>OZ022580.1:9896558-10482722 GCA_963669155.1 Arbacia lixula
TGATACAAACAGCAACAATAACAACAACAACAGCAGCAGCATGGACAATGTACAATTCAAATGTAGAATACAAGTATGGTTTTTTATCATGACTACAGGCATACCAACCTGTGTTGATATGTGGTGGGTGTTTATGGGCCTACAAGTCCTTGCAAAACATACACACAAACACACCCACACACAAGCACACAATCACACACACACACATACATATAGACAGACATGCTTGCGATAATGTTACCCCTTACTTCATTATAAACTTGTACGCATGTAATCATTTTCTGAAAATGTACCTTCCTTTGGCGTTCAATGTATAGTAGTTCATTGATTTCTTCCGATTAATGTTTTCCCCTTCACACAAACAAAGTGACGACCCCCCCTTCCAACTCCAACACACACTCTCACACACAGCCCCAAGATATGTGTTTTACCTTTCATTCATCGTGAATACATTAGTGGTATGATGGATTCCATCCGGCGAGTTAAAGCATATTTGAGATGACGCTCTCTTTGTTAGGCGACGAAATTAAGTATGTATGCACCTGGGCGCCAGAATATTATTCTTCATACCACATGTAGGGGAAAGGCGTCCCATACTACCATAATGCACCACAGGGCGACGTTCTGATTGTTTTTGCAGTCATGTCCACTTCCGGTCTCATACATTAGTACTCTAGACCGGAAGCGGACATGAGTACCAACGCGATCGTGTGCATCGTGTGACGACTGTTCCTTATATGCGATAAGGAGAATTGTGGAGGGTTTTTTTTACTCATTCCTGACAGCCTGATGATGCTTGTTTTGTTTTTCAAATTGAACAAATGTAAGATTTCTTCGAAAAGTCGTCAATATGATTACAAAGTGCTGTCTGCTGATTACAAAGTCTTAGTGCTGTCTTCATTCTCGTAACAATATGACTCAGTTTCAAGGAAGAAGTGAAGATTGCCCTGAATCCGTGTCATTGTCTTTCTTGGAAAGTATGATGACCCCCTTCTACTACTACACCCCTCCTAGATCCTCGCCCTGACGCTACGAAAATTATGCTAATTAATCTTACGGCATGAGTAATATATCCACCAAAATTCAACTCGGCCGAGACTGAGGAGACTTCATGATACGATATGATGGGAGCGAAATGATTGTTATTTAGCTCCTATGAGCACGGCGGGACGTGGGATTAACATGCTTTCATTCAATTCAATCTTAATGCGAGCTACGAGTTCATACGAAGACGCGTCCGCTATCGCGACTTCAACCGTGGCATCATTATTAGATTTACCTGTCTTTCCAACAGTATAACATTACCTTATACGCACGTTATCAAAATAATACGGGTAGACCACGATAAGCAAATGTTTTCATTATGCTAATGGAATAGCGCATATTCAGGTTTTCATCACAACCAATTTCATAATGAGACGCGCTCTGATTAATTTCACATTTTTCCAAGGTATTTTCTAATTTTTTGAGCCCGTCACGCGGTAGGTTGAATTGGCTCATTTGATTGATTGTCGTAATCATATATATTGGCACAGATCAACGTGATCAACGTGATCAACGATTGATGTGATAATAATGTAGCGATAATATGATGATAATACGAGGAAGAGTAGAAGGAGGAGAGGAGGAAGAACAAGAACAAGAAGGAGAAGGAGGGGGAGAAAAAGAAGAGTAAGAATGGGAAGGAGAACAAGAACAAGAAGGAGAAGAAGAACAAGGAGGAGAAGAAGAACAAGGAGGAGAAAGAGAACAAGAACAAGAGCAACAAGATCAACAAGAACAACGAGAACAACAGGAACAACGAGAACAACAAGGAGAAGAAGAAGAAGAAGAACAACAAGAAGAAGAAGATGAGGAGGAAGAAGAAGGAAAGGGAGAGTTGGTCGCGGATGAAGGGTATGATATTCATGAAAGTCGGTGTGGAGGAGAGCAGAGAGGGGGTTGTGCAGCTAGTGGTGAGGAAACGAACATAAAATATATTTTATAGGTTATCGCAATAATAAAATTACATTTTCTCAAATACCATGTATAAGATTTTGAATTTCTTGTTTTACATCAATATTCATATGGGCATTGTGAAAATATTTTCATGAAATTGTATTGTACGTGTATAAGCTGAAAGAAGCTTGTGTTTTTTGAGACAAAATGTAATGAATGACGACAACACTTTAACTTTAATATACAAATATATATATATATATATATATATATATATATATACCCAAGAGTAGCAATAATGTTTGCCGCATTTGTATGTTCAAAATGCAAACATAGATCAATCATTTGTTTGTCAATAGAGCGCCGTTCTCCCACGGCCATGGGACAAGCTTCAGGATACCAGGAATGATTTTGCTATGTTTACAAGCCGTGATCCTTACCATTCTACTACCCCATACCTTGAATATACATGTAGTTACAAACATACGTTTCTCTGTACAGATAATACCAAAGGGTACACGTAATGCTTGCTGCATCGGTATGTTTCATGTGCACACGATGAGCAAACATTTGTTAGTCGTTACTTTGCGCGCGCGAAACGTATTCCCATGTGTTCTCACGACATCGGTTCAAAGGCCACCACACATCACGCGATCCGATCAATCATGTGACTCTGCGACTGGCTGACTCGGAGGAACTGGTCGTTGTGTTTGTGCGAGAAGGTGACGTCATGTTTCCAGTCGCAGGCCCATATGACTGTAGAATCGTGGCAAAATCGTGTAGTCTGCGCTGGCCTGAATGTTCAGCTGTTGATACGACACACATGTAGAACACGGGACCATACGCAATGCGTTGGGTGGGACGTTAGTTTAAACCTGTGAATCCCAGACGAACTCCGAGTCTTATCATGTCTATAGCGGTTGTGTGTAGTTCGTGTGCAAAATGCAACACTGGCTGATACAGAGTTAACATGTTGCAAGGGAGAGAGAGTGCTTTAACTCTTCACGTACCATTGGTTCACATCACCACCAGTAATACGTGCATTATACCATAGAGTAGCATGTTCCCTGACACGTGAACGGTTAATTAGATCACTCAGTTCAATGTGGTTATAACGGTCCTCACGTTCTCGAGCATCCTGGACGCAAACACACCGTATTTACTGGACTTCATGGCCATGTCGGAGGCGAGATGCAATGATTAAAACATCGATGAGTTTACCAGATTGAAAAGCTAGATATATCACATCGACAAATGAGCATGTCACTTATCGAAGGATGTCAATTTTGGGAGGAGCAGGTTTCGTGACATTACATGAATTATTTTTTGTTCATAATCCTTTGACTTTTTGATTAGAGCCGAGATGATAAGTGAGATTCGTGATATACGAGCATTTTAATCGAAAGTGACATTATCCATCTCTGCGTATTGAAAGGAGACAGGAATTAGCCTGATGCATTTCTTGCTATTCGTCTAATCCGACCCAAGGCTATATCTCTGATTGTTTTATCATTAATTGTGCAAGTCGTTTAGTTAATTATGTTTTTGTATCCATATGTAATCTTGATAATGGTGTTTTCAACATGTCCGAGCCAAGGATATTTCTCTGATTGTTTTCCCATTAATTGTGCAAATAATTGAGTTTTTACGATTTTTATCCATATGTAATCGTGGTTAATGGAGTCTCTTCTCTGCTTAGTGACAAGAGACAGGAAGATTGACGTGGATGAATGTGGTGGATGCATGTGAATATCATGAATATGGTAATTTGCCACCTGTGTCCACCAATGATTAACCAATCATTGTGTAATAAAAAAATCGACCCCTTCCGTGCTTTTTTTCTAAAGTGATCCGAGTCTATAATCAGCCTATTTCTTTAATTGTTCTGTCTCATTATTAGTAGTCGATTACGGTTTTATTCCTGTGTAATCGTGATAATGATACCCCTTCACCCGTCTCTCCGCGTATTGAAAGGAGACAGGTAGATTGGCTTGGATGCATGTGGATGCCTGTGCGGGCATGGCGGGAATTTGCTGGCGGGAAACAGCGCGGGACCGATTAGCGTGTATTTACCGTTGTTTGCTGATGGCAGGTGATTCGACTCGAGAGCACACCCTTAATCCCGGGGCGTATAGCGGCCGGGTTGCAGAAGCGGAGGTGCGTGGGCATGGGGAGGAAGGGAGGGGGTGGGGTGGCTGTACATTAAAGGGATAGTTCACCCTGAAAATAAGTTGGTTTCAATAAAAGGAGACACACAGATGAAACAGATTAATTTGATCCGGTCCCGCGCTGTTTCCCGCCAGCAAGTTCCCGCCATGCCCTCACAGGCATCCACATGCATCCAAGCCAATCTACCTGTCTCCTTTCAATACGCGGAGAGACGGGGTAAAGGGATATCATTTCCACGATTACACAGGAATAAAACCGTAATCGACTACTAATAATGAGACAGAACAATTATGAAAATCTGTGAAAGCTAATTATGATCTGTTAAAGTTTCGATTTTGTGACGTCACGTGCGAAGTTCTCTCCCATAATTACGTTGTGTACCATTTTTTTTCTCCCGAAAATTTGCATTTTCTCAAAAAGATATGTATCCTTTCACTTGTACATTTGATACATCATTAGAAATCCGTTTTTACACACACATCTGTACGAAAATCCGGAGTAATTAATCACAAATCCTGAAAATGCTCGCGCCGAACACTTTGAGGATATGGGATTTAATCACTAATAACTCCAACTGTGGATTATTTAAGGGCAAATACCTTTCAGCAAGCTTCTAAAATGGACAATACATTAATTTAAGACCATTGCAAGAAAATTGCTCACGATCACCTTTTGAAGGCTTTATGTCTTCCCACTGCAGTACATGCCCTTGAAGGGTACACTGTCCCTTTAACTGTGTGTAGACATGATCGTTCCCGATTTCGTGAAAACGGGGTTATTTTTAAAGTGCGTTCGCGAGAATGTCATGTTCGCAAAATAAAGCGTTTGTTTTGACTACGGTATAGTGAGAATTAGAGAATTGGGGCTTCTTCGTAAATCATGAAAAGGTGGAGTTTGTTTGTGTTTTTTAAATATTACAAAAGGCGTGTTTTTGTAAAGTGTACTGTAAGTAAAACAAATAATACGGGGAATTTGGGGAGCTGATTTGCACTCGTTTCTTTTTAATTCAAAATAGAGGTGAAAATAACAAAAAGTGTTTTTGAAATAGCGCGAATAGGGGGTGATTTTTAACTTACGGAATTATCATGCGGTATGACACCACGGGGGATGAGGGGGAAGGGAAGGGAGGGGGGAGAGGAGAGGGGGTGGGGATCCTCATTATCCTAAAGGTGTAGATTGAACCAAGGATTGACATTGTAGCCCCTCCCGTTGTTATGAAAAAAAAGTGCACATGGCGTGATTTGGATCAAGACTGAAAATCGCGGAGAAGCACTGCCCTAATCTGACAAAAGGAAGCAAGTGACAAATCACTCAAATCTGGATTATTGGTACTCTTGGATTGTACCTAGCATTCTCTACATACGGCCAAAATCTAGACAAGAAATATCAATCTTGCTTCGAGATATTCAATCTAACATGATGTGGTGTTGCACTGATGCCAATGCAAGCGACAGACACGTTTTGCTCATTTACAAGAAAAGTCTCTTTTGTTAGTTGCTTCCTTTTGTCAGAGGGCAGAGCAGGTCACAAAACTTGCATCGGAGGACAGAGCAGGTCACAAAACTTGCATCGGAGTGAAAATCATCTTGGGCATGCATGCTTCGCTGAGCAAGCAGTCTGTTCTCCCTAAACGAGGTAAAAAAAATCGAGGTGATACTCGAGGAGGGGATATGGGCGGGAGGGGTGGAAAGAGTGGGGGTGGCAACATGACTGAAGAGCGCCTTTGCTAGGTTGAGAACGTACAGCAAGAAATGTATGTGTATTGGATAGAATAGGTGATAATCAGCCACGCAGCATTAGTTTATTAAGAGGGAGAGCGTAATATACATGGCAAAAAGAAGTGATAAATTACGCGCTTCTGGGTTATTACAACCGAAAACAGCATTACATCATGTAGCTGCATTATCTATGTCGTATATTATGGCGCCATTTCTATCTTTCACCGGATCACGTGCGTATATCCACTACGTGTATTATCATTATGCGGAAGTGGAGTGGTGAAATGGATCATTTCTTTAGAATCTCCACCAGGAAAGTCAGGGTTTGTAACCATCAGCTGCCACTTATGTTTTTTCATCAATAATAGTTTAATCCACGTATATCTGCTCCTTATATGGATCTGGTAGGGTCCTTTGATCCAGAAACTGGGGTAATAATGCAGGGTCCTCGTGGAAAGCAGAGTTTTTAATAGTTTACTTACAAATATAGATATGCAAAGAGAGAGAGAGTGGAGAGGGAGAAGTGAGGGATACAAGGGGAGCGAGGGAGTGAGAAGAGAGCAGAGAGAGAGGTGGAAGAGAGAGGAGGAAGAGAGAGAAGAGAGAGTGGAAGGAGAGATGATAGGAAAGAGAGAGAGAGAGGGGGGGTTAGGGAGGGAGGGAGAGAGAAGAGAGGAGAGAGAGAGGAGGAAGAGAGGGCAGAGAGAGGGGATGGAGAGATGAGAGGAAAGAGAGAGATGATAGGCAAGAGAGAGAGAGAGAGATGATAGGCAAGAGAGAGAGAGAGAGAGAGAGAGAGAGTTGGATGAGAGGGGGAGGGAGAGAGAGAGAGAGTAGGAAGAGACAAAGTAGCGAGTGAATATTTTAGAGACAGAGAAGAGATAGAGAGTGGAGCGAGATTTGAGAGCGAAGAGAGAGAGAGAGAGAGAGAGAGAGAGAGAGAGAGAGGACACAATGAAGAGAGAGGAGAGAGATATAAACTGAGGTTAGAGGGGGAGACGCAAACATATGAGAGATACGAAACAATATAGTGAGAGAGAAATGTGTACGCTCACATATTTATGAACAAACATATCTTATTCTGACTGTTGTATGTGGTTTTGATTGAAAAAGAAACTTCCCGTAACCCCCCCCCCCTCAATAAAATAAGTATTTCCCTTATCATATCACCTGTGTGTGTATCACAGCAAATGCTGCGATCATGGGTGTGAAGGGAAATGTGAAAATTCATAGGAACAACGGCGACAACTCTCGGCATAGACAGCGCCCTACATATTACCGTGAAGATGGGACTTCCTCTCCGTTGTGATAACAGTTGTCCTTGAACCGGCCGAGTATAATAGATTGTTATTACACGGGCCTAATGAGCCATCAGAAAGAGTGAAATCAAAATAGACCTGATGGGTGAGATGTGGACTCATCATCAAAGTCATTCTCACAACATATCCCTTTGTCGGGATGTCCTCGAATCCGTCCGTCTTTCTGAAAGTCGCGTATATACGGTCAATTATGATGTTATTCTTTCATACAACATGTGTGAGTGACACAAGGTTTATTTGCCACTGTATCGTGTAGCTTTTGTAGGTCGTATATGGAGCGTAATATTATTGAACAATGCTAGCTCTAAGAGCTGATGTTTTACAATGTACATGATATACTTTCATTCAACATGTGAATGACACAATTTACCACTGCATTGTAGCTGTGGTAGGGCGTATACAGCGTATATGGAGCGTAATGTTCTTGAACAATGCTAGCTTATAGAGCTCATGTTTTATAACATAGACATTTTTATAATATAGAGATTGGGAATTGGACATGTGACCATTCAGATCAATCGCAACTTTTTATTAGACGCGGCCCAGATCTATTAAGATGAACTTCTTCTCGAGCTTCTACTACAACGTGGCTAAATTCATGGTAATAATCGAGCGCTTTGCATAATTATACAGTTTTACCTGAAAAGGCGCTTTACCAAAGGCCAATTATTCACAGTAGGCCTTCGTGTATCTTGTTGTCCCACACATTTATAATTGTCAGCTTGTCAGTCTGTTCGAATACCATTGCACGATTGCATGAATTACAGATGGATTGGGATATTCTGAAAAAGAATTATGATTATGAAAAAGAGTATACGCACATATTTTGGGTAAAGTATATGAATATAACATGAAAAGTAGTATAATGAACATGACTTGAATGCAACGAGTCCTGAGTAAGTATTTTCTTTCCCCAATTGGAATAATAATTCCTGGGCATTTCTATCCCGGATCGAGCAATTCACACCCCTCAATTCTCAATCATTCTCAATTCAAGTCGTATCGAATACTATCCTTGACATGTTGAAAAGGTAGGCAATAACAATTTTGCTTGCTCTGAATAGTCTCGATGTGTGTGAAGAGAGACGCTCTCTCTAAACGTGTTTGTTCTTGTGTTCAACACTTCGTCGAACTTCATGTATTCTCTCTCAGCATCTCACACCACATTCCTCTCAATTCGCAAAGAATATTAAAGGCCGACATAATTCGACATCGTGAAACTCCGTATGGCTGCTTGCATACAGTATATTTTCCTATTGTTACCGCCCTTTTCCCTGGTTATGTCATGCCATCTTGTTAAATATGAATGTACTATCATTTCAGTTTGACAGTTTTGTTAATGCACACTGTATCACACGCTCTACACGACTGCAATGATGAAATTGGTAGAAATAGTAGTAATAGAAGCAGCAGTAGTAGTAGTAGTAGTAGTAGTAGTAGTAGTAGTAGGAGTAGTAGTGGTGGTAGTAGTAGTAGGAGTAGTAGTGGTGGTAGTTAGTGGCAGTAGTAGTAGTAGTAGTAGTAGTAGTAGAAGAAGTAGTAGTAGTAGTAGTAGTGGTAGTTAGTGGTAGTAGTAGTAGTAGTAGTAGTAGTAGTAGTAGTAGTGGTAGTAGCAGCAGTAGAAATAGTAGTGATAGAAGTACATGTAGTAGTAGTATATTAGTAGTAGTAGTAGTAGTAGTAGTAGTAGTAGTAGTAGAAGAAGTAGTAGTAGTAGTAGTAGTAGTAGTAGTAGTAGTAGTAGTAGTAGTAGAGTAATAGTAATAGTAATAGTAGTAATAGTAGTAGTAGTAGTTGTAGTAGTAGTAGTAGTAGTAGTAGTGGTAGTAGTAATAGTAGTAGTAGTAGTAGTAGTAGTAGTAGTAGTAGTAGTAGAAATAGTAGTATTAGCAGAAATAGTAGAAGTAGTAGTAGTAGTAGAAGTAGAAGTAATAGTAGTAATAGAAGTAGTAGTAATAGAAGTTGCAGCAGTAGTAGTAGTAGTAGTAGTAGTAGAAGTAGTAGTGGTTGTAGGAGTAGTATTACTACTACTGATATTTCTACTGTTGTTGCTGCTGCTACTTACAAATGTAATAATACAGTCTGACTAAGTTAACATCTACTGAAGATCGGAATGACAAAATCGTCATTATCCATATCAGCGTAGCAAACATACGTTGTGAGTTAATTCGTAAAAACATAGTTATAAATTATTTCATTCGTATGTTACATTTGATTAATGAGATATGCAAATGAAGCGAATGCCTATATAACAGAAATAAACAAACAATATTTAAGAAATATTATTACTTACTAGTTCACAAAGCAATGAATTGAATATTAATATAGGTCAATCATATATTTGAATGAGCTGAATATAATTATTTATGTATCAATTTTAAATCTTGACAAGGTGGGAAAGTTATATGAATATATTCAAGATACAAGATATTTTATTCAGTCCAAAATCATGGATTTTTTTTTCCACCAGCACAATAACACAACAATATATAGCAATACTATAGACACATATAAACAATAAACAATGAGTTAGAAAAACATATCTAAACATGGCTGTAATTCGTCTGTGTAATTATATACTATATCACATATCACACGATAAGAGAGCATATCTCCTCTAGTCTAAACACTCACGCACAAGACAATCACAATACTTCGTCTACTTACCCGGGCAGGCGATGCACAGCAAGACGAGAACCTTGACACACAAAGTTTTCATCGTCGTTCCAGTCTTCGTACGCCCAAACCGGATTAAGCTCAATGCATCACACAAAACCGTAATCAAATTGGCTGTCCACACGAGGATATATTTATGAATTCTTAGTGACTTAATCCAGTGTAACGTGATCCATTACCACACGAAGAATAACTTTTTATAGTTTTTGTTTGGCATCCGAGTGCTTTTGATTTTGCGTGGCGTAGAGTCCGGGCCCCACAAGTCCTATGTGCGTTGAAAAAGCTTTTTGCGGATCGCGCGCGCTCTTAGTATTATGGTCATCTGCCAAATGACGTTGACTTAGCGCGGACACGATGTTGTGTGCGCGTTTTGTCCTGCAGAGCTAGAGCTGCGTGCGCACCGCAGCACGTACGTCAGAAAAACACCACTGAAATTAAAAACATGCAGGAGGAGAAGAAGAAGGAGATAAAGAACGGGAAAAGGACGACATGGGAGAGGAGGAAAACGACGACTAAAATTGAAAAGGAGATCAAAGAGAAGAAGAACGATAATAAGAGGAGGAGGAAAATGAAGCACTCTGCTCCGACTGACATCGTTCCATATGAATTTCCGGACACTGTTTTGATATCAACTGGTTACGGGCCAGTCCCCCACGCATCGTTCCCCGTCATGTCCACAGGGCTTAGCGCACCGCTGTCTCCAGCAACCACTGACTGACTGAGGTGTTAGTAAAAATGTTGTGACACTGATCCTTGGCAATGCTTTCTTTAGCTCTGACCCGCCAACCATAACAGTCATTAGGCTGCCCGTCAACCTTGGTTCGGTGTTGCTAGGTCCTTGGCCGCTGCGGGTACATATTCGGTAGATAGACTTCATGGTATGATAATTCAGAAAAACTCGTCCCATGATGCACCCGCATAGAGACCGAATTTAGGCAATTAGGATGAAGTGGTGAGTAAACGCTGTGACACGCGACGCGCCGGGATTTTACATAGCGTGCTGGCATCGGACCTCGTTAGGTGTCGATTATGTGGTCTGAATGCTATTATAGCATGTATGACAACAAAGCTTGAATGTTTTTCGGACCGTTCTGATGAATACGAGTGAGGGGCTGAAAGAGAGAGGGGGAGAGAGAGAGGAGAAAGAGAGAGAGAGAGAGAGAGAAGGGGAGGGAGGGAGGTAGGGAGAGTGTGTATGGGGTATGGGAAGGTTTTTATTAAAAAGCACATTCACAACAGCCAGAATGAGTTATCCACTTCAAATTTTATTGGTTAATAATTCTGTGAGCATCCCCTAATCTCTCTCAGTATTTTTCCTTTGTCTCATCTGTTAGCATCTCACCGCTTATGTCGCTCTCTCTCTCTCTCTCTCTCTCTCTCTCTCTCTTTCTCTCTTGTCCCTCTCTCTTTACTGTCTCTTCGCTTTCATATCTCTTTCCCTATTATATCTCTCTTCACTCTCTCCTTTCCATTCTCTCATTCGCATCTCTCTCCTGTATCTTCACTCTCTCATCTGTGTCTCCTCTCTCTTTCTTCTCAATTTCTCCACTCACTCTTTTCTCTCCCCTCCTTCTCCCCCTCTCTCTCTCTACTCTCTCCTTCTCTTCCTCTCTCTCTTTCTCTCTCGATCATTTCCCCTTTTCTTTCTCCTCTCACTCTCTCATCTTTATTCCCTCTTGTGTGTGTGTGTGTCGCTCTCTCTCTCTCTCTCTCTCTCTCTCTCGCTCTCTCTCTCTCTCTCGCTGTCCCCCCTCTCTAATTGTCTCTATTCTCTCCCTCTCTCTGCACATCTACCCATTCAAATTTAACACACTGCACGCATACACCTTGATCGTATAACTTCTGCGCAGTCTTCTTTGCACAAAGTCATTACATTACACAAAAGTTGTTTCATTTTTGCAGGTCATTTATAAAACACAAATACAGTATCAAAATAGGCAGGTTGAGCGATATTGCAATGACATTTAACTTTAACACGTTGATAAAAACAACAAAAAAAGTTATGATACGTAAATGGATAATGATGATAATGGTAAAAATGATGATGACATTGATGATGATGATGATGATGATGATGATGATGATGATGATGATGGTGGTGGTGGTGGTGGTGGTGGTGGTGGTGGTAATGATGGTGATGATGGAAATGATGAATGCGAAGGTGATGATGATGGCGATGATTGGAGATGGTGATAGTGGAGATGGTGGTGACGATAATGGTATTAACGATGCATGAAAGAAGATTCAATAGAGGATACATTACTTGAATAAAATTTTTCTTTCGAATTACCTATTCCTCGCAATAGCATAATGCAAAATGCATAAGCTTATGTATGGGTCGATTGGGAAGCATGGGTGTGGCTTCTAGACATTGTATACTAACGTCCACTCAAAAAAAAAAAGAACGGTCACACGTACGCTATGTGCTGTTTTCCGCTTGCCGCGTTTAATGTCAAGATGTCCAACCGCTTTGCCCACGCGGAGAAACCCTTCGAATGGCCTAATAGGAGTGCCACCAATGCACAACGCACGCAGCGGGAAACCGCAACGGCAAAACCGTTTCAGTGGCAACGCATATTTACGTTCGGGTAGCCAATCGAATAGAGACACTCAAGTTCGACACACCCTCCACTCTCTCCACCCCCCCCCCCCCCCTCCTATTCTACCAGGAAAGCTTATTATTTCTTTCGATGAACATTTGACGATGACATGTAAGGGCAAAATCTTATCGCCATTGACAATCAGATAATTATGCAATACACAGATCTGAAGAAAAATCTAAGGCAATAGCACCAAGAAAAATAGAAAACGTTTAAACATTTATATTGGCACAATTTTAAAACACACTGAGTAAGAGCACCGTGAAATCATGTTTGCTTTTCATGAAATGAGCGATCGTTCTGCCGATATTTTTGAATGTTTGATTGGTCTCACAAACCACAGTATGGACCAATGCGTCTCTTTTTAACAGGTCCCGTAAAACTCATCTAAAACATTAAACATCGTAGTTCGTGCCATCACAAAAGAATGACCCTTAATAAGATAAAAACTTGCTTCATAAATAAATACTCTGATTATTTACAAGAATGTACAACGAAACAAGGCAGTCCTTCGGTCTAGCATATGGTCTGGATGTGTCGTTATCTGCGGTGTAAGCACCAGTTGAGTAACAACACGAATACTGCTGACCACGAAGCCAGGTTGAGAGCGCTGTTTGATCGCGAGATGGCGCTGTTTGGATAGCCGAGCATTGCTTCGTAGTCGTCGTAGGCCAAGTCTACTGTCGCACGAGGCTTCGGTGTCGAATGAATCTCCGTTTCTATAAACAAAAAAATAACACAATATGGAATGTCAAAATAATAACACTTTTCATGATAAAAAGTCCCATGCTGTTCAAACATGAAGGCAATGTCCTTGTAAATATTATTGTTATGGTTTATAGTTCTCATGAACTTTTGCAACAACAAATTACATGTATTATTAAAAATGTACCATTTCTGTTTATGGAGCCCCTTTGCCGAATTATTTGTAGAGCAATCCTGCCCATAGTCTGGAATTTTCAAACATCTACGGCCAAATTAAGGCCAAAAGAAGGCGACTTAACAATAATTACACACAATCAGTTGTTAATCATGGATATTGAACGCTAGTTTTCCTGGACGGTCTGTTCTGTGGAAAACTGCCGCACCCCTATATCTCGTTCCCCTAGTAAACTTTGATTTTAAGTAGAAAGTTTATTACAGGTTGCTAACTTCAGACTTGGCAAGTTGGGTTGTGGATAAGTCAAAGGCATCCTAACCCTAAACCTAACCCCATCCCTTACCATAGACTGACGTTCGCAATCGAAATTTGTCCCCTTAACCCTTACATTACCAGACCTTGAAAACCCCGTTGGCTTTTTCATGTCAATGGTAATGGCAGAGTTAACCCTTACATTACCGGGCCTTCAAAACCCCAATGGCTTACTACACGTATTCATGCCAATGAAAGTGATAGAGTTAAACCCAGGATAACCATCTTCTCTTCACAAAAGATTTTGTTTTCACTTACCGCATCCAGCCATAGCGTGCGGCTGGCAGCGCAGCACACCGGCGATACAGTGACAGCTATTGCAGTTCATGTACACCCATCGGCCGTGCGGGATGCGGCCACAACTGCTGTTATGGCGGTAGATCTCGCAGTAGCGCCCCATGAAGTCGGACGGGCAGTAGCAGAAGCTCCCGAGGAGACGGATGCCGTCGTTACGGCAGGGCTGCAGTGGACGTCGGGTAACTGATTGGGGGAAAGGGGAGAAACAAAGTGTTAACTCTCTTAATACCAAGCCAAGTAAAGCCTATTTACTTATTACACATTTCGTGCACCTACGGTACTGAAAGTGTTCAAGAGGTTTGTTGGAAATACTTGTCATTTCTGCGTCATATCATCTGGCAAACGCAGTCATCATGCTGTTCTGGATTAATTCACGAGAGGAATACTACGCGGGCACTTATTAGTTATCTATGTTGTGTGTATTGCTAAATCGCCCTAAGAGTTTACTTTTACAGACGTGGTAGAGGGGCGATAAGATCAATTAGATCGATAAGATTATTATTTTCATCCTTCGCTATTACCGTGTCATTATTTTATAATATGGAGAGGAAGGAGAACAGATGGAAGTAGGGTAAGAAGAAAGGGGGAAGAATGTAAGAAGGAGTACAGAAAAAGGGAACACTTTATATCATAAGGAGAAAGGTGGACAAATGCAGAATTTTCAACTTCTATCAAGTCTTTAATTCTATGTCGTGTATAACATTTGACTTGATGTGCCACTGGTAATGAGATGGTTAACTAGGCCATGCGACCAAGCCTATCGGACCAATCAATGGCCTCCTTCTTGATCACTGGACCACGATTAGCTAGAGCAGTAGCGTGGATGACGTCACTTGTCAAACAGTAATGTATATTGCTATAATTGCATCATCAAATACAATTATGACATGAATGTATACTGTTTCAGAACATCGTAACGTTGCATCAAAGTTAACTACCGTGGCACCAGCCAATGAGCTCACATTGTTGCACCTGATGCCATGGTAGTTTCCATTGATGGTAAGTTATAATTATTGACAACCTATATTCAACATGGCTAAGATAGTGAAAAAATCCATTGCATGTGCAACCGATGTTGGTTTAAGTCCTTCATAAACTTGACAGCCAGCCTAAATCCTATTCTTGGAATTATTGGATTCCTGGTTTTACATGTTCAAGCCACCCACTACCCCCCCCCCCCCCAATCCCTTTCTCTCTCTCTCTCTCTCTCTCTCTCTCTCTCTCTCTCTCACTCTCTCTCTCTCTCTCTCTCTTTCCCCTTTCTTCTATTAAATGCGCGCACTCAGGGGCTGCTATTGACAAGGATCTCACCAAATAGCCTTTATTTGGCGTAAATAATCCCTGCCCATACAACCCCTCTCACCCCCTTTCACTTACTCGATCCCTACCAGTTCAATCTTAAGCCCCCTTCCCCTCGGAATCCTTTGTTGCGCTGATGTAGGTCTGACAATAAACAGATCCTCCCATTGTTCGGCTAATCTGCCCAGCACAATAACACCTATTGTGAATGAACTTGAACAGAATCCGTCCTTAAAGCGAGAGGCCAGTGAAACCCAACTATACAGCCTATTACGCCGAAGTTCAGGCGGGTATACGTAAGCCCCATCTCAACGTGTATACAAACTATGATGACGGTTCAAAACAAGGAATGAAATACTAGTAGTTCGCCATTTCCACTTTCTACTGTTGTCATTTTAAACAGTTATCGCTAAATAAGCATGATACCTTAATTGATTGTTGA
Organism: Arbacia lixula; assembly: GCA_963669155.1. NCBI lineage: Eukaryota > Metazoa > Echinodermata > Echinoidea > Arbacioida > Arbaciidae > Arbacia > Arbacia lixula. Next base: position 9,912,209 of record OZ022580.1, read on the forward strand.
GATGACGATATATTTTACAATATTTCCCGCCAAATATAAGGTTTACCCGTTTGAAAAACGCGTAGAAGCACGGGATAAATTATCTCCATCTTTAAAATAGCTCCACTCACTTATACAATAGAGGGTGGAGTATTTGCTCATCAGAACAATTGGCTCAGATTGGCAAAATGTATAGATGTAATCTACATTAAAATTAGCTCTCAGATTTGGAGACTTTCTTCATGATATCTTCAATCAATTTAAAGAAAAAAAAACACTGAACAAAACAAGATAATTTTTTTTCTACGTCTTGCTCTATTACATAGTCCTTGTACTTTAAGACATCGAGAAGTGCAAATAATGACAATGGTAATTGTATGCTATTCTAATTGACACATACACTGAATGAGTGCATTATGTCCATAAATTATACGTTTTTTTATAATCAAAGTAATATAATTCACAGGATTTGGATATTCAAGGCCTAAGGAAGGAGCTTAATGCGCCCGTGAGTCTGGAATCACGTGTCTGATCTGTATACATGTACATACAATCAATCTTGTCTGAAAATGACATAATAGAAGTGTCAATTATATTTTTGATAAATGATAACACAACTCCTTACGGCGGACTACTCATGAACAGTAATGAGACTCTTAGGTATTTGTTTGTCATGTCTTTTCCGGCGACCAGAATTGGACTGGTGGTCAAGTCGCTGCTTGATAAGCAGTATATACAAGGTTCAATTACCTCTGACACCATGTTTTGGTTTTTTCTGACTCATCGTTCGTCATCTACAGGATGGAGCATTTAAATTTTGAAAAGAGTAAGGATTCGTGCTTCTGAACAGTCCTTTTCGTGACTACCTCAGTTCTTTTTAGGACTCTCCTAGAAATAATACCAACATTCATTTCCAGGACTCCCCCGAACAGGCCTTTTTAGGACTAAACAAATCATATTGTTACTGGCGTAGATATTCATATAGAATGCGTCGCCATCAAATACAAACAAAACAAAAGAGAAAGGATCTTATTCTTTTTCAAAATTGAAAATACGACAGAAAGCCCATTCACTTGAATCTAGACCAGGCTCGTCGTTCCCTTTTCTGCTGAATACTTACTTTTCTCAAGAGTTTCCTGTGGGGGTTTCACCGTGGAAGCATCGCTTTCCTCTCCCCCTCCAGCGACCAGGATCTCGAGGCTGGCCAGGGCGACGTCGCGGTGCGTGGGAGTTCGGTTGTCGTCATCGGTGCGCTGGTCGATGACCCCCGATAAGTCATCGTCGATGACCCTGAAGGCATCGTCCATCTCGCCTCGTCGTCCGTTTAGGGAACCTTGTCGTCTCGAAGAGCGGTCTGAATATTTAAGTGAAATTATTGCAATCACATTAATAACAAATAGCACATAAACTTTTAACGCTAAATATAGGATTTATTCGTGCCATGAATGCATATTTCAAATTCACTGCACATACTTTATTTGTATTTTGCAATATGATAATTCATATTATGCCATAGTATCACCATTACTACTGTTATAATCAATAAAGCTGTTATTGTGCAGTCAATCATCAAGCACTATCAAAATTATTGAAACAAACTATTGCACAATTAGTTTGACACGAGGGGTGATCAGGGTTTACATTCAACCACGATTTTGTTTAAGGTTTGCCACTCACGCCCCCCCCCCCCCCCCTTCCGCATTAAGTATGGTTTATATACAGGGTGATATAACAACATACCAAATGTTGTAATTGATATGACCATGATGACACACTCGATAAACCATACAAACACAAAACACGAGTCTGTCAAAATATCAAAAACATCAATGTCGCTTTTGGCCAGGCTGGTTAGAAACGGGCATGTAAGTGAAAACCAAGCTAAAATTGCATAATTGCACTGTATGCTCTGGAGAAAAATATCAAATGAAAGAACTAAGATTGAAATGAATCATAACACCAGGATTTACATTACAACGAAATTACATGATATCGAACGATACATCACAAATTATAAGAGCAAATTGTTGACATTTACATGGACTTTCTTGCTTTCAAAATTAAAAAAAAAAAGATGCACATAGCTTGAAATTATATTAGGCTAAGGCTTGGTAGGGTTTTATCAATTTTAGTTGGCTGGCGCAAAAGGGAAATTTCTCTATTTCATTTCGCAAAGAAAATGCATGAATTCTTACCTGCCATACCTGCTGAGACAATTTGAGTACCAACGTTGTCTGAAAGGATCAGAACAACTAACAGTCCAAAGAAGACCAGCTCCATGTTCAGTTTCCTTGAGGTTTTCCCGAGGATTGATGATTTCCACAAATTGGCGACGTCGAAAACAGGCTCCAAACCACTTGATTAGTTGAGCTGCGTCTAGTCTCGTTATCCAATGGTCAAACGGTTGGTTGTCCAAGATTTAGTTCGTGGAAGTAAAATCAGCATCAACTAAAGATGAAGGTCTTGATCGATCTGCATGCATTGATGTGCTAATGTAAGATCGTGAGAACTATTCGGAATTTGCTCGTGCGTGGGCCTCGGCTTCAGAATAACGTCGATTGGTATTTATCCATTTACATGAGCTAAATAACGAAGAGATTCAACATGACCAGATCATAACTGTCTAATGATCTTTGTTAACGTTGTACTCTCAAGACTCCCTAAGGGTGGGAGAGGCAGAACCAGCGATATGAGAACCTCCGTCTCACATAACTCGGAATCAGATGAGGTGTTATGAAAGTTCCCGCGTGTTCTGCTCAGCTCCTGAACATTGACGTTCGCGGGGTGCTGATGAGTTCGGGGCAGGGGTATATCGTTGATGCGAGTTTCACAGTTTCCAAAGAAACGGTTCTCCCTAGCACTCCCAAAGTGTCCAAATCACGTCTGAATCTTCTTGCAACGACAAAGAGGAATATATGTCCACCTGGTTTTGAGCAAATATGATGACAAGAGTTGACGTTGTGTTTTACGTAGTATCTCTCTGTGTCTCGTGAGCTTGAATGAAAGCGGCCTTTCACGCGAGTAACCAGAAAAGCGAATGACATTGAATGTGTGTGTTGTTCTCACGTTTAGCAACTATCGGCATGATCTGTGCGCAGCGAAGTGTGATGATAGGCTGTGTGATAAAGCACTCTCAAATGTGCACGTGTGTTGTTCTTGGAGGAGAGGGGATTACATTGTTCTGAGAGGGGTCGCTCTGATCTCTGTGTGGTGGGAACGCGTACCGTCACACATACTGTAGTGAAGAGTTGGGGTGTATTGTACGGGTGGGGTTGTTCTCACGATGGTTGCCCCGTTCACATTTAAGATATTAGCGGTTTTCACATTTCTTATTAGTTGGAGTTTGCGGGAAGATGAAATAAGACAGGGAGATTGTGGTTGCGCTTTGCGTATTTGATTTGTGTTCATGAATCTTTCTTTTCTATCCTCTATCTTTCTCAAAACGTTACAATTTTTTCATCACCTTGCAAACTTCTTTGCGAAATCGCACCCCCCCCCCCCCCCCCAGTGTATTTTTTTCACTGATACTTCCAACTTGATAATTCGTATTCTGCTCACTCACTTTCTTACCATCCATGTCACCAGTCCCATAAACAAAATGTCACATATGAGTTTCATTGTCATGATCATCGTCGTAGCTTTTGATTTCATCATGCATATTTTCTACTCTATATTTAAAGGGATCAAATTAAAGGTGGTTATTTTTTGCTTTGTACATCATTTTTAAAAACTTAAGTTCAAAGTCCTCACGCTACAACGTATATTAAGCCCCATCGATGGATGCGCTCAAACACAGAAGCAGTTTGAACTTCCCTTTTAACTTGTGAGTGTGAATCGACCCCACAAGGCGGTGGGTGTTGGGCAAATAAAGCGAACACGATAACGTAATCCGCGAACAACAGGCGGCCACGGTCAAGAATAGGGACTACTGTCATGACTGTGTTGCACCGACCCTGCCTAGTCTAGGTTCTAGACGTATTTTATCAGCCCGAATTCGTGTGCGCAGCGCGCGACGAATTTTAGCGCAAAAAATCGAGTGATCGCGCGAGCCCGGAGAGTACGGATTACTCGAATCGTTGCGCCGAGTCCCGTCGAGCGCTGTGAACACAAATTTGGGCTAATAAAAATACGTCTAGAACCTAGACTAACCCTACTAGGCAATGCCACACGGCCAAAGGAATGCACTGAACGTGTATAGGATCGCGATGGTAACGACAAAGATAGGGGAGGGGTGCGTGAGGGTGTCATCTTCTTCGAAATACTCGTTGATGTTTGATTGTGCTAATCTGCAGCACTTGATGTTGAACCGGTACCTCGAAATTTAGTAAGGGTGAGGGTGAGGGGGGAAGTAGGTCTTAGAAATCGGCACTGATTTCCAATGTCAACTTCCGTGGAGGAACCGGGAAACGATTGTGCACTAGATCCTTGAGTGACGTAATGTGCAGGTACGAATACATTAGATGCGATGGTACCAGCACCACCGAGAACCGAGGTGCACGAAGAAGTATTGAAATTGAAACCGAAACACCCAATCAAGGATAATTTGGGGGTAATTGGTTAACTTTTCCGTCTTGATAGTTCCCGTATTTCTACCTACAAAAAGATCTATTTTCTCCCCGTTTTCCCTCTCTTCCATCTTCTATCTCTATTTCTCTGTCTGTCTGTCTGTCTCTCTCTCTCTCTCTCATCTCTATTTCTATCTTTCTCTCTCTCTCTCTCTCTCTCTCTCTCTCTCTCTCTATCTATCTATCTTTTTCTATCTCCCTCTCTATCTCTTTCTCTCTCTCTCTCTCTCTCTCTATATATATATATATCTATCTCTCTCCATCTCTCTCTCTCTCACACACACACACACACACACAAACACACACACACATACTCTCTCTCTCCCTCTCCCTGTCTGTCTGTCTCTCTCTCTCTCTCTCTCTCTCTCTCTCTCTCTCTCTCCCATTCCATGTATAAGTTACTTTGAAGTTGGTATCGATCCTCTTTCCCTCTGTCCATCCCACCTATTTTCATTAACGAGGATGAAAAGCAGGCCCTGCGATGTTTTGCTAGTCCGTCGATTCGCCCTCCGAAACCGGAACAAAGCTTCAACCTGCCATCCAGCTCAATCCCCCCAAGTGATCTCTGATTGCCTCTTTGTCACCTCATGGGCTTAATCCTCATTAATCCCTCTCCAAGCTGAGTAGATATTAATCTTTAGAAATCTGTTCCAAGGACTTGTTTCTCTCAATTGGGCCGATTCTGGTTCAAGTTTGAGGAACTTTGCGAAATAAAGAAAACCTGTGAGGTGACACTTTCTGTTTGTTTCCATCTTCGAAGACGGGGAAAAGTAGCTTATAGATTTAAAAGAAACAGGTACTGCTAAGAAAAGGAAAAACGAGTCTATAAGGACAGAGAACAGTTCGTATATGCGTACATATATGAAATATATTTTACCTTGATAAAAAGGGGGAAAAGGAATACACATTCGTGTTAAGACGCGCTTGATAGGCAATTAACTTTGTTCACGTTTTATTTTATTTATTCATTCCTGCATAGTTCACCAAAAACAAAAATGTGACACAAAAAAACGTATAAAGTATACATATGACAAATAACCAGCCATTACAGATACGTTCAAAGTATTAAGAATTAATTAAGTTGTAAATAAAGTATTATGAATTGATTATCAAATATTAATTTTCACCTTTTCTACCTCCCTCCTCCGTCCCTCTACTCATCCCCCCTCCCTCTTTCTCTCCCTTCCTCCGTCCCCTCTCTCCTTAGTGATAGATATAAAGTTATACATGTAGTCCTATCTTCCCCATGCCCCTCCCCATGCCCCTCCCCATGCCCCTCCCCATGCCCCTCCCCATCCCCTTCGTTCCCTTATTTCTCCACCTCCTCTCATCACCTCTCTCTTCTTCCGCCACTCACTCAATTCGTCCTCCTTTATTGCTCTCTCTTTCTTCACCCCTTTCTCCATTCCCCCTTCATACATTCTCTTTCTCTCCATTCACATTTTCTCCCTCCCTTTCTCTGTACCTCTCTCCATTCACATTTTCTCCCTCCCTTTCTCTGTACCTCTCTCCATTCTTCCTCATTCGTCCTCTCCCTTCCTCCGTCCCCTCTCCTTTTCTCCCCGTCTCCCTCACCCCTGTTTATCTAGCACCCAATCATATATCATCTGCATGTACCTCCTTACTCTATTTGTCTCTAATATGTCCATATTACATTATGTTTTGATAATTGACACGTTTGGGATTTTAGCACATCATTCATCCATTCATCCAATCATTTATGTGATTCTAATGTGTTGAAATCAATCCGCTGACGTATCTAAGATTCCACCGATCTTCGATCACCCATTTTATTTATTCGGATCTATACCCCCTCCTTCCCTCTTTTCGCTATTTGATATCAGTTTTCAAAATATGTATGAGAGTTTTAAGAACTGCGTTGTGATAAACGAATGACATAGAATATGTTAAATCAACACGTACCGGTACACCACGTTCGTTTATTTCGATGGTAAGCGTTAGGCCTTCCTTTGGCAACATCAAGTAGTTGAAAGTTCTGAAGTTTCCTTTAATTGATGCCTATACTCATTCCAATCAATAAACCTAAAATAAAGCGTGGGAAGCACGTCTTTACAACATGATCGCAACCGTATATGTCGGTTTAGTGATTACGTAATGTTCAGTCCTTGTACCAGGTGGAAAAAATACCTTTCCCGTGAGAGTTACAAAAATGCCTCCCCAGTGGCTTTTTCGATATGAAATACAAAAGACATGTAAAATCGATAACCAGCCCGAAGCTAATGAAGTTTTCCTTGCACAGTACGTAGTAGGTCGGTCAGTAGCAACTCCTACCAATCGAGTTCATTATCCTGCCGCTTTGTTTCCGCTAATCCGTGAGCTCTTACCGATCTACAGTCCTGCTCGGAAGGTGTTATTTCTGATGGTGGATTCAACTAATCCGTATTCAAAGTAAAATAAAGACAAGCAAGGGATTAAATGTTCGCAATCAATTTCTTTTTTTTTGTATTATGGTCTGTTTAAAGACTTGGTCATCTCAGGACCAAGGCACGGAACAACCAAATAAAAGGGTGATCGAAGGAAGAGGATTGGAGAGAATGTTACTTTTTTGAGGTCTCAAAGGTTTAATTTACTAGGGTAATGAACAGGTCCTTCCTTAAACCACATTTAAGATTTACAAAGGAGGAAGAGGGTATCAAAAATGTGCACGGGAAGTTGTAAAAGGTGTCGATGAATAAAACAGCTGATTGGGTAGATAAAGCTCTTAAGTCTTGAGGGTACCATCATTGAAATCACACCTGGGAAGGAATCTGCTTGAAGTTGTGGAATCTCTCATCGCAAATGACAGTGTTAAATTTCAAGTGTAGTTGGAGTGGAGACCCACTTGGCAGAGCAAAGTTTTAAATGACGTGCTCTTGTGAGCAACCATAGCAGTGCCTTATTGTGAGACCTGAAGATGATGATAATTTAAACAATTCTCCCATTTCAACTTTTGATATTATCGGAGTGAATCACAGATGAGTTCATCTGTTTAAAACTAACCAGTGTCTTTAATTCAAGTACTCCATTTTCGATATTATATTGAAGCCCTAAATTGAAACTTTCCCGAATTGATCATTTAGCATTATAAATATTTTGGAAGTCAGACCTATGCTTTCCAATGATATCTTCGGGGACATCTTCCCCCTAAAATCGCGGAAAACGCTGAGAATTGGGAGCAGCCAACTCATCTCCCCAGCGCCCGTTTATACGGCTGGTGTTCGTAGGTACTCTACGGGAGCCGGCTGGACACCGGCCGAAAATTACCAAAATGTAAGGTTTTACTCGCCGTACGGGCCCCGGAGTCATGTGTGACATAGGCATAAGTAGCAGCTCCTTCCTTTGCCAGGCCCAAAGTGCCCTTCACGCGGAGGAGAAAATGCGCCGTCTTGGCGTGATAAAGTGCTCCGACAAAACAAGGTCCCTTTGGAACGGGTTTAGAATCGATGCCGTCTTGTGCGAGCAAGGAAGAAACCGGGAGGTTTTGAAGGGCGAGGGGTTTGGGGGATGGGAGCTAGCTAGGTGGGCAGGTGGGATTGTGTATCCTCATCTGAATTTGGTGCTGTACCTTAGTTTTACAAGATAGTTTTCACCTCTTTTTGTATTTATATAACATGTTTCTACGTCATTTCGTACATATTTGTTATCGTTGTATATTGATTGTAATTAGGCCTACCCCCTCGGAAGAACATCTACGCCATATGGCTGGGTCGGGCCTATCCAGCCGTGACAGCTATAATTAATTGTCGGGCAATTATTGTGGTTTATAATGTGCTTTTATATGGAAAATGACAAAATACACATAAATGCATGGGGACTGAGATGAGCATAATGCCTCAGTAAAAATGAGTGGTGAGATAAAGCTATATTGTCTGATAGGTGAGCATTCTTTTCCTCTTATATACACGTGCGTTTATTTCATAACACAGTATAATTCTCCTGATGATTTTCGCACTCCATGAACAGAGTTTCCTCTGGAGCTGCTCCCTAGCAAACCCCATCAGGACCTGGGCGCGAAAACAGGATATTAAACCCAGTCTCAAATGAAGGATGTATGTGTGTGCGCGTATGCGTGTAATACCCCCCCCCCCCCCCCCCACACACACACACACACACAAACACACACATACACACACTATGAACCCCTCATTGTAATTCCTCCAGTGCCAAATTTGCTCAGTTCTCTCTTGAATTGTTTTTGCCATGCACACACGCGGTCAAAATTAAAGGGACAGGTGGCTTCAATATACGCATTAACATGAAAATGCACATAAGTGAAAGTTTGACGAAAATCCGTTAAAGGATAAGACAATCATTATGATCTTTTAAAATGTTAATTTTGTGACATCTCGTGCGAGGTGCTCTCCCATTATGGTGTGTGTAGTATGATATAGATAGCTCTTTTTCTGTTTTTGAGGAAGGAATTATTTTTGTTCAGAGGTATGTGTGTGAAAACGTGTTTCTCATAAAGCATCAAATGCACAGGTAACATAATGCATTTCCTTTTGAGAAAATCGACATTTTCGACAAAAAATAGTACACAACATATGGGAGAGCATCACGCACGTGACGTCACAAAATGAAAACTTTAAACAATCGTTACTTTTTTTTATCTTTTGACGGATTTTCGTGACACGTTCATTTATACGTTTCTTTCACGTTTCTGCTTTTATTGAAAGCAATCAATCTTCAGAGTGGACTATCCCCAAAAGATATGTCTGCTAATCTATATCTCCCAAATAAAGTAAAAACACAAATCAAAATCACACGTGTACATGGACAATCGTAAAAGGTGATCCACATTAATATTCAAATTTTATTGATTGTACTTACAAAATGAAGTCTAAAATTTGTCAGCCAACTATCATTTGGGAAGTCATATAACCTTTCTTTCTGACAGGCAGGTATGAAATCATGAGATATTTCATAATCATGAGGGATCTTGTGGAATCTATTTGCTCCCGACGTGAAGTGGAGTGTGCCAATATATTCCACAAAGATCCCGAATAACGATAATAAAACAGTTGTTTTATATCCTTCATTAATATATTCTTTGTTCATTATTTGGATCCTTACCATGAACCTTGTGGTAGTCCCACGCTCTGAACGTTAGATGCAAAATAGGATGGAAGCCCGTTACCTTTGTTTTTATTTCCTGCAGCTTGAGAAATTCACCGGAAATTCAATGCATCGCGTAGATTTTGCGTGTCGCGCTTTTACACGGAATGAACCGATATCGAGACAGAGAGAAAATGACGACTATTTTTGTGATGACGTCAAGAAATAGTATTTTCTTTCCCCCTTACGTCACGAAATAGTCTTTTTCTTCCCTCTGAGTTTCTTTCGCTCTCTCTGTCTTGCAAATAGTGGAACTATTGATGGTCATGTGACACACTTTTAACCAATCAACGAACTGGAATATATCAATGAGGGATACAATCAATCATAGTTGAGATATTCTCTTTATTTATGAAGTAGTCTTCATCTTAGGCCACATTCTTTAGGTGAGCTAGATTTGAAAAAAAACATATCCATTAATGAGGAAAATCGGGAAACATACAAGATACAAGATACTTCATTAGGTCCAAAATCGTAGAAACTTGCTTTCCACCAGCACAATAACAGTACAGTGCAATACAAATAATAACAATATTAAAGACACATTTAAACAATGAGTTGGAAAAACATGGTTGTAATTCACCTGTGTAATCGTAGGTTATGTGCTTAAACATGTTTAAATGATCGCAATAAACAATAATAAGGTGTGATAATCTTATTATCATAAACAATAATAAGATGTGATAATCTTATTATCATGTGATATAAAAACAAATAAGCAGAGAAATGATAGTAAAGCGCTTTATAAGCACAAGCAAAATGACAACTTACTTTCCTTTAAACAATTACTCTCATTGTACACACATTTATAGTTTAAAAATAATTATATAATTATATCATTTTATTTTATGGTTCCTCATCAAGAACATAGTAAAACAAAAGGTAATGTCATACATGCAACAGGATGGAAAAGGTGGAATAACAAATCTCTTTATATTGTCAACCTTTGTAATTTCCACTTCATACTTGTTACCCCTATGCCAGTGTCTCCCCCCTCCCCCCCCCCCCCCCCCCCACAACAAAAATGAAATGAACACTACAATTTCCTAGGATGTACCATTATTTCCTGAAGTACTAGAAAAATCACCCAGAGTCGCTAAGCAGGAGGGGGGGGGGGGGGGGAGGGAGGAGGTTGTGGTGGACTTTTTTTTTTCTAACGTGATTGTGAGTTAAAACGTAATAGCTATGAGATATCGACGCAGAGATTGGTAAGGTATCTGGCAAGCTGTAAGAAAAAGATTTTTATTGTATATTTTGGAAACTGTATTTTGTACAGTACTTATTTTTGGAGACTTTTTTCTCTTTATTTTTCTCAGATTTCCTAATCTGGATTCAGTTGCTGCAAAATTTTGCATGGATGCACTGCTCTTTTTTTTTTTTTTTTCAGAAAAAAGTATTCAATTACGTGTAAATTATGTTACATGCAAATTAGATGCAGATTTTATTCATACATGTATTTTCATTTTTTTAAATGGCATGAACGTCAAACATTGTTTAATATCCCGAGTAAGCTAACATAACAATAGGTGCATTAATGAGAGCTGATTGGCTGTTACCATGGTAGTTACCATTGATGGTCAGATATAATAATTGAAAACCTTTATGACAATTGGTCCATGTAAACAAATCATAAATATGTTTTCAGGGGCTTCTTTTCAAGCATGATGTATTCAATCCTACACCTTGAGCCATGTCTACATAATACCCTATAGGGGGGGGGGGGGGGAGAATTATTCATCCCAGTGGTTCTTTCCACATTCATGGGGGCTCTTTAATGCTGCACAGCACACCTACAACAAATATTTCGCGCACAAGAAATATTTGTCACTCCACTTGATGCATTAAAATCATCAACAAAGCCCAGAACGGAGAAATATCATGAACAATTTTGTGACATCACATGCGAGGTGCTCTCCCCACCAAAAAATGCTCATGGCTGTGCAACGCGTCACAGCATGCAACACACGCACCCGTTAAATGGCAGTACTGGCTATTGTAGAATCCCGGATAGACTTGCACGTCTAGCCTGCTTAAAAGAGCAGACTGGTTTTCGATTTGCAGAAACATTAACTTCGCGCTTGCTCTGTGTTGTTCGAAAAGCACAGAAATAAATGTCCCACAGAAATTGTCGGTCTTACAGTGTGTTCCACTGGACTCTGAGCTCTTGTGGGTTGGGACTCCTTCCGTGCTTCCCCCACCCCCCCCCCCCCCCCCCCCCCCCCCGCCATTCATTTGGATTGGGCTGCGTAGCTCATCCTTGCAGCCGACTGATTCACCAGACCAATCCCGGTGCACTCGATCAGTGTGGCGCCCTCACCTGAGCCGTCCTCTACAGGGGTGATTGTGAATCGAGCCTGGGAGTGCACACGCAGAAAGACAAACTGACTATTGAGAGTGACACATTCAGAAACATTGATCACACAAGAAGAATTAATTCCCATACTTACCTCATATGTTAATTATAATTAACTAACATAAGCATGTGAGTGACACATTCACAAACATTGATCACACAAGAGTAACTGGTTACAGTTCGATATTCCGAAACTCGTAAACTGCCTATACCTCGATGCTCATTAGTACAAAAACGAAAAAGGGATCATTATTCCGAGCACTTGTGGTGTTACTCCGAAGGTTCGTTACTCCGAAGGTTCGTTAATCCGAAAATAAAGTAGGATTCGTTAATCCGAAAACGAAATGAGGTTCGTTTTTTCCGAAAGTTCATTAATCCGAAAATGAAATGAGGTCCGTTAGTCCGAACATTCAGTATAAGGATCGTTCGGAACAACACAAACCTTTTAACGGTTTCGGACAAACGACCCTTCGGAATAATGAACCTTATTTCTTTTTCAGACGAACTAACCTTCAAAATAATGAACCTAATTTGTTTTTTGGACTAACATATCTTTGGAATAACGAACCATATTTCTTTCTCGGGCTAACGAACCTTATTTTGTTTTCGGATTAAAGAACCTTCTTAATAACAAACATTTGGAATAGTGAACCTTCGGAATAACGAACCTATTTTCACCTGTTTTACAATAAACTATTGCTACGTATATTTAGTGTATTTAAAATATGGTACATACAATATTCCCAAAACTGTTGACATTTCATATCCACTCGCACACATGTAATTACCTCTGTGAGTACTTCTGCTATATGTATTGCTGTCTTTGTGTGTAGAGTAATGGGGCCCGTCCGCACTGCCGACTTTCCCTTGGCTAAGGCCATGAAGATGATGAGCTATGGGAACAAAGTGGAAGAAGATGTATTCTTATCAATTTGAACGTGTCAAAAGCAAACTAGAGCAATTGACCTTTGACCTCTGACCTTTGGGAAATTTCACCAAAAATGTTGTCAGTCTACTTCCAAGTAGTGATCCATATTTGCACCATGTTTGGTTGGTATTGCAGAATTAGATTTGCATTTATTTTGAAAAATATCACTTTGGGAACAATTTTTTAGGTAGTTCTTGGCAAAGTTCATTGATCTTTGACCTCTGCCTTCGAGCAATTTCACCAAAAATGTCACCAGTCTAGCCCCAAGTAGTGATCCATCTTTTCACTATGTTTGGTTGGTAATGCGCTATTGGATTTGGATTTACATTGTATTGTGAAAAATATAAAGTTTGGGGCAGTCTTTAGCCAATTTTGTCAAAGTGCATTAACCTTTGACCCCTGAACTTTCAAGAATTTTACAAAATTTTCACCAGTTTATCCCCAAGTAGTAATCCATCTGTGTACCATGTTTGATGAGAACTGCATCCTTGGCTTTGGATTTAATGTGAAAAAGGCCAATTTGGGGCAATTTTTCACAAAGTTCATTGACCTCTGACCTTTGACTTCAATCAGATTTGACCCCAACTTTACACACTTCATTTATTTTATACAATACATACATGTACCAAGTTTGAAGCAAATCTGGTTCACCGTTCTCAAGACTGCCTAAACGGATTCGGGATGGACGGACGGACGGACGGCCACTTCGTGGCAGAGGCATAAAACTTCAAGATCATTGTAACAATAACACTGACACATAACAGAGTAGAACGCACTTAATTCTGAGTTCCGAATTGGGGTCATTATGTTTCTGGTTTGAAACGAGCTCCGTCAGGTGAGAGATTAACTGGACCACCATTATCTAACAGGCTAGTGTCAGGCACTTCCAATGAGAATCCCTGTAATGAATACCGCTGTCTGCTTTACCCATATAACTAAGCAGTTAACTTGACGACATAGGCATATGACGTCATACTTAAAAACACAGTACATGTACTTCTTAAAGGGACACATCACTGAGCTTTGACACACTTTGGTGCATAAAAAAATGAACACATATCACATGTAAAGTCACCTGTATCACTACAATTGCGTGCTCGTTTACCGAAGTTATACGGAGATTCCCGAATGTTAACCGAGCCGGGCCACGCTCCACGCCTAATTGCACGTCGATTGCAGCGCCCTCTATAAACGATAACGCGTCACAACATCTCAGTGACACGCCCCTTTAAGATAAAGACATTATGTGGAGGTCTGTGTGCATAAAAGTGATGGTAATGGACTGTTGGCGGAAGGCATGTCGAGCCCCTTTCTCATTCTTCAAATAACAGTCGGCAAAATGGCTCTGGCAAGATCAATCCAGAGTCTTTTATACTACTATCCCTTACATTGAAAAACACCATGCATTGTACTTTATCTAGCTTCCAGTTGATTGGGTATTTTTAATCCACACTATTTAATAAACATTTCCCCCTGCAATACACAAATCTTTCTCCATCTTTTCTCTAGCCCAGCCCTAAGCACAGAAGAGAATGAAAAAAGGACTACCATAGTCTTGGGAGTTCCAGACTCAATTCTTCAGTTTGAAATAGAAACGTCAAACAGCCTGGAATCTGGGAGTGGTATTCAAAAGGTTTGTTCCTAACTCCCCAAGTTAGAAGGTACTAAGAGAGCCGAAATTGGTATTCCGGAATGTCCTCCTAGGAAGCTCCTAATGCCAATCAACAAGGGTTTGATCACACCCAGAGCACATTTCCTAACCAATGGGTAGTATGGTAGTGAGCAGCCAATCACAATCAAGAAATCTCATGAGGGACTTTCCCCAAGGTTTCTTCCTAACTCTGTGGAAGCGAATATATGTGCAAGCACATCAATCATGTAGGTACGCCTATGTACATGATCACAGTTTTTTTTTGCGAGTGTTATGAATGACTTTAATAAGGTGGACTCTCCAAAATATTCTTCTTGATAAGGTTAAGAGAAAACTGACAGGGGATTTTGGATGAAAGTTGAGAGAGATTTTGGAATCCCATTAAGGAGAAAATGTCCACTTCGGACCAAAAGTGAGCATCACAGAATACCCGGGTTATCATGTACATACTATCCTCTACTGATTTGCTTTTCCTCACCTGGTCTTGCAGATATTCATCCACACAGCCACCATGCTTCAGGTTAACAATCAATTCTAACGCTGCCGCCCGTCCCATATCCTCCGGTTTCTTACCTTGGTGACAAAGAAAACACAATTATACCCTTTTCACACTTGCAAAAATGTCCGTAGCCCTGTACTAAAGTACAGGGCTAAGCTGGGACCACTTCTTGTTCACATTGAGGGTTTTTTAAGTGTGCTAGCCCCACTGAAAGTACAGGATTACTTGGCCCTGCAAAAAAAGCAGGGCTAACCCCGCAATTGCAGTGCCAAGCCATAAACTCTGGGACTAAGAGCTTTAGCGTAAACAGAAACAAAAAATAGACTACGGCTACAGACAAGGCATTAGCAATATTGTGTCTCGCCCACTTGCGAAAAATAACCAGAAATATCGCGATCTCCGTTGCTACGCAAAAGAATTGTATCCCTGGCTGATTGTGAAATATCTGCCATAGAATGTAACATTCCATAAATGAGAAGGGCTATTTCACGCAATGCTACTTCCTCTATCTACTCCCCCTCCCCCACCTTCCCCCTTCTTTGAGATGGAATAAAAAGCCTCCACCAAGTTCTATTAGATTAGACAAAGACAAAACAGGATGATAATCAGTTGCACAATAGAGGCGAAGTAAACTTTGTCTCTGGGGGGCATAGAAATGTAAAAAGGTTAAAATTAGTGCTGCAGTTGAAAACTGAACATGGAATAAAGTTTCTAAAATTGATACGTTTATATAAGATAGTTTGTCAACAGATATGAATAATGCTGAACATTATGATTGTAATAAGGCATGCATGTAAAGTGAACAAAGTAGAATAATTTTTTTGGAGACTTGATAACCTGTCAGGGGAAAAGTGAATGATTAGAGAGAGTTTAAAAGCAACAATTTTGAACAGATATGAGTAATATTATGGCATTGATATTGTATATGTGGGAAGGTTAAATATGTTTGTGGTTGCAGTCCAGCTGAGGGTTTCTAGATGATTTGTACAATGTAGTGTCATAATGAGCTTATTATTTAGAGAAACATTTCTTGAAAGCATTAGTGATTAAAACCTTTTATGGCAAATTGAATAGTGCATATAACCGTAAAAGTAAAATGCATGCGTAAAATTGAAGAGAACACAAAACACTGTGATCCTTCAGCCACCTTGCACTGAGTATTTATGTATAGTTTTAAAATTCAAGTTAATATTCTTTCAAGGGCAAAATGTTGCCCGGCACCCGCGACACGGACGCAGATAGTGACTTTGAATAAATTTGCATAAATGTGCATGAGTAATGTTTGCCTAAATCTACATCAGTAATGCTCACACATGCTCACACAATTCTGTGCACAAGTTAGGAAGCCTTCACCAAGAGTCTTGCAAGTAAACTTTAATGTATGACCTCAAATGACCTTTGACCTTATCATGTGACCTCTTACAGCACAATAACATGCAGGTGCCCCCAGTGCATCCATCATCCAAGTTTGATTGCCATTGTAGCAACATGTGATGAGTTATGTGTGATAAGAGAGTCTTGGAAGTAAACTTTAACGTATGACCTCAAATGACCTTTGACCTTATCCTGTGACCTCCAACAGTACCATAACATGAAGGTACCCCCAGTGCATCTATGACCCAAGTTAGGTTGTAATCCAAGCAACCTATGTGAAGTTATTTGTCAAAAGAGAGTCTTGCAGGTAAATTTTAACGTATGACCTCAAATGACCTTTGACCTTATCCTGTGACCTCCAACAGCACCATAACATGAAGGTACCCCCAGTGCATCTATGACCCAAGTTAGGTTGTAATCCAAGCAACCTATGTGAAGTTATTTGTCAAAAGAGAGTCTTGCAGGTAAACTTTAACATAGAAAAAGGGGTCTTGCACATACTCTTTAATATATGACCTCAAATGACCTTTGACATCATCACATGACCTCTGACAACACCATAACATGAAGATACCCCTAGTGCTTCTATCAACCAAGTGTGGCTGCCATTGCTGTAACAGTTGCCAAGTTATGGATCATAAGAGAGTCTTGCAGGTAAACTTTAACATTTGTGACGGACGACGGACGGACGACGGACGGACGCCATTTGGATCCCTTAGTCTCGCCTTCACCTCCGGTGGGCGAGACAAAAAGCAGAGCTACAAGCTCGCAAGGTAGAAACGCAGTGACCAATCAGAGATAAGCTAATGCAGGAGGTGAGCGACCTTGATGTGTTCAACTGAGTAATAAAGAGCACATGTACAAGTCATACACTCATAAATATTCATATTAAGCTATCAAGAAAGTGCTTTAACTGGAAGGGGGAAGCATGTATTCTATTTCATGTAAATTATGATTTATGTAAATTAAATGCATATTTTTAAAATTGTATTCACATTTCTTTTTTTTCTTTAATGGCATGAAGGTCAAACTATTGTTTTATATGCCAAGTAGCACAATCAACAATACCACATTAAAAACTTTGAATTGTCAAATTAATTATCATGTTTTTTTTTTTATTTATTCAAACTTGTTATGTATTCTATTGGACTTTTTTTCTATTTTTTTTCTCTATGCTCTGTGGCTGTATAGTGCAGGTGTATCATGCAATCATTTACCTTCCCCCATTAGACTTGACCCAGCCAATCTGCACCCAGTGCTAGTTTCTGCAACAAGTCTAATTGAAAGAAAGCAAGAAAAGTAAAGTAGATACTGTTACACATGAACTACCTGGTACACAGTTCATGATACAGTATTAAACCTCTTAGTACGAAGGCATGAAGAGACCATCGCTTGATACCAAAGTGAATAAGCCCATGGTAATGAGATAGTAAAAAGTACACAGAATTAGATAAAATTCCAAAACACACTTCCAGGAGCTTTTGTTTTTCAGGATTAAGTACCAGTAGACTCTTTTTGCACAAGTAATATTTGAACATGAAATAAATAATGGTACCTGAAACACCTTCAATCCTGACATCAAGCAATAATAATGCTGCAGGCCGGGCATACTGTACCATGCTAGGCAATTACACCTATGAGAACCATTGGTTGTCACTAAGTTGGTTTTCTCAGGGGTTCTTCGCTATCTATGGGGGCTCTTTTCTGTATTTTCGGGGCTGAACTGCCATAGGCCCCTGCATTCTTTCCCATTAATTTAAAGTGCTTTATGACAAGAATAAATCAAAAATTGGACACGTGGGTCTATCTACAGTAAAGGGATAATTTCTGGAGGTTCGTTATTCCGAAGGTTCATAATTCCGAAACACGTAAATTCCCTATACCTCTATGCACGTTAGTCCGAAAACGAAAAAGGGTTCGTTAATCCAAGCATTTGTGGCGTAACGTTCGGAATAACAAACCTTCGTAATAACGAGTGCTTCCCGAAATGATGACCACCTTGCACCACCAAAATAAGACAGAGTGTTGAATTAATTTCCTCCAATATAACTTCAGCTAAAATCCTGCTCTGAATGTTCATTATTATAAATGTCTAAAATAAGCCTGTACATATTTGCCACATCACAGTGGTAA
Source organism: Arbacia lixula (assembly GCA_963669155.1). NCBI lineage: Eukaryota > Metazoa > Echinodermata > Echinoidea > Arbacioida > Arbaciidae > Arbacia > Arbacia lixula. The sequence goes on from OZ022580.1 coordinate 9,930,806, forward strand.
CAGGACTGACGAGTGTATTTCAAACTCGTCTGTCCCATTACCAATGTGATGTGGCAAATTTGTACAGGGCAAATTTTCTGAAGCTCACAAAACCTTGAAATGTGCAAATCAATACATTTTTTTTATATTTTATTATTATTGACTGGTTTATTTAAGAGATAAAAAAGAATTGGAATTTAAGAGATGAAAATGTTACAGTTAATGTAACAGAAATGTACCCATTACTGTAGACAGGCCCACATATCAAATCATGTTCGCTGCACACTCACTGTCTTTGGAAAGGAGGAATTAAAAGAATAGCCTTAATGAGGAAGATGGAGGGGGGAAAGATCAAAAGCAAGGCAAAGAATGATGCATCTCAAGAAAATTGCAGAATAAAGTGTAAAATCAACTTAAGAACTCATCAACTACAAAGAGAACAGAGATGATTGGCACAGATTGGTGGCCAATGCCATGACAAAGAAGAATTTATCCTTTCATACTTCTCAGCACTTTTTGAAAAGAACATCAATTACAAAATGTAACTCTACTTTCACGCTTTACAGTGCATTTAGAAGAGAATGATTTTTTAAAACGTAACTCTTCTTTTATGCTTTACAATACTGTTTGAAGAGTACAATTCATAACTAAAGCAATTCGACTGCCACCAGTTGATTAATATAACAAAAAAATATATGCCTCCCCTTCTTTGCTACATTAATTTGGTTGACATTGATAACCTTCTCAGAAAACTTGTATGTTTGGTTGGCAATGTAGGCCTTACCATTAAATTCCTAAGTGGAATCAACCCATTCAATTTCTAATATTTTCCAAAGAAGATGTTTTCTTTTCACGTTTGACCTCTTTCTTTTTTGACTTCCAATCTTACCAGTCTATCTACATGTACATGTAGTCATCCATCCTTGTATCAAGTTTGTTTAAAATTGAATTTTTCAATTCATTTATTTGGATTTTTTAAAGCAAATTTTAAGCAAATTTTATTCATCTTTGACCTTTCAGGTACTTTCCCCCAAATTGCAACAGTCTATCTCCATGTAGATCCATCATACCACATTTGGTTGGAATTGGATTCTTGAATTTGGATTTATTGAGGATTTTTTTATAGCCAATATTGGCAAAGTTCATTGACCTTTAGTTTCTCACCTTTCAGGGATTTTACCAAAAATATCATCGGTCTACCCCCAAGTAATGACCCATTTTTGTACACTGTACCATGTTTGGTTGGAATTGCACCACTGGATTTGGATTTATTATGAAAAGTATCAATTATGGGGCAATTTTTAGCCAATTTTCACAAAGTTCATTGACCTTTGACCTCTGACCTTTCAGAGATATTACCAAAAATGTCAGCAGTCTACCCCCACATCGTGTTCCATCGTTGCTCCATGTTTGGTTGAAATTCAATCCTTGGATTTGGATTTATTGTGAAAAAGGTCAAATTTGGGGCAATTTTTTTCAAAGCTCATTGACCTTTAACCTTTGACATCGATTAGAATTGACCCCTATTTTACAAAGTTCGTTGGTTTCATGCAATGCACACATGAGTTTGAAGCAAATCTGGTGAACAGTTCTCAAGATATTGCATAAACAATTTGGGACTGACGAACAGACAGACTGACAGACGGACAACCCCTGGCGAAGGCATAAAAATGTAACTCTACTTTTATGCTTACATGATTCCCGATCCATTCCCAAAGGCAGTCCCATGAGGCTCCTGTACAGCCTCTATCCTTACAGCCACTGCAGGGTAGGCTTGCCTCAGGGCATTGCTTGCTGTATCAGCCATCAACTGGGCTTCCTGAGGAAACAGGGAGAGAGGGAGTAGGGAATCACAATGGTTGTGTTTTCCTATTGTACACAGAGAGTTGTGCATTTACAGGGGAAAGTTGGGTGTATTCAGCTGCCAGAAATATCCATTACATATGGCATCAGAATTGCACCATTTTTGAAAAATTGATGTTAGATTTTGGACATTTCACATCTTAAAATCACAATGGATCTGATTTTTCTTTTGTTTTTGAATGATTTTAGACCCGATTTCTGGTCATGAGTTTTTGGACCAGTTTAGCTTCCAATGAGAATGGTTGTGTATCCCTATTGTACACATGACTCCATTATGTTAAACTTTGCATGAACTACAAGAACATTACCTCTGCTACAAAGTATTTTCATGAACATTTAATGCCACAAAAAAGCTGACAGCTGTGCAACGCGTCACAGCACGCAACATGTGCATGAAATGAATGCCAATACTTGTAACTCTGCAATCCTCAACACACTTGCACATCTAGTCTGCTAAAGATATCCGGATGGTTTAAAATTTGCGGTGATATTAAATACGCCCTTGCTCTGTCTTGCTCAGGAAGGGCAAAAATATATGTCGTACAAAAATGACCAGTTTTACAGTAATAAAGACCTGTGGACACAATCCAGGACACAACACTTCAGACGGGTAGGAGAAAGAAGAAGAATCAAATGAGGAACAAAGAACATTTTTAATAAAGACAATACTAAACTAATAATAAATAAATCACTAAAAAAACTAGATCATGTCGACTGCCACGTAGTCAACAAATATTCCTCCGCTCCTTTGGTTACATTCACGTGGTTGACATTGATAATCTTCTCAGAAAACTTGTATGTTTAGTTGGCAATGTACCATTATTCCTATGTGAACTTAACCCATTCAATTTCTAGTATTTTCCCCAAAAAATTGGGCCATGTTTGGCAATGTTCATTGACCTTTGCCCTCTTACTTCTTTGACTTCTAATCTAACAAGTCTATCTAAGTGCAGTTATCCATCCTTGTTACAAGTTTATTTAAAATTTGATTATTCAATTCAGTTATTTGGGATTTTTTTGTTTGCAATTTTAAGCCAATTTTTGGTTAATTGACCTTTGAACTTTCAGGAAGTTTACCCCAAATTTCATTAGTCTACCTCCATGCAATGATCCATCATACCATGTTTGGTTGGCCTTGGATTTGGAGTTATTGTGAAAAATATAGATTTGGGAGCAATTTTTTTTTTGTCAATTTTGGCAAAGTTAATTGACCTTTGACCTCTGAAGTTTCAGGAACTTTGCAATTACGTCATTAGCCTACCTCCATGTCGTGTTTCATCTGTGTATCATATGTTTGGTTGGAATTGAATCATTGGATTTGGATTCTCTGTGAAAAGAGCAATTTTTAGCAAATTATGGCAAATTTCTTTGATCTTTGACCTCTGACCTTTCAAGGATTTTATCAAATATGCCAGCAGTCTATCTCCATGAAGTGATTTATCTCTGTACCATGTTTGGTTGGAATTGAATCATTGGATTTTGATTTATTGTGAAAAATTGTGAACATTTTTGGGGAATTTTTAGCCAATTTTGACAGTTTATTGACCTTTGACCTCTAACCTTTCAGGTATTTAACCAAATATTTCATCAGTCTACCTCCATAACGTGATCCACTTATGTACCATGCTTGGTTGGAATTTCAATTTATTGTGAAAAACATCAATTTTTTACCATTTTTTACAAAGTTCATTGACCTTTGACCTTTGACTCAAATTTCAGTATCCTATTTGATCATTTTGGTATGAATGTACATGTATCTAGAATAAAACACGAGGGCCAGTTTGAGGCACTCGTATCATACCTTTCTTGGTAATGTCCCTGCCACAAACGCTCTGCCTGTAACCTTGGTGACTGACCCTGGGTCGGTGAGAGTTAGAGCTGAGAGCTGACGAACTGGAGAAGCAGAAACCTGGATCTTTCCTCCACCCTTTGGATAATACCCCCTGAAAAATACAAACACAATCAGCTGGAAACGAATATGTCTCACGTTTAAATCAAGAATCAAGATTAATATAGTGCAAGTTGAGATACATTTTCAACAGTGTCATTGTCCACTGACAAAATGCAAGTTCCGTGATGATGTTTGTTTGTCATGAGCTATACATGTTATTTGTTTTGTATTCATGTAAACCAGTGAAATGAATATACTCCACTAGACAAATCTTGTGTTAAATGTCAAATCTGGGCCCCCTAGTAGAACAGTGTTCAACCACTGAAGGGGCTACCCTCCAACCAGGAGTATAAAACAAAACCTGGTAGAAAGATTGTGTGTATGTGTAGGCCTACATGATACATCTTTGGATCTAGCAACCAGGGATATGATTGTAACATTCCTCTCAATTCAGTCTCCAGAATGTGAAATGAGACAGATCCTATACACTACTAGACAATTTTTTTTTTAATGATGGGCTAACCTTCTTACGATACGGCAGTCGTACTGAAAGCCAAACCGCTGTGCAATGGGCTGAAAGACCAGGTTCATGTAGTCTATCTGTGGGGCCATGGAAGCATTGGTCCCACCCTTCAGGGTCACATGGGTGTCACCTGACGCATACAGTAGGCATGGTAAGGAGACTTGCAGGAGCAGGACGACACTCCTACCAGACATGAATAGAAAAATAGTCCTCATGATATGAACAATTAAAGGGAAAGTTCACCCTGAAATCATTTTGGTTTATATAAAAAGAGACAAATGAAAGAAACATATGAGTGAAGGTTTGACAAAAATTGGACAAAGGAGAAGAAAGTTATTTGATTTTTAAGTTTTGATTTTGTGATGTCACCTGCGAGGTGCTCTCCCATATGTTATGTACAAAATAAGTCAATAAATTTTTTTTCTTTTTTTTTTTCTGGGTTTTTTTTTTGTTTTGTTTTTCTGGTTTTGACAATGGAATATTTTTTTTTCGGACAGGTAAGTGTGTAAAAACTTATTTCTAATAATGTATCAAATGCACAAGTAAAAGGATGCATATCTTTGTGAGAAAATGCACATTTTCGAAAAAAAATTGTACATAACATATATGGGAGAGCACCTCGCATGTGACGTCACAAAATCAAAACTTTAAAATCAAATAACTTTCTTTTCCTTTTACCGATTTTCGTCAAACCTTCACTCATACGTTTTGTTCATTTGTCTCTTTTTATTAAAACCAAAATAATTTCAGGGTGAACTTCCCCTTTAAGTCAAGAAAATTACATTGTATCTCACTTTGTGATCATGAAAAGTGAAACTCTCAATATCAATGTTAAAAATAATTACAAAACAAATACAAATGCATGCTTGGAATAGTTGGTTTTGCAGTATGAAATAAGAACATGGATGATACCTACAGTCCTTTTATTTTAATATTTTACCCTTCAAATTACTCTATGGTTTAAAAATTATCTCAATGATTTAAAGACAAAGTGTCCCATTTCCAAAAGTCATGAAACTTGTCAGGAATCAGCAGTATACCCTAGCAACAACATGTGTGAAATCTTAGTCATAGCCTCACAAACCTTTTTTTTTCAGGAAAATTGATTTTAACGTTTGAAATGCAGTGGCCATAGTCTTCATTCACAATCGTATTGCGGCCCCTGTCAATGATATATTTGACATAACTTTGCTTTAAGTTTCCAGTTCTGATGCAGTATGTTCATCGGTTTTTACCCAAAAAAAAAATTGACCTGCAAAAGGGGCACTCTGTCTTCAAATATGTAGCATAATATTTATAATTTGAGTGCAACACTAGGCTAAAACAATGGGAGATGAAGAAGCCAGAAACTGACCCTGCTGTTCCGGTGTCGGCGACAAAGCGCCCCTCTGTTATGTCCCCCGGAGAAAAGGTGAATTCTGGGGACCCCACTGCTCCCCCCTCCAGGGAGCCCTCACAGAGATCGCTCACAAGCTCCACTCCCGAGAGATGCTGAGGTCTGGAGGAAAATCACACAACAAAAAAGGAGGAAAAACTACTATACATGCGGTTAATGCTATTACTGGAAACAATCTTAGTAGTGACAAAAATGCATTAAATCTCACATTGAATGCTTTTTGGAAGAGCATGATTTTTGTTTGGTTTCACATACACAGCATGATACATTACCAGTGGCGGGTCAAAGCAGGGGCGCCCCCTGTTTTTTGGAGGCAACACATGATAATACTATTGATTAATGTACTTATCATTGTCTCTTCAAAAGTTCTGCCCCCCCCCCCTCATCTCCAAAGCCTGTATTTGCCATTGTACTATGATAGGGTTGACAATTCTCAATATCGCAAATAACTATAAGACATCACCGTCTGCGGAGCTATCAGCTTTTCAGCCAAATTTGTTGACCAGTATTCTTCCAGTCTTGTACTCCGGCACATAGCGCTATGTGTCTGTGCAAGGAACCCCTCTCTTAGTCAAGAAAGTTTTCAGTTCTGCTAAGGTCACCTTCTCAGACATCTCATTTGAACTCTCCATATGACAGCATGGTAGCAAAATAAAGGACAATTTCAGTGTGAAAGTGTCAATGCTATACAGTGTACATAGTGTGATCGTTTGCGCTGAACTACTAAAATAAGCAGAAGTGCCCAGTTATAACCACTTAACACGCAGAAAGTAAGAAATTTGTGATAACGATGATTATTTTTCAGACCTTTGTCTTTTTTTTACCTCAATCCTGGTTTGGTTTTGTTTGCTCGGATGTTGTTCACTGTAATGGGTTTCTTGAGGAGGCAGCTCAGAGCTGTGGCAATACGCACGATCTGGCCACCCTAAAAACACAGGAACAAAGAAATTTGGGGTATTTTACAATGTATACTTCATCAGACAGCGATTTTCCTCATTTTGAGTTATGATTCTGATTCCCGACAAACTCCTGAGTGTGTTTGTATGTGATCACAAAGAGAAATATGATATGCATAAATAATCAAATAACTTGTAAAAGCAATCATATGACTGTTAGTGTTATGGGTAATCTAGACTATTTTAGACCTATATTTCATGCTTAATAATTGCTACTGCTGCTCGTAAAATGTGTGTCTGATGCAAGTGCCTCAAACTGGCCCTCTTGTTTTCTTTTGATAATATTCGTACCAAGATGAACATTGTTGTTGTTGTTATTCTTCATTGATGGGTCTCTTTCACACCCATATAAACACTTAAGAGTTGTATGGTCTCTTGGTAATTAGGCTCAAAGTAATATATGACTCTCAGTAAAAAGAAGTGTGGTGTGAGCAGCAACTACAGCTCCACATTGGTGGAGCTGACAAAGTTAGCAACAGCTCTAGCTATTTTACCCTTCAGGTCACTGCTAAGGAGAAGCTCGTTAAAGATTTTTTTTGGGAATGAAGATTAGCAAGAAACTTTCAAAGAAATTACTCTTTAAATATGAATTGACATCGCACATTTACATCACTGAACCTAGAAACCGGCCCCTTCCGATAATGGTGACTTTTCACCAGTATTAAGTCTCAATCATGTTCTTTCGAGTGGAATAAAGATCGACGAGAAAAATCATGGAAGTAAAAATGCAACTTGAAAAACAAATGTCTTGACCAATATATTAAAGCATGTCCATATTTTGTCTAATCTTTCCTTCGACAAGCTTGCAATATGTATAGGCCTACTAATGCGCAACTTGCGCATTCAACATTCGCAAACACGCATTGAGCAGAAGTACATGTACAAAATACCGCAGCTTAAAACTGCGGCTCCTTCCCTTTCTTCCTTTTCCCTTTCCCTATGCCAATTCCTTTGAGCTGGAGTGTATACATCAGGCAAATTCGCCCCCAACAGATTTGACAGCGTGGGACTTACCCCCTCTTTGAAGTTGCCATCAATCACAAGCGCAGAGGCCATGTTTAGAATTCTCTGGATGTTTCGTGGAATTTTGAAGATTCAAAATCGACTCATGAAGGGAATAATTACAGTTTGGGCCACAACTCGACCCAAAGAGACGTTCTGCTAAGCTTAGCTGACAAATCTCTCTCTCTCTACTACTACCCAGTCACTACGAGCCACTAGTTTCAGACTCTCATTGTACTAGTACTTTTGTAGTAGACCTATTACACCTCAACTTGGTATTACACCTCCACCTACTCACACATACCTGGACATTCGCAGCATTTCGCAATTATTTTGAACCACTGGATATGACTTACCGAGTTGGCTGTAGTATTACACCTCGACGTACTCCTACATACCTGGACATTCGCAGCATTTCGCAATAATTTTGAACACCACTGGAAATGACTCACCGAGTTGGCTGTAGTATTACACCTCGACGTACTCCTACATACCTGGACATTCGCAGCATTTCGCAATAATTTTGAACACCACTGGATATGACTCACCAAGTTGGCTGTATTCCAGCTCGACCCACTCCCTCATATCTGGATATTTGCAGCATTTCGCAATAATTTTGAACGCCACTGGAAATGACTCACCGAGTTGGCTGTAGTCTTACACCTCAACTTACTCCCACAAAAATTGTACCTGGATATTGGATGCCTTTATAACCAATCGGAGATGAATGCTTCTATGAATCTAAACACTCAGAGATGGGTTCTTCCATAGTCAGACACTCAGAGGGCCATCTCTTTCACATTTTCTGATTTTGTGGCACCTCCATCATAAATTCTGGACCTGTTGCCTCTGCAGCTAGCTCAGACAAGACAGGGTATTGGCCTGAAGGATTTTTTAACCCCAATATGTATTAAAATAGCCCTCCCAAAATACTTTCCAGGGGGGGGGGTAAAATATAAAAATTACCCGTATTAACCATTTATACACCATTGATACATTAATACGCACAAAACCCATAGAGAAAACATAATTCTGGTACACAATAAGTTACATTTCAGTGACATTTATTTATCATTTTGCATGTACATAGTTTATCTCGAGCAACAAGTACTGCATTTCAAGACCAAGTTTCAGTTGAAAAGATGAATAGATGAGATATTCGCCTACAGGAGCTCCCCCCCCCCCCATTGCACATAAAATGATGACATCTGCCATGTAATGTTCTCATGACTTCCTCTGCCAGGGGAAATGTTTAAAATTTATGGGACCAACTCCCCAATCTGCAGTATGGAAAATTACAACCTCGCTGATTCATTATATTAAAAATAATTAATATTTTGGATGGTTTACAAACAACTGTCACACCATGTTCTACATAATACCCTCTGGGGGGGTAATTATTTTTTGCAGGGGCTCTTTGGACATTCATGGGGGCTCTTTGGTAAAATGCGGGGGGATGGGGGGACTACATCGCCCTGAGCCCCCATGCATTATTTTCCACTGCACTCTGAGCTCTGTTTGGTTGGGACACCTTACGTCCCCCCCCCCCCCCCCCTCCGCCAAATGAAACTGGGGCCACTCAGTTGGATTAGTCTGCATCGTTTATCATTTCAGCCGACTTGCTGGTTCACCAGACCAATCCCGGTGCACTCGATCAGAGTGGCGCCCTCGCCCGATCCGTCCTCTACAGGGGTGATTGTGAATCGAGCCTGGGAGTGCACATACAGAAAGACACACTGACTAATGTGAGTGACACATTCACACACATTGATCACACAAGAGTAATTGATGCTTATACTTTACTAATATATTAATTACATATTCATATATTATTCATACATACTCATATATTAATTTCATATTAAAACATAAGCAATCAAGAGGAAATCATATTTTGTGCTGATCCTAATACAGCAGAGTAGAAAAGATTTGATGGAATACATATTAAGTATTCTAACTTCCAAAAGAATTGTTTTCTGTAAATTTAGTGAACATATTACAAACAATGAGGGTATGGTATGGTATATTTTCACAGGTTTTTTACGATAACTTATTGGTACAGATATTTGGTACCGGTACATTTAAATGATGGTATATACAACATTCCAAAAGCTGTTGACATTTCATATCCACCCGCACACATGTAATTACCTCTGTGAGTATTTCTGCTATATGTATTGCTGTCTCTGTGTGTAGAGTAACGGGGCCCGTCCGCACTGCTGACTTTCCCTTGGCTAAGGCCATGAAGATGATGAGCTATGGGAACATAGAGGAGGGAGAAGATGTTTTACGATAAATCTGAACATGCCAAAAGCAAACAATTTAAAGAACATGGTAACAATAACATGTATACATAACAGAGCAAAACGCACTGCATTCTGGGTACGGAAGTTGGGTCATCATGTTTGTGGTTTAGAGACAACATCCCTCAAATGAGAGATTTACTGGTCCGCCATTATCTAGCAGGCTAGCGTCAGGCACTTCCAATGAGAATCCCTGCAACGATCACCACTGTCTGCTTTACCCATATGATTAAAGGGCATATACTGTACTGGGAAGGCCAAAAAGCCTTCAAAATGTAATTGTTAGCAATCTTCTTGTCAATGGTCTTAAATTCATGTACAGCTTACTCTCGATACAACGAGCACGGATATAACGAGGTTTCGTTATAACGAGATAAATCTCTCGGTCCCAAAAGTTTCTACATGCAAACCTATGGTAAAACACGTCGCTTAAAACGAGCACGGTTACAACGAGATTTCGTTATAACGAGCTTATTCTGTTGACCCCAAGACAAAGAAAAACATAACAATTGCGTCCCGTTACAACGAGGAAGGAAAAATCGAGACATGAAAACACTGGCACCGCAAGGAGCCAGACACACATCTCGTAATTCACGTCCACACAACGCGAGCATGTGCACAGTTTCTAATACATCACTCCTTCGCGATCGTACAGCGTACGTACATTGAAAGCACATGGTTTCCAAGTCTGATCCCATCACGGCAATCAATGATATACGGCGCGTGCTGAATTGGGGGTGCACAGTTTCTGATACATCACTCCTTCGCACAGCGTACGTACATTGAAAGCACATGGCGGGGCACATGGTTTGCAAGTCCGATCCCTTTGCGGCGATCAGTGACACGATGCGTGCTGAATTGGGGGTGTGTCTGAGCAGCGATTGATTGGGTTTCTTGACAAAAACAAATGTGATCTCGGACGGGTGAATATATTTCACACACTAAAATATGACAATGAAAGATTTGAAGAGATAATAAAATATTCTTCTTGAAATTAGAATACCGCTGGAAATCATCACGATACAAAATTAAATACATGTATAAGCATGCAGGGCAGCGTTAATCTTCTACATGGAACCCCCTCGTAATAATTTTGGAATGACCCACAAAGAAAGTGCCGATCATGACGGTGTTGCTACGTCGTTGTGCAAAACCTATCAGACGAGCGAGACGCTCTTATCTAACTCCACCTTCCCTTCATATCCCGGCCGTTCAACCCGTTGCGCCGCCTATTCTCTTGTTTGTCCAATTAAACAACGAAACCGCATGTTTTCTTGTCCAGAAGATTACGATAACAATTGACATGTTAATTTACTGCAAAATAACACCCATCGTATCGGCCATGGTCTACAATTCATTGAATGCAATTAATTATTAAAACGTCAAAATATATCAAGGTAGGATGATGTGTTGAGCAAAAATGAATCCCCTTTTCAGTTTGAAAACGCATGTTTCCAATTCCTTTTTTCTGTTTGATAACGGATGTTTCCAAGACGGCTATTATAGTAAAACACAATGAACACACAAGCACACATGTTTCAATGTATTTTATTGTTTTTTATTCTGTTTGGATACAACGAGGTTTCGTTATAACGAGGAAAAAGCCCTGGTCCCGACGACCTCGTTATATCGAGAGTAAGCTGTATTGTCCATTTAAGAAGCTTGCTGAAAGTTATTTGCCCTCAAATGATCTATATTTGGAATAATGAGTGATTCAATCACAAATCCTCAAAATGTTCGGGCCTAACATTAATCATTAATTACTCCATATGTGGATCATTTGAGGGCAAATAACTTTCAGCACGCTTCTTAAATGGACAATACATGAATTTAAGACCATTGACAAGAAGATTGCTAACAATTACATTTTGAAGGCTTTTTTGCCTTCCCAGTACAGTATATGCCCTTTAAGGAGTTAACTTGACGACATGTTCATCTGACGTCACACTCAACCCTTATCAGGATTTTAAACTGTACTGTTAGATATTGTAGTGACTATTTAGCTAGTCAAATCAGTTTAATATGCTTGCAGAACCATTAAAAGATTACAATACAAGCGGTAAATATGTAATTTTATGTGTAATCCCACATGCATATATTTCTGTATGTTTTGATCATGTACTGGTGTAATGAGCAATCAGCTGTAGCGATAAAAAAGTGTGGGTCCCAACGTCCTCGCAATAATGGGGTTTGCCTGCAATATTCATAAATTTAGATTAAGTTAGGAGAAAACTTCAGAGGGGATTTTGGATGAAAGATTTTGGAATCCCATTTAGTAGAAAATCTCCACTTCGGACCAAATTTCTGGTATGTGAGCATTACATAATGCCACCCCGGGCTAGCATGTAAGTATTATACGCTTCCGTTTTTGGTTTTCCTCACCTGGTCTTGCAGATATTCATCCACACAGCCACCATGCTTCAGGTTGGCAATCAATTCTTTCGCTGCCTCCCTCCCTACATCCTCAGCCTGCTTACCTTGGTGACAAAGAAAACACAAAAACCCGTTTCACACTGGCAAAAATTTCCTTAGCCCCATACTTTATATTTTGGGCTAAGACCCAACATGGATTTCTTTAGCCGGGTTCAAGCAAATACGGGGATAAGAACTGCAAAAGTGAAAAGCCACATGAAATAGTATGAGGTTAAGGAAGGTACGGGGGTAAGAAAACATGATATGAAAAGGGTATCACAGGTGTCAAACATTGGTCTTATTGTGATCCTGTGCGACGGCATGCACTTCTTATTGAGCTGTATGGTTACACCATATTCTGACAGGTTTTTTTAGTGCAAATTTTGACTGGGAGCGGGGTGGGCCCTAATATCTCTGCCAGGTTGTATAGACGCAAAAATTTGCACAGACGCAAAAATTTGCACAAGGAGGTTAAGGCATATGTTAAGAGTGCAAATGCTTCCTTTTTTAAAGAAAAAAGTATTGAATTTTGTGTTAATAATGATTATGCAAATTAGATGCATGCTTTATTTGTATTTCATTTTTTTTAATGGTATGAAGGACAGACTTTTTCATTGTGCTGAGTAACATAATCGACAATACCATGTTAAGAAACCTCGAAATCTAAAACAAATTCTTCTGTAATCTATTGTTTTATCCATCTTTTTTTCTCTTTAGTCCATACTAAAGTTGTACCAATAAATCAATTACCTCTCTGTCCAAGACTTGACCCAGCCAATCTGCACCCAGTGCTAGTTTCTGCAACAAGTCTAATTGAAATAGAGCAAGAGAAGTAAAATACAGACTGTTACACATGGACTACCTGGTAGAAAAATTGTGATACAGCAGTATTAAACCGCTTAGTACCAAGGCATGAAGAGACCATCGCTTTAAACGATTGTGAATAAGCTCACAGTATTGAGATGGTTAACAGTGCACAGAATCAAAAGAAATTCCAAAAGGTATTTCCAAGAGCTTTTGTTTTCAGGATTAAAGGGATAGCTCATCCTACGATAAAGTAGGTTTCGATAAAAGGAGACACATGAAAGAAACAAATTAGTGAAAATTTGATGAAAATCCGTCAAAGGATAAGACTTTATGATCTTTTAAAGATTTGATTTTGTGACATCACATGCCAGGTGCTCTCCCATACATGTATGTTGTGTACAATTTTTTTCTTCGAAAATGTGCATTTTCTCAAAAAGATATGCCCCTTTTCACTGTGCAAGAAACTTACAGGATAGAGTGTGACATCACCCTAAGAACTCAACAAATACACAGAGAACTGAAATGATTGGCCCTGATTGGTGGCCTATGTCATATCTAAATAATGGCACTTGCCGGCAGCCACTTGTGCAACAGACTACATCCTGCTCAATAGGATTTATGTGTACAGTATTACTTACAAAAGAGTTAAAGAAGAATTCACAAATGCAAAGTCCTTTCACCCTTCTTGAAGAGAATAAGCAAAAATTGTAATTCGTTTTTTATGCTTTACAGTCATTTTTTTAAGAGATTAATTTGCATAACGTAACTCTGCTATTATGCTTTACAGCACTTTTTGAAGAGAACATTAAAAAAAAGAAACGTAACTCAGTCTTTATGCTTTGCAGTGCTTTTTGAAGAAAATTATTTAATAACGTTACTCTGCTTTTATGCTTTACTGTGCTTTTTGAAGAGAATATTTCAAAAAATGTCATTATGGCTTTATGATTTATAGTGTTTCTACGAGAATTATTACAAAACATAACTCTGTCTTTATGCTTTGCAGTACTTTTTGAAAAGAATAATTTAAAAACTGTCACTGTACTTTTATGCTTACATGATTCCCGATCCATTCCCGAAGGCAGTCCCATGAGGCTCTTGTACAGCTTCTATCCTCACAGCCACTGCAGGGTAGGCTTGCTTCAGGGCCCTGCTCGCTGTATCAGCCATCACCTGGGCTAGCTGAGGAAACAGTCATCAATACGCGTTCAATCAGAGATCAATACGCATACGTTATTATTGTAGCTAAGCAATCTATCGCACAGCGGATATGAGAGTTAGTATCGCTTTGCGCACGCTCACTCAAACTTTCATGCTATAATGTATACACAGTTCGGGAACGAACTCATCCAGCGGTTTCACTGTTCAAGATTCCAAGCTCTGATCGGCAACCTCGGATTTACCAGAGTTGGGTGACAGCTTTGTCGAGTGCGTACGGTGCGACTGGGCTCTCCCCGCCCTGAAGAAATTTCAACGTACCGCATGTGCTGAGCGGCACGCACACAAACAATTGTTGTTGAGATTTTCTTTGCTGGCTGCGATTAATTAGAGTATTGTGAGGCGGTATCATTATTGGACAGAACTATTGAAATATCAAAAATGATTCCCTAGCAATGTAGAAATAACTTCAGGATCTCAAACTTGTTTTGCATATCATTTGAGATATATCATTGACATATTAGAGTTAAATTTATGCCTGGTGGTACCCTTTAAACTTTGTACAAACTACAAGAACATTACCTCTGCTGTAGAGTATTCATGCTTCAGGACACTTTTAGCTCAGGGAAGTTTATTTTTCTGTTATTCATACCAGTAAATGACATACAAAAGACATATTGAATAAATAAAACTGTATAAAATACTGTGAGCTGGTTGCAGCATGGAAGAAAGGGAGCCTTGAAATATCTGTACAATTTAAGAGGGAGCATTCAATTACTGTAAAACCGGTAATTTTAGCGCAAGGTCATTTTTTCCCAGCACTACACACCTATAACATATTCGTCGGATGTTATTTTCATGTACAACAAATACTTGTCACTACAAACAAATTCACCCTATGGATTAAAATCATCAACAAAGCATCATACCTTTCTTGGTAAAGTCCCTGCCACAAACGCTCTGCCTGTAACCTTGGTGACTGACCCTGGGTCGGTGAGAGTTAGAGCTGAGAGCTGCCGAACTGGAGAAGCAGAAACCTGGATCTCTCCTCCACCCTTTGGATAATACCCCCTGAAAGACACAAACACAATCAGCTGGAAAGGAATATGTCTCATGTTTAAATCAAGAATCAATATTAATATAGTGCAAGTTGAGATACATGTTCAACTGTCATTGTCGACTGATAAAATGCAACTTCGATGATGATGTTTATTTGTCACTGAACTATAACAGTGTGCAACCACTGAAGGGGCTACCCTGCGTTAGTAAGAGTAATAAATATATTTACAAAACTTTATTTCCTGAGTGAAGAATGAAGTACACTATACACATATGTCTTCTCTTATAATACAAGTTCAGCACACATGCATATTACAGGTGATTGTTTAATACAGTCAATATAAAAAAATATATATATATAGTTTTCTATGATAGAAGTAATGCTCTTTAGAACCTTTAACATGGCATGAGTGGAGATGTACGACTTTCCTTCGAAAAATTAATAACGGTAGTTGTTTACGATGGAAATGGATGAGTGGAGGTGTTGTTGTATAGTGGTTGTGAACTGTGACTGGAGATCTCGCAGTCTCAGGATCAAGCCTACCCATGGCACATGAATGTGTCCTTCAGGAAAATACTTTATCCACATTACTGCTCTCCACCCAGGAGTTTAAAATGGGAACTAATTTGAAAGATTATGTGGATGATCTTGACCCAGCCCCTATATCGTTCAGGAATCTATATCTTTAGGGAATGAAGATGGTGCACATATGTGTGCAAGATGCATTCTTGTATCTAGCAACCAGGGCTATAATAATAATTGTAACGTATCCCTCTCAATTCAGTCTCCAGAATGTGAAATGAGACAGATTCTATACACCACTCGACAATTTTTTTTTTAAATGATGGTCTAACCTTCTAACGATACGGCAGTCGTACTGAAAGCCAAACCGCTGTGCAATGGGCTGAAAGATCAGGTTCATGTAGTCTATCTGTGGGGCCATGGAAGCATTGGTCCCACCCTTCAGGGTCACATGGGTGTCACCTGACGCATACAGTAGGCATGGTAACGAGACTTGCAGGAGCAAGACGACACTCCTATCAGACATGAACAGAAAAACAGTCCTCATTGAATCATGATATGAACAATTAAGTCAAGAAAAGTGCATTGTATCTCACTCTGTGATCATGAAAAATGAAACGCTCAATATCAATGTTAAAAACAATTTCATTACAAATACAAATGCATGCTTGGAATAGTTGGTTTTGCAGTATGAAATAAAAACATGGATGATACCTGCAGTCCTTTTATTTCAATATTTTACCCTTCAACTGAAACTTCTAAATAATGGTTTGAAAACAATCTCAAGGATTTAAAGACAAGGTGTCCCATTTGCAAATATCATGAAACTCAGCAGGAATCAGCAGTATACCCTAATGATCAAGGAGTGAAATCTCTGTCACAGCCTTACAAACCTTTTCAGAAAAAGTGACAAACTATTGATGTTTACGTTTCAAATGCTACAGCCATAGTCTACATTTACAATTGTATGGCCGCCTGTCAGTGCGCCATTCGCTGGGCACCAGGCAATCCCCAAAACACTGTGTAAGTTTCCAGCTCTATTATTGGGAGGGACGTTCTGATGCACTATCTTCTTCAAATTTTTGTGGTGTTTACCAAATTTTATTTTTTTGACCAGCAAAAGGGACACTCTGTCTTTGGAATATATAGAATCATATTTTTCATTTGAGTAACCTCCCTCAGTTTCATTCAGTGTTTTCTGATGTTAGAAAAGTGGCAATACTCATTGATTCTATGTGATTGAACACGAACAAATCATACTCTTCCTTTCACTTCTAAAACCGTTTTCCCAGTCACGTTAATTCATAGACTGAAGCTGTGACTGAATGCACAACAATCTTCATGGCCCTGTCTTAGAAAGAGTTGCGATTGATGTGGATCAATTGCAAGTCCAATCCCCTATCTCTAATATACAGAGTAAACATTGACATCAATCGCAAGTCAAGTTACGATTAACCTCAAATCTTCATAAGATCAGGCCTTGGATTAATGAATATTACCGGTATTCAGAGCTACTAACACTGAAATTCAACAATCAGAAAGATGTGGGGAAATTTCATCAGAAATTAGGGAGATGTCTATAAAATGCATACAACCTAATGACAATAATCTATCAATAATGAGGGAGAGTGGGTGATGTGATGAAATCCAATTCAGTAATATTGGTCTATTTTCAGGGAGTCTCCTGCAAAATCAGGGAGACTTGGCAGCTCTGGGTGTAGAGGACTAATAAATAAACGGAATTATATCACATCACACTAGGCTAAACCAATGGGAGATGGAGAATTACGGTAGACAGAAACTGACCCTGCTGTTCCGGTGTCTGCGACGTAGCCCCCCTCCGAGATGCCCCCCGGAGAAAAGGCGATTTCTGAGGACCCCACTGCTCCCCCCTTTAGAGAGCCCCCACACAGATTGCTGACAAGCTGCACTCCCGACAGATGCTGAGGTCTAGAGAACATTCACACACAAAAAAGGAGGAAAAAGACTACTACATGCAGTTAATGTAATTTTGAATACAACCTTAAAGTGACTATAAAAAATTACCGCATGTGCAGCTATCAGCTTTTCAGCCAAATTTGTTGACCAATATACTTCCGGTCTTGTAGTCCGGCACATACATGTAGTGCTTTACATCGGTGCAAAGAACCCCCCCTCCCCACCTCCCCCCCTTTAGTCAAGATAGTTCTCAGTTCTACTACGGCCATCTTCTGAGACATGTCATATGAACTCTCCATATTACAGTATGGTAGCAAGTATAGGACAAATTTCTGTGAGGAAAGCGGGTTACCAGGAAAGCGTCGAGTGTGATCATTTGCACTGAACTACTAAACTAAACAGGAGTGCCCAGTTATAACCACTTAACACGCAGAGAGTCAGAAAAGTTTTAAAGCGCCAAGTTTTTTTGTGATGTTGAGAATTATTTGTCTTTTTGTTACCTCAATCCTGGCTTGCTTCTGTTTGCTCTGATGTTGTTCACTGTAATGGGCTTTTTGAGGAGGCAGCTCAGAGCTGTGGCAATCCGCAAGATCTGGCCTCCCTGGAAACACAGGAGCAAAGATGTTTACACCGTGGACTCTTGTACATACATAATACAGCAAGAAATGAAACATAAATGTTTGACATACTATCAAGACTATGTAAGGAAATATGTTGTTTTGTTAGAGTATTGGCAATCTTGATCTTTAAGGGTCTTCAGATATGTCTTAAAGTTGAATTAAGAAGACGATCCCAAATAATGAGATATTTGCATTAATATCATCCTTATGACACTAGCTTACCTATGAGAGACCTTTTAACCCCCTAAAATAAGCTTAGAATATTAAATTTAGACGATTTATCCCTCACCATATTTTCTCTGATCGCTCCGGCGATGAGTACTCGAGACTATTGTTCGAGCACTGTGACGTCACGGACGGGATTTGGGTCACAGTGAGAAAGTAAACAAAGCGAGCAGTGCAGTATATTGTGTGCATAGACATACACGCTAGTACAATTATGAATGAATTTACTTTCACGTCAGAACTTTTCTTCTATTGTTATGGTTTTATGTGAATGATTTTTGAAAATAAATGAGAATCAAGCAATGTCATATAGTCAATGATGTGTCTCTAGTGTTCCAATATTTCTCATTTGAAGCGATTTTACTGCCTTGTCTTTCGACTTCAACACCGCGGATGAGAGACAAAATTGTAAATTCAATGTAATAATCAGTGCATCTGGCAATCAGTTGGTGATTATATGTGTGCGAGAACTTGTGAAATAGAAAATGCTCTACGCAGATATGTGGTCGTATTTATTCTCCATCGTATGTAAACACCCTCAAAATGATGCAATATACCTAAAGATTAATTTCAAGATAAATAATATAAAATTTGAGCGAGATATTCTCACCGGTCGATCACGTTAGCGGACGCTATTGTAGAATATCCATCCGCGTGTGATGCGGTTGAAGAATACAAATATAAAGGTCATTTTGCTCCAACTCTACACTAAATGGCTCCATTATTGGGTACTAATATTTTGTCAACAGCGAGATCGAGATCGAAAGAAAGCTAATTATGCACAACGAAAGTCAAAGCTAAAGAAAGCCAACATGCACAAGTTTCTCGCGATCACGTCACAACATAAATATAGAGTACACGTGCGCTGGCTGCAAGCATGCACACACACACACACACGAGCGCCCATACGCATAGCATGCAGTATACTGGACATGTTCAAGCAAGCAGCGCGCTCGAGTGTGTATGAGCTGGGTGGCGATGGCCGGATCTACTTTACGCTAGTATTCTCAAGTTGTAGAAAATAAGAAAATCAAGTGAAAATATTGACTAATAACTCATCGTTTGCAATCTTACTTCACAATTTAAGACTTGAAAACCGTTATTTATACTTTTTTCTACATAGGGAGAGTAAAGATTTGTATATATGATTTGTAATTGTTTGATATGGCTTCCTTTGAAAAACATTGGTAAAATCTTCTCTCTCTTTCTGCACTGATTTTTGTATTGATACCAGACACTGGGTATTACCCAAATCCCGTCCGTGACGTCACGCTCAGCGTGTACCTATGCGTCCAAGGCTTATCGGGGACTCTAAACAGGCTAATTTATATCGACTTTCAAACCAGAATATTGAGCGTTCAAATGAGTTTTCTGATATGCTCTCTGTTTGAACAGCCTATATGAACTATATAAAGTGTGTATAACCAAAATTTACGGGAATTCGCGCCCTTCTTAATTCAACTTTAAGACAGGGTTTCACAAAAACAAAATTCCCTGATTTGTCCTTGATTTGATGAAGTTTCATAATGCCATTATAATTATGTCAACTAACTTCCAGTTTCACATGTTTTGTATGTTGCTGCAGTGAACAATTTGCAGTATAAAACACTAAAAGGAAGGTAAAACTAAATCAAAATTCCCTGACTCTTCCCTGATTTGAGGCATATTTATCAAATTCCCTGACTTTTCCCTTACTGGAAAAAAATGAAATAACTCCCTGATTTCCCTGGCCTGATGATGGGCTGGGAACTCTGTAAAGATACACAAGTATGTGGCCTAGGATTATCTGTCTAGTGACAATTGTTTGAAGAAATTTTGGTAAGAGTTCCATATGCACCCCCCACTAAAAATATTTTTTTAAAAAGATATATGTATATATATATAATTTTATACATACATAATATGGCATAATTAAGTGGGGAAAAAATAAAAATTAGGGTTAGGGTTAAACTTACACTTACCGGCCGTCTGAGTAATCATGATAACGCCATCTATATCTATGACATTAAAGAATGAACACATTCAATAAATGCCTTATAATATGCCTTATTTTTTTTTATTTCTTTTACACTTTTAACCCCCCACCCCGCCCCCCCCCCCCCAAAAAAAAAAAAAAAAATACCTCGCCCCATTTTTTTACTCAACCCCCATCAAAAGAATCGCCCTCTTTCAGAAAGTAGGCTATTTAAAAAAAAAAATAGCGGGGGTGCATATGGAACTCTTTCCGAAATTTAGAAATGACTTTGCTCTTTCTAGGACATCTTCATTTGAAATATGATGATCAGTCCATTATTCCATTATATTCTCACTCTCAGTCTCAGTCTCAATCATCATGATCATGCATAGATCAGCCAAATTCACCACCAACACAGATTTGACAGCGTGGGACTTACCCCCTCCTTGAAGTTGCCATCAATCACAAGCGCAGAGGCCATGTTTAGAATTCTCTGGATGTTTCGTGGAATTTTGAAGATTCAAAATTGACTCATGAAAGGAATAATTACAGTTTGGGCCACAACACGACCCAAAGAGACATTCTGACGCTAAGCTAAGCTGACGGTGCCAACCGGCTAGTTATACTTCCAGTTCCAGTGACAGTGTCCCACGTCCCTGGCCAGTGGCCCTGCACCTGGCCCACTATGCACAATACTCAACCGATACTTGACCGATTAGCAAGGTACCATCTACAGATTCACCATTTTCTTGAACCAGTTGAGGCCTATAACTGAGTTTGCAGCCTTATTTCTGGCGCTCCTATTTGGCGGAAAATTTCAAATCGCCCGATCAGCACTCGTCGTACATACGGATACTGACACTGACCCCTCACTCAGCTGACCGTCGTGACCGCGTCATCTTGGTCATCGAACGCAGGGGCCCGTAATTCACCCAAGTCTTCCACGACCGCATATCCCGGGGGGGGGGGGGGGGGGGGAGGGGCACTTAAATTATATTTTGATGGGGGTGTTCCTCACGAAACCCTGAGATGGGGGTCAAAGGAACTGACTACAAGGGTAAAATCTGCGTAAAATGTGGGGTCTCCCATTCCTTTTGTCAGCTCACGACAGCTAACACAATTATCTAATCATAATCTACCTCCATCGTGTCAGCTTTTTACTCTTTCTCGGCCCTCATTTATGAATTTCTGACTTGCAATCGCTTGATCTTTTTCATTGCATGGCTTCGGCCTCGTCAGGCGAGGAGATCTATGAAGAATATGTTTCGGCAATTTACGCGCGCTCGATCGACTCCAATGAAAAAACAACAAACAGAACTTGAAGGGAGAAGAAGAACGGGAGACGGAAAGTTCAAAGGAAGAAACGATGAAATAGCAAACTGCTACTATAGTCCTAGAGGCAGAAAGAAAAGACCAAGAACGAGCACCCTAACAGAATCACCTAAAAAAGAAAATGAGACAACGAAAGGAAAAGACTCGGTAATCAACAATAAAACACAATTAAGGCCACCATTACGGGCGTGGAAGCCAATATAGCCAAAGCTAACCCCATTAAAATCGCTCAGTCCCTTCACCAAAATATCGATCATGTTAAATAAAGTCGCACGAAACCAAAAAACAATCCACGTAACCTGTTTTCATACCAAACAATACGCCATGCTACTATCAATCACACATCTCGCGCCTCGCGGGAACTGAAGTTGAGATATATAAGTGAGTTTAATCCGAACGCATATCAAAATAAAGGAGATATAAAGGTAAGTACAGACATTACTGAACTGGAACTACTTGAACACCTTAAAAGAGAAAAGGTTAGCCACGACTAATAAAGCTTTAGCAAACAAAGAATATACAGTTGCCGTGTTTCTAGATCTAGAAAAGGCATATGACATGTTGTGGCGTCGGGGACTCGTTATCAAATTATATGAAAAAGGCATTACTGGAAATATTCTTAAATGGATCGATTTTTTTTTCAAAAATTAGAACTTGTCAAACAAGATTAGAGGGGCAACTCTCATCTCACAAATGGGAATGTGGAATTCCACAAGGCAGCGTACTTAGCCCTTTACTATGATTTTTCTAATGTATCAAATACAGTAAACATTTCCATTTCTGCTGATGATTAAGGTATCTGGTTCTCCAGCCGAAATGTCAAGTTTGTTCAACATAAACTACAATTAGCCCTATCACAAATAGAATCAATATGCAAGTACTGGGGTCTACATGTTTCGTCTTCTAAGTCTTGTGCAATCGTCTTTGGAAAAAACGATTTCAAGAAAAAAAGAAATAACGAAAATATAACACAGAAAAAAGAACACATTTTTTTAGGTATATGGTTTGACGCCAAATTAACATGGAATCCTCATATCAATAAACTAGTTGAAAAATGCAAGAAACGCATCAATTTGTTACGTTGTATTTCAGGAACTTCCAGGGGGAAAATGCAAATATACTGTTCACGATATACAAAGGCCTTATACGCTCAGTAATTTAGACTATGGGTGTGAAGCGTTTGATGCGGCATCCTCTTCTGTTTAAAAAAAAAATAAACTCAATCCAGCATGAATCATTATGCATTGTTACTGGCGCTACAAAAACTACCTTGTTAGCCGCCCTCCAAGTGGAATGTGGAGAACCCCCACTAGGCCTTAGGAGAAACTTTTTTGTAGACAAATATAAATTCTTGAAACTCTTGAAACTCGAAAAGAGAACCACCCAACAAAAGAGGTTTTGAAAAGTTGCTGGCAATATGAATATGACAAATGGCCCGAAAATAAAGGACCAATATGCAACAGAGCATGTAAATTACATGTCTCTCTGTTGGAAAAGCAATCAGATTATATTCACAATATACCTTTCTGGACTTACGCCAGACCGCTCATATCATTAGATATCCACACACAAGTATCCACACAAAATAGCTTACCAGCTGAATTACAGTTGGTTACAAACGAAGTCGTCTCAACAAAATGGCTAAAAATCATATAAAGATATTCACGGATGGGTCTAAGCTAGCAGATGGCATGACAGGAGTTGCATATCATATACCACATTTTAAAATAGAAAGACTGTACAGAATTTCTCCAGTAGGGATCATGAGGGCAGAACTAATTGCTATTCTTCTCGCCTTGGGATGGGTTGAAGAGGCCCTTCCCCTGTCTGTTGTCATCTTAAGTGACTCGATTTCCACTATCGAGGCAATGCATATTGAAAGAATCCTGTATCATAAGGGAAATATCAGGAAAAATAACATATTTGAATACTTATGGTATCACGGTTCACTTTGAATGGGTTCCTGCTCAGCCGGAAATGAGCATGTAGACTATTTGGCTAAAAAAGCTGCCCTAAAAGAAAATATTGACATAGCATAGCAGTCCCTAGAAGCAGACAAGAACTAGTTAATCACATGTTTTATTTTTACAAACAAATTTGGCAAATGCAGTGGGATTCCAATACAAAGGGTAGATTCCTTTACACTCTTCAACCTATTATACAACCAAAATCTCTGATCAATCTCACTAGCAGAAGAGATGAGAAAAATCATACACAGATTAAGACTGGGAAAGTGTAACTTAAATTTTTATAAATCTCGTCTTAACAGACATGAAAGCGGGCTTTGCGATTACTGTAAAGTGCACAAAACAATCGAACATTTTTTACTGCATTGTAAGGAATACAAGGAGCAAAGAAAACAACTCTTTACATGTCTCCGGGAAAAAAAAACATAACAAGGCACAAAACATCTGTTAGGTACCAAACAGAACCACGCTCTAGTCATACGTTACATCAAAACAACAGATAAATACAAGTACATTATTTTGATAAAGTACTCCAGAATCAGCAAAATGACAAGGAAGTTCGTCCCACATGCGCATCCCTTTCATTCACAAATCATTTTTTATTTATATGTGTGTATGTGTATTTATGTATGTGTATGTATTTGTGTGTGTGTATATATATATATATATATATATATATATATATATATATATATATATGCATATTTGTACGTATATATATATTGTATCTGTGTTATTTATGTATATTTAATCACTGGAAGAGCGACCACAAGTCTGTAGTTGCCCTCCCAAACCAAACCTGATTTTCTTTTTCTCGTTCACACTTATGTGCTTACAGTATAATCATCTGGAAAAGTAGTTACATGTTTGTGGTTTGAAATTGTTTCTAAATTGTTTCTAAATTGTTTCGAAATTGTTTGTGGTTTGAAATCATTTTGAGGAAATAAAATAAAATATAGTTTATTGTTTATCGCTGTTTGTTCCACTCTTCTGTGTGTGTATGTATGTGTATATGTTTAGATATACCCATAACATCTTGCTACATCATATATTAAAATGCATGAAACAAAGTGAGCTGAATAATAAACATTTTATTCTTGTGTCTAGATCAAGCTTTGTATTAAGAGATCAATTACAATATTTCAGTAGCTGTCTCAAAGGGATAATTTTGAGACCAAAATTATTATCATCATTATTATTTTTTTCTTTCTCTAGAAGCGTGAATACATGATTATCAGATCGTTCCTATAGATTAAATTTGTTGCTCTTGGTTTTACAGTATCTATTTGAGAGAACTTTAACAAGGTTGTATTGCCTCTCATATGAACTACAAATGCTAAATATGTTACAGTATTTACAGTATCCAAAACATAATGCTCTTCCTTTTCTTCTTTTTTTTTCGATCTTTTTCTCCCTCAGTCTATAGTTTTTGTATTATACATGTCAAGAGAAAATGATAACTGGTTGATAACCAAACAACCCCCCCCCCCCCCCTATTTCCTATTTTTTTTTTTTTTTGATAAAAATATACACGCAGAAAATCGTGAGAGAAAAAGAGTGAAATGAATTGTCAAAGGAAAAAAAAATGTATCAATAAACTTCTAATGAACTTGAATGCACCTCTAACAAAAATTACTAACAATATAAATTCTAAACAGTAAACTAAACAAACAAACTAAATGTGGACAGGGTCGTAGACTCCTTTCCGGAGAGCCAGCCACCTCCTCAGTAGTTCAGATTCTGAACGATTTTATTATAAGAGCACTCTCCCGAAGAGTGCGATATCCCCTACCGCTGCCAGCCCGAGAGATGGCGTGATCCAGAATTGTACGGGCGACGAAACGTAGTGGGTATCAAAGATGTTAGAGCGCCGCGTAGCGGCGCTCTAACATCGGCGCTCTAACATCTTTGGTGGGTATACCGTACCGGTATATACTAGTAGTTCAGTGAATGAACCAGCAACAACAACATTACGCCACCGGATATGATTCGCGGAGTTAGATCCGACTGAACAACCAAACTGTCCTTAATCTACGAAATTGACAATTACAATGTAAGTATCCAGACATTCTATATCAAAAACTATTGAAATGAGCATCTTCTTGGCAATATGAACATCGACATGCTTGCTAACATAAAGACCTCGAGAATGAGTGAACTATTACTGCGACCACTGCGTGAGCGGGCCTACGTACGCTGCGCGGGAGCAGTCCCGGGGCTAGAGTGAACTGCATAGCCACACAGTGTTTCTTGTAGGCAAGCTCAGCCGAAACTCTCGGCGCACCGTGACCAGACGCTGTGTCACTGTTTGTGCAGAGCCAGAGGCAGCAGAACTGATTTTTATTTTTATTCTACAAATAAAATAACCTTTTAACATCTTACAACTTTCAATGTGGTTGTATCTACCTATGTAAATTTCTTGTTACAAAATTACTGGCGGGCAGTGTTTCTGAAAATGGCAGAGAGCAAAATGAGCAAAATGTTAAATGTGCATGTGTCTGTCACTTGCATTAGCATCAGTGCAACACCACCTCATGTTAGATTGAATATCTCGCAGCAAGATGAATATTTCTTGTCCAGATGTTGCCTGTATGTAGGGAATGCTGGGTACAATCTAAGAGTTTTTTTTTTTTTTTTTTTTGTGGCTGCGCGCGCCAGGTGGTTGCCCTCCAACAGAGCTCTTAATTTTTGGTAGATTTTTTGTGTTTATACTAATTTATTGCTTGTGATTATGTATTATCTGTAAATGTATGTCATGAGGCACCTGCAGGACAAATTTTAGTAAGTTTTGCATTCTACTTTTCTTGTATTTTGAGGTGATATATTGTCAGTTCACCTACTGCCTTTTTGTGTAGCCCATAGGCTCTATGTTGTATAGGCTGTACATGCATGTTGTATAGGCTCAATGTGTAACTAGGTTCACTCTCACTGTCACAATGCTTCCATTGACATTGTACTGCATTGTGTATGCTGTACTTCTTTCGTGTAATAGCACTCAGCTATCACACTCACATTGTTGTATGGGAAACAGCTACTTGCATGTAGCTCAGCAGCAAAGCAGCTATGTTTGTCATTGTGTACAATCAAAGGGAAAGTACATAGGGGGCTCCATACTGTACTATTCCAACTCTGTATCAACTTATTAATTTGCTCTGAAGCGCCTTGAGCATCTACAGTAGTTAACATGGAAAGTGCACTATATAAATTCTATGTATTATTATTATTATTATTATCATTATTATTATTATTATTATTATTATTATTATTATTATTATTATTATTATTATTATTATTATTATTACCAATAACCCAGATTTGAATGATTTGTCACTTGCTTCCTTTTGTCAGAGTAGGGCAGTGCTGTTTAACCCCTTCTTTATATACTGACTGAGCCCACATATTTGCAGGCTGCATGGTTTTTCTCCACTAAGATATCAAGCAGCGTGACTCCTGCATTATCTGCTGTATAGAAAGTAGATCACAGGCTATGACTTAATGTCAAATTTCTTATCGGGTGCAATAAAGCCACACCCCTTTAATAATTGCAGTTCCGTGGCAAATTTGGACATTGTAACTAGACCACCTCACAATAAATCACAAAATCTAACTGTGAGCAATTGATATTTGAACTGAAAACTGACATAAATAGCAATTGCGAGATTTTGAGGAGGAATTGGACAAATTATATATTTTCCGCCTTCTCTCTCTTGTACATTGCATACAGACAAACCCAAACTGGCATGGACACCTCTAGAGCCACTCCCGTGTTGAACCCTGGTGACGCTGTGAACCCCGTTGATGACTCTGACTGGGGCGGTCTACTCAGGCTTGGTGAGTTGGACTGACAGTAGCTCAGAATTAATCTCCTCAACTCGATCTGATTGACTTAAGAATGCAGGCACTTTGAAGTCTGAGAAGCAGAAACGTATTGATCGCAGCTTGTTTTCATTCTGTTACAAGCACTTTTTCATTATATTTGAATGGTGCTGATATGTGCAATTAGTATTTTGATTGCTTAGCTACCAATTAGTATTACATTTGTGCAACTGCGTTGGAGAAATGCTGTTTAATTTGGATTTGACCAAACATTGTGTATCAATCCATCTCTGAAGAAAATCTGTGTACATGTTCCACATACAGTACACATACACATATTATTAGTAACAATGTAAAATCTCAAGTAGATATATAATGGCAATGCTTGCGGAGCCAATACTATAGACTATAGTGAATACATAGACAGAACCTGGTTCAGTGGCTGGTTAGCAACAAATACATGTAATCCTGTTTGGGGCTGCAATTAAGGACTGGTCTCAAAATTTTGTAGCGAAATGGTTAAGAAACTGCTGATCCTTAGTTCCTTTCTTACTTTCATGAAATGAGAGGGATCTTTTCTGACCTTTTTGTGCAATCTCATAGGAACAGTGAAAACTGAAGTTCCTTCATCACCAAATGACACCGGTTCTCCAGAAGAAATCTGTTTGGCCTTCATCAAACGTGAGCCAGGTAATGATATATGAAGGTGCGTTTCCATGGAAGCCCCTTATTGCGGCCACGAGTACAGTGGCAATCCTATTGGTCCATTCATACTATGGCCCCATGCTGCTGCCAATAGTACAGTGGCAATCCTATTGGTCCATATGTCATGCGCTGCTGCCACTGTACAGCCGCAACCGTATGGGTCCATTCACACTAAGGCCCAATGATGCTGCCACTAGTACAGTGGCAATCCTATTGGTCCATATACACTATGTCACACGCTGCTGCCACTGTACAGTCGCAACCCTATGGGTCCATTCACACTAAGGCGCAATGCTGCTGCCACTAGTACAGTGGCAATCCTATTGGTCTATTCAGACTGTGGCTCCATGCTGGTGCCACTAGAAAAATGGCATTCCTATGCTGCCACTGTACAGTCGTAACCCTATGGGTCCATTTACACTAAGGCCCAATGCTCCTGCCACTAGTCCAGTGGCAATCCTATTGGTCCATATTGGCCCATATGGCAATCCTATGCTGTCACTATGCTGCTACTGTACAGTCGCAACCCTATAGGTCCATTCACACTACATGTATGTCCCCATGCTGCTGCCACTAGTACAGTGGCAATCCTATGGGTCCATTTACACTAAGGCCCCATGCTGCTGCCACTAGTACAGTGGCAATCCTATGGGTCCATTTACACTAAGGCCCCATGCTGCTGCCACTAGTACAGTGGCAATCATATTGGTCTATTCAGACTGTGGCTCCATGCTGGTGCCACTAGTAAAATGGCAATCTTATCAATTGGTCCATTCACACTATGTCCCCGTGCCACTGCCACTAGTACAGTCCCTAGTACAGCCACTAGTACCAATCCTATTGGTCCATTACCACTACCAACAGTGTTTATATGTAGGGGCAGTAGTCGTTCCTTTCTCACCCAAAGTTCATCCTGGATCCTTGGGTAGTAGTCATATCTTTACACATCCAGGTACAATGCTCGGACATCGTTGACTCAACATCAAATCATTATCATCTATGTTGACCAGAGCAATCCCGATTATCAGTTGGTGCCGGTGCTGTCACCAGCTGGGGGTCAGGAGTGTGGGTTTGTGAGCATTGGCTTTTGCAATACTTGCGCATGTAAAATGCATCTTGGGGGTGTTTCACCCAGCTGTTCGTAAGCTACGCACAACTTTATGCATAACTGGTGACCTGCTCTTGTGTGCTAAGTCAGATTCTCAATGATTTTGATTCCCATCAGCTAATGGTAAAATCTGATCTTTGTCAATTGAAATTCTTGTTCTTGTCTAAATACAAGTTGTGTAATTTGTCAAAATTGATTAGGATCGTAGAAAATTCACTCCAACTATGTTAAAGTAGGAAGAAATTGAGGTCTGTCATTTAGTACAAGAACATGGCCATGTTGCATATAGGTTTTCAATCGTTGTAACTTACCATTGATGGTAACTACGATGGTAACAACCAATAAACTCTCATAGCACCTGTTGCCATGGTAGTTACCATTGATGGTAAGTTACGATAATTCAGGGCCTATATGCAATATGGCCCAGGTCACCAGACTTGCGTTAAGTTGTGCTTACAACTAGCTTACAAGTAGCTTACAATTAGCTTGTTGAAACACCCCTTGGCCCTTGAATATACAAAATAGAAAATGTTGGGGGTTTTTAATGGTCATTAATGCTTACTGGGTGTGTCCACATTGCAGATGATTTTACAACAAGTCCAGGAGGAAGTGGAGAGACAGAAGATGCAGCATTATCTGATGACATTTACATCAAGCAGGAACCAGGTAAAGTAGGATTACTAAGGCGCTTTGTCAAAACATGTTGACCGTCTCCGTTGCGTCTTTTAGACAAAAGAACAGATGGGCCTTCATAGTTGTCCTTTCCTGATTAGCAGTCAGAAGGTTGAAAAGATCGGAAAGGCCAGATATGAGTCCATCTGGTCTTTTGTTTCATTCTGCTGCATGGTATTAAAGTATTATAATATTATCTCAGAGACCCTAATAGGGTCCAAGGTTATAGTGAGGAAAAGGACCGCGCATGTCTTTAGAACAAAAAGAACGCTGGCAGCCATATTAGAAAGAGACAGGGTATTATCAAGCCTTTCACAGAAAAGATCGCACGCCGGATTCCCAGATATAAACACAGTCTTTTGTGGCTTGAACTTTTGACAAGACGCCAGTTTTCATCTCTAGACCATTTACAAGGTGTACACACAAACTTTATGTAACCTTTTCAATCAACATGTCTGTCATGGTTGCTTCAAAGCTTGTTGAAGGTTTGTCTGGCTAGCAACATGTACTCCTTGCATAGTACCTCCCACCTATGGAAACTCAATCCCTATAGCGACATTGGAAAGTAGTAGATGGTTTAGCTTTGCTACATTCAACTAAGCCAGGAGCCAGGAGGCTTAGTTGAATGTCACAAAGCTAAACCATCGCTTCTCTTGAAAATGGCATACATGAAGATAACATAGCAATACCATGTACCTGCTCCTTACTATTCGTCTGTTGTCTACCACAAAAACCTGGTAAAGAAGGAGTCATTGGGCTTTATGACCGCACCATGGATACCATCTTGTAACCGAGGGTTAGCCTCGACTACCATATGCTACCACCTATTACCAAAGTATATTTCTATTGTGACTGATGTGATGATATGTAAATGTGATTTGTGGTACTTTATTTATTCATTCACATTGCAGAAGACATAGAAGACCCAGCATTATTGAGTGACACGTCATGTGAATCGGGGACGTGTACGTGGAAGATTGAGGAGGTATCTCTCGTGGTCGCGCAGGAAACAGGTACGTTATGAAGTCATCAGACAGGAACGCACATATGGCTCATTGTTTGGAGATAAATGTCACTTCTGTACATTTCGGGTGGAGTTCAGGTAGACTCTAGAGTGGGTTCCAGCACAGTAGTACAATGTGTGCTCTAGTGTCCTGTCAGACACGCAGATGGTGAGAAAGCCTATCACATGCCCTCCCTTCTTGCAAGTGTATATTGTGGCAACTAACATGCATGTTGTGATTAATGTAGTGCAACCAGGGAAAAAATACACAGGGGCTTGGGGCGATTTTGCCCCCAAAATGCTTAAAAGAGCCCTGGAAAATGTTTAAAGAGCCCCCCAAATTCCCATAGACACAATGTAAGATTGTAGCCAAATGGCCAGTGTGCTCAAAAAGAAGCCCCCGAAAATTGTGAATTCATTTTTTCCCCTGAGTGCAACCTCCTTTAACCAATTGCTTACAGTTAGAATTTTGGGCCTCGTGAACTCTGGTCCAGATAGGATTTTAAAAAATATTGACCATATGAGGAATTTGACATTTATTCATAGCCTATCATCTATTTTTTGTAAAGCAGATTGTGTGGAAATCATGCTGCCCAGTATCTGAATGGAGAAAAGCCAGCCCGCATATATAATTGAAGAATAAGTTAAAGACTACTTCTATAGTAAGTCCACTTCTCGATAAAGATTTCTCTTGTTGTTTCTCTTGAACACCTTTGTCTCATTAAGACCTGTTTTAAAGTAAGACCACCTGCTGATGAATAAAAAAAAAAGGCATATTATGTCACCTTTTGAATGCTCTTGATATCTATTTTTCACTGTATTCACATTATACTGTTCGTTTGTTTTTCTTTTCAGCTTCCACTTCTAAGAATTCAGAAATTGACACCTCGTTACGGGACGTTGAGTGGCACATTTCTAATAGTCCGAGTCCATGCTCATCCGACGGGTCAAGAAGTGATGTAGAAGAGGACACAGAAAGATATGATCACAAAATACATTCAGGAGAAAGGAGAGAAGCACATGCATGGGATGTTGCTAAGATAGTGGCTCCTGGTGAGAAGGCTTTTGTCTGTGATATTTGCAAGAAAGGATTTTCTCACAAGAGCAGTCTAGGAAAGCATATGAGAGTGCACTCAGGAGAAAAACCATTTGCGTGTAATATTTGCAAGAAAGCGTTTTGGCAGAAGTACACGTTAGCAAGACATAAACTTTCACATTCTGGAGAAAAGCTGTATATGTGTGATATTTGCAAGAAAGCATTTAAGCATAGGTACACACTAGCATTGCATAATCAATCACATTCTGGAGAAATGGCATTTTATTGTGGTACTTGTAACAAGGGATTTTCACAAAAGAGCAATTTACTAAAGCATGAGAGAGTGCATACAGGAGAAAAGCCCTTTGTATGTTTTACCTGCAAGAAAGGATTTTCTCAAATGACCCATCTAACTGAACATGAAAGAAAGCATTCAGGAGAAAAGCCATATGTGTGTGGTGTTTGCAAGAAAGAATTTTCTCAAAAGGGCAATCTTACAAAGCATGGGAGAATACATACAGGAGAAAAGCCATATGTGTGTGGTACTTGCCAGAAAAGATTTTCTCGTAAAGCTAATTTACAAGAACATGAGAGAGTACATTCTGAAGAAAAGCCATTCGTGTGTGATGTTTGCGAGAAAGGATTTTCTCATAAGAGTAGTCTGGAAAAACATAAGAGGAGACTGCATTCAGGAGAAAACCACACAGGTACGCCAATAAAATATCAGCAATTGGAAATTAAGCATAACTAGGGACCAGATGACAGATGAAAATATTCTAGCCCTGTTGTCTGCAATAAGTGACTTGAAACGTATGGTACAGAGCCGCTACAGAATAATAAATCCACTAACAATAGTGAGAACATTTGATACAAAGGAGATGAAAGGTGGCAAAGCAAACACAGAAGAGAGTGGCAAGAGGAAATACAAGCAGTAATTCCAGTAAAAGAGAGAAGAAACTGAGGGATGGATGATTTCATAGTCAGACACTCAGAGATGAATGCTTCTATAGCCAAACACTAAGAGATGGATGCTCCTATAGCCAAACACTCAAGGATAGATTTTTCTCTCACCAAACACTCAGAGATGGATGCTTCTCTTGCCAAATATTTAGAGATGGATGCTTCTCTTGCCAAATACTAAGATATGGATAAATCCATAGCCAAACACTAAGAGATAGATGCTTCCATAATCAGAGGGCCATATCACCTCTCAACCACACCCATCTGTTTCAGTTTGCCTGTTCATCATTGTCTTGATATTGAGTCACCTTCAACATCAAGCTCCATACAGAGTATTTGTACAGGCCCGTATTCTGAACAGAACTGACTTACATTATGGGATGCCAAATAAATTGTCTGATGCTCCCCCAACATCATTAATTTTCATCACAAAATCACAAGAGTGGTCGATTTCAATTATTTGCTGTAATTACTTTGTGGACAAACTCAATATACCACAGTGATTCCAAGGACAAAATCAATTATATTGTAAATCAGTAATAATGTTACACTTTGTTTTATTTGGCGCTCCATAAATTTAGTTCCGGTTTTACTGTTTGCGTTAAAGACAGCCCGTCCCTTTTTCAGATCACACAAAACGATCGAAACATTGGCAAAATATATAGAGAAGTGTTAGCAATAATTCATAATTTCAAACTGATACGTAGTGTAAATTCAAATAATGCACGTAAACAACGTCTGATTAATAATCTTTACCTCAGACTCTTAGCAGTTTGTGTTGAAATATCTGCTTTATTGATTAATCTGTTTATCAAATTATGAAACGTATTATGAAAAAAATTGTTCTATAGAAGGAACCATCTCCAAAGTTTGGTAATTACTCATAAAATTCGGATTTCACACATGCATAATAACCACATAGATGCTGTAAAAAGACTAATACTTTTTTCGTAGTACGAAAAAAGTCGGTTTGAAATTAAATGGCTGAAATTTTTACATATACAGAAAGCTTCAATTATTCTTAGAAATGGTCTTGAATCACACTTTCTTCAATTTACGATCGTGATAGACCATTTCAAATTTTAAGCTTGCAAAAGGGACGGACAATCTTTAAACCTTTGTAGAGATTATGGGCCACAGAGTCCATGCTCCTCCAGCAGGTCAAGAGGTGATGTAGAAGGGGACACAGGAAGATATGATCACAAAATCCTAGCATAATTGACAGAACACAGTATTAAGTGCCAAATAAATGTTTTGTTTTATTATTAATTAATTCAGGAGAAAGGACAGATCAAGGCACATGCATGGGATGTTGCTCAGATAGTGGCTCCTGGTGAGAAGGCTTTTGTGCATAGGTACGGGCCAACAAGAGATTATTTTCAATAGAGTACCGAAGTGATGTTGTCATTTGAGCGTGTTGTAAAGACAACTGGTTCTAAACAAAATCACTCTAGTGAGAGGTTTAATAGTCTGATATTGTCTAGTGGGCTAGTGTTGGGCACTCCCAATTAGAGTCCTCGCTCTGATCACCGCTGCTTGCTTTACCCGCATAGTTTAGAACCAGTTCTCTTGACATTATGCTCAAAATTATGTCACACGTTGGTACTCTATAAGAGCAGTCTAACAGAACATGAAATAGTGCATTCAGAAGAAAAGCTATTTGCATGTGGTATTTACCAGAAACGATCATCTTGTGAAGGTTATCTTACAACTCATGAGAGTGTGCATTCAAGATGAAATACCTGTGTGGTATTTTGCAAGAAACTATATCCATACAGGAGCAGTTTCAAACGATACAAGAGAGCTGGCATTGTGAGTATTAGACATACCATGGGGCTATGACACTGGAATACTTTGCGTTCAATCGCAAGCAATATGTACAATGCTTGTGCTTTTGTGCAATATTTTGATATCAGAAGTAATAAAAAGAGAAAAATGTTTGAGGCTGAAATGAAAACTGAAATTAAAATAAAGTATGAGTCTGTGAGTCTGAACACATGTGTGAGGGAGCCAGAGAGAGAAAGGATGAGTCTGTGAGTGTGAGGGAGCCAGAGAGATATGTGAGTCTGGACACATGTGTGAGGGAGCTAGAGAGTGAAAGGATGAGTACATGTATTGAGTCTAGACACATGTGTGAGGGAGCTAGAGAGAGAAAGGATGAGTCTGTGAGTCTGGACACATGTGTGAGGGAGGTAGAGAGAGAAAGGATGAGTCTGTGAGTCTGGACACATGTGTGAGGGAGGTAGAGAGAGAAAGGATGAGTCTGTGAGTCTGGACACATGTGTGAGGGAGGTAGAGAGAGAAAGGATGAGTCTGTGAGTCTGGATACATGTGTGAGGGAGCCAGAGAGAGAAAGGATGAGTCTGTGAGTCTGGACACATGTGTGAGGGAGGTAGAGAGAGAAAGGATGAGTATATGAGTCTGGATACATGTGTGAGGGAGCCAGAGAGAGAAAGGATGAGTCTGTGAGTCTGGACACATGTGTGAGGGAGGTAGAGAGAGAAAGGATGAGTCTGTGAGTCTGGACACATGTGTGAGGGAGGTAGAGAGAGAAAGGATGAGTATATGAGTCTGGATACATGTGTGAGGGAGCCAGAGAGAGAAAGGATGAGTCTGTGAGTCTGGACACATGTGTGAGGGAGCCAGAGAGAGAAAGGATGAGTCTGTGAGTCTGGACACATGTGTGAGGGAGGTAGAGAGAGAAAGGATGAGTATATGAGTCTGGATACATGTGTGAGGGAGCCAGAGAGAGAAAGGATGAGTCTGTGAGTCTGGACACATGTGTGAGGGAGGTAGAGAGAGAAAGGATGAGTCTGTGAGTCTGGACACATGTGTGAGGGAGGTAGAGAGAGAAAGGATGAGTATATGAGTCTGGATACATGTGTGAGGGAGCCAGAGAGAGAAAGGGTGAGTCTGTGAGTCTGGATACATGTGTGAGGGAGGTAGAGAGAGAAAGGGCGAGTCTGTGAGTCTGGATACATGTGTGAGGGAGGTAGAGAGAGAAAGGATGAGTCTGTGAGTCTGGACACATGTGTGAGGGAGGTAGAGAGAGAAAGGATGAGTATATGAGTCTGGACACATGTGTGAGCTAGGAGCCAGAGAGAGAATTAAAGGATGTATATGAGTCTGGACACATGTGTGAGGAGAGAGAGAGAAAAGGTATGAGTAAATGTGAGTCGATCTTGACAGAGTTGTGTGTGTGTTTGTGCTATAACGTATGTATGTATATGTGTGCATGCATGCGTTTTTATGCGTCTGTGACATGTGTACTGTATACGCCATATATTTTGCGGGGGGGGGGGGGGGATATTTTCGTGAAGTTTGCTAAATTATGAATACGACATGCACAAGCACATTTCCTATAATTATACTAGCTAGTACTCCATGATAGCGAATTTAACCACTCTCAAAATTTTTGGGAAGTCATGATTCGTGAAAAAGTAGACTCGCGAATTATATTGCGTATACAGTCTTCATGTGTATTTGTGTCTAGATGGCGAAGCATGTACTAGGTGTTGGAATGAAATGTACTAGGTGTTGGAGTGAAAATATTTGACACTCCATTTTTTTTTACATTTTTTTTCTTCATTGAAAAGAAATGGCAACTATGTAAGCTAAACACGTAATATACTAATGATGTTGTATGAAATCAAACCAAATTCTACACGAAAGAGGCTTGTATTTGTTGGTTCATTAATGACTATTAGGCCTATCTTTGTGTTTGTTGTTTTATAAAGGTTTGGGAATAAGTTTATTGATTTGCAGCCATAACCAGAGAGATGTAATTAGCTCTGAGATATGAACAACACAAAAACACACACCACCACCATGAGAAAGCCCCGGCCACCCCTCCCCTCGCCCACCCCCCCCCCCCCCCCCCCCCCACCCCCATACCATCCCCAGCCGATCTCGCTAGGGACCCGCGCCCCGCCCCCCGTGCGTATTATGCAATGTGCCTGCAAATGGCCGCTTTTAGTTAGCCTTTATTGTACGCTCTCAAGTGTAGTCAATGTCAAAGCTATAAGTTTTTAAGGATAAACTGACTCTTTTCTTTTCTCCACTCCCTTACAATTCATTTCATATAAAAAGAGATACATACAAGGACAGCTTGTCGTTGTGTGTAGATTATACATTTTTGTATTATTTTTGAAGTAAGGACCTCGCAGCCTAGAATTTAGGCTACAATTTAGGCTACGCAATACCATACTGTGCACATTGCACTATCACCTGCACCGCGTACTATAGCCTATACAGATACAGCTCGCATGCATTGCAGTGTACGCGGGGCCATCGAGGACAGCTAGCTCGGCGCAACCGGATAGGAACACAAATCCTTGAAAATGGCTCCAGCACTAAGTAAGATGTTCTTTAGCCGGGCCTCTGCCGGGACGGTTGTGGCCGCCTTCGTAGTTTTCACTGCTCTGAAGTCCCGTAACAAGCGCCTCCTTCGGAATAAGAGGTGAGTAGATTTGACCTAGTACTGAACATCTTTTCAGTTTCAACTCTCAGAAAAAAAATTAGCCGGTCGCGACCGGGGCGGTCAGCTGATATCAAGTCACTGAGCTGAATGCATCTGAGCTATGCAATATCCTAGCTTGCTTCAAAATCATATTCCAAACTGTGTTTTATAGTGGAGCAGATTCCATGATAACGGATACCCTTTTAAAGGATATTCCGGTCCAAAAAGTAGGATTCTAAGAACAATCTGAGAAGCAGAGGCCGAGCTAAAAAAAAGGTCAGCACAGAGTCTGAGGCCTGAGCCTGAGGGAAATCGGACTAGATCTAGACTGCTATATATATGACCAGCCCACTCACACAGTGAGCGGGCTGCGTAGCATCGAGCTTTGGAACAACGAAGTCGTGATTAGATCAGTAAATTTGAGCAATTCTGTTTGCTCAAAACTCACATGTACACTCCAGCTCAAAGGAATTGGCATCAAAGGGAAAGGGAAGGAGCCGCAGTTTTAAACTGCAGTATATTTTGTCCAGTTCAGCATGAAACACAATGTTTTAGCCTAAGAGGCATCACGTTTCATGCTGAACTGGACAAAATATACCACAGTTTAAAACTGCGGGTCCTTCTTTTCTTCCCTTTCCCTTTCCCTATGCCAATTCCTTTGAATGTATTGCACATTTACGGAGGATATATACCTGAATTGTCTCGAGGCTGGTTAAAAGATGATTTCTAATCCATGTTGTATTTTTTTTTATTATTGTTTACAAACTAAAGTGGTTCAGAATTTCACGATGGCAGCTGCGACGGCAGTTGCGATGGTGAAGATTAAAAATTATGCGCATGTGCCAATTCATATATATTCGTGTACATTTTCGAACAGCCAAGATGGTAGCCTTGACGGAACGTATTTGTTAGAAAGATATGTGAAGAGGAAACATGTAACATTGCTCAAAATTTCGAACATTTTTTCTGTGCAAGTATACATTCAATACACTTGGCCATTCATTTGTGATAAATGTACTTGAAATGAGTAATTTATTCATGTGTACGGGTTGATTTATTAGAAGTCAGACCCGACATTCAAGGAAATTGGTGGCGAGCCCTCAGGACGAATATCATCTTGCCGTAGTTCAAGAAGCTAGTCTCAGCATGCCAACATTTTAACATTTTATATTGTTCAAAAGTCACTAGTGTTACCTTATTTCGTTTAAGATTATCAAGTGTACGTTTGATTCAGATATTTCTGTTGTGACATGCAACACATTTATCAACCCAATTTTTACAATATTCAGAAAAAATGTTTTCAAGAATGGCATGTTTGCTTCGACTAGCACAAATATTTTATCTTTCAGCTTGAAAAGGACCAAAGTGAAAATAATGTAGGGCCTACATGTAACAAAATCAAAGAATTGATTTGATAGAAGATGATGAGGGATCACAACAGTCTTCATTAAATGATTTGTCAAGCCATAGAATAATCAATGTTTAAAACCATGCTTCATCCCCATATTCAACAAAATTGTCAATATGTCAACCTGATACTTTATCAATTATTGCAGAGTTTCATGAGAAAGGTGATCAATTTGTCTGAAAATTCTGATCTGCTATTGATACACGAGATGTCACTGATATCTGAGGTAGCATTTTCTGGTTTTAGCATCATTAATGCTAGCGCAAGTTATAAGTGAGATGTCGCTGGCATTTTAATGCAGAAACAGGCCTCAGCAGAATATAGACCTTGAAACCTGCCTGCAGAAATGATAGCATTTTCCCAGTAGATCTGGTTGAT
The DNA here is from genome assembly GCA_963669155.1 of Arbacia lixula. NCBI lineage: Eukaryota > Metazoa > Echinodermata > Echinoidea > Arbacioida > Arbaciidae > Arbacia > Arbacia lixula. The sequence continues at coordinate 9,970,256 of OZ022580.1, forward strand.
AATTTTTCTTTGTCTGTTTGGTTTACAGCGTGGCTAATCTACAGGTGGTGTTACAGGTGAGTTCTATGTACTTTGTATTCGATGTACCAATACACTCCAGCTCAAAGAATTGGCATAGGGAAAGGGAAAGGGAAGACGGGAAGGAGCCGCTATTTTAAACCGCGGTATATTTTGTCCAGTTCAGCATGAAACATGATGCTTTTTAGGCTAAAGCATTGTGTTTCATGCTGAGCTGGACAAAATATACTGCGGTTTAAAACTGCAACTCCTACCCTTTCTTCCATTTCCCTTTCCCTTTCCTTATGCCAATTCCTTTGAGCTGTAGTGTACCTATAAATGTTAATTTGAGGAGATGGAGACATGTCATAAATAAACTGCTGTTTAAGAAGTCCAATCAGAGTTGACATACTCCTAATTAGTGGGGAAGTAGGAGCAATCTACAGTAAACTTTTGATTTCCAGGATTTGGAATAGCTCATTTCGAGAAGTGAAAGAACATGATTCCTTATTTCCCTTTGTATGTTTGACCACAACAATTTATGCTTCTAAATGCTTCTAAAAATTTTGAATGCAGCAAGAAAAGTTTGCACATGGTGTTGAGCATCATAACACGTGGGATTAGCATTGACATTAGTCTTGACTACATGTACAATTTCTGTATACGGCATATACTTCACGGGTCTAATTTTTCGCGAATCAGGACTTCCTGGCAATTTCGCGAGTGTTTAAATTCGCGATGGTGGGGTACTAGTACAAGTAAAACATGTGCTTGAGCATGTCATATTAATCATTTCGCGTGTTGTTAAATTCGCGAATAGTCCAGACTCGCGAAATTCTCGAAAATAAAAACCACGCGAAATATATATGGCGTATACAGTACTACTATAGTAATTACATGGAGCAGTAGTAACTCTACAATATCAGCATTGTACTGTATTTACATTTGTAGAATGTGAGGTCATCTTGTTTGGGGAAGACAAATAAAGCAGGACTAGAATTTGTCATTCACAGTGTACTAGTTAGCCTAGGTACAAGGCTGTGAGGTGCATGGACACAACCCAGTCTGTTAACAACTATGTCTGGTTACATAGACTATGCCTCAATCCCATCCTTGCCGAGAGGGGAAGAAGCCAGAGGAGCTATGACGTCATTAAGGTGTAGTCTGTGCTACCAGACATAGTTGTTAACACACTGGGTTGTGTCCATGCACCTCACAGCCTAGTACCTAGACTACAGTATGTACTAGTATGAGTGGTACCACTCAGTGAGGGCAAATCAGAAACTCCATAGTCATTGTGTGTTACATGGAGTAAGATATTCTACAAGTTCATGTCTATTAAAGCTTTATGTAGTTGACTCAGCTTTTAAAATGGTATATTGTAAATATGTTTACTTACCATGCAGTGAAGTACATGTAGGTATGCAGTTGTATCTGTCTTGAATACATATATATGCATCAGATATATGTCTCGATAATTGTGAAAGGGCTTTCTGGGGAAATATCAATTTACAAAGAAATTTAAGGCAAACATGTACACCCATTAGTAAGGATAGCGTGCTCCATCCTGTAAATGAATGAAAATAAAGAAAATTGATTAAAAATCTGTGTTCTTTCCTAGACTCTTTCTCCCCCTCTTTACAAGAGTAGGGGGAATGAGCCCTGTTCCTTGTGTTATGTACATAGATTTCATTTAGGTTCGTACGATATCAATATGTTACTAATGGTAACCCTAAAGCTTGTCCGAGGTTTGTCCAAGCAGCAACAACTAATAGATTCAGAGTGCATTCCACCCATTAAAACTGAATTACAAAATCCAGGTGAATGAAATAATGCATTACTTCACGTTTACGGGGTAAGTTGCGCATACATTACGAAAATGACCTATTCATGTGGTTGTATTCAAGTACTTATGATACTGCATCTTTTCTTGATTGCAGCAAAAGACTGATAAAGCTAAAGACAAGAAAGACAGAGCAGCCGTAGACTTTCAATTCTTCAGGTAAGACTTGTAGAAAATATCGCTCAGTCAAAAATCTGTGGGGATGTTTCACCCGATGTTTCACCAAGCTGTTCTTCAGCTACGCGCAACTTTACACACTGGTGATCTGATGTTATGATAACTGGGTTTAACCCCAATCTAGTAGAAGTTAATTTCCTACAATCCCAATCAAATATGACAAATCATAAAGTTTATATTCAGATGCTTGTTAAGAACAAGAATTTAAATTTACAAAGATCATATTTCAACTTCAGCTGATGAGAATCAAAGTTGTAGAGAAACGGATTTAGCACGAAATCATGTCACCAGTTGTGTGTAAAGTCGTACCTAGCTTACAAACAACTTGGTGAAACACCCCCCTGATATCCGTCAATGATTTTCAATATCAATCTTGTCATTTTTATACATGGATATCTATTTTGGATGAGCTTAGGCAAGGCAGGCTGAGATGGTATGGCCATTAAGCAAAGAGGGAAGACAGCCATTGGCTGAAGAGCATGGAGGTTTGAAGTGTCTGGTCTGAGACCACCAGGCAGACCAAGAAAGACCTGGGCCCCATTGCATAAAACTTACCATTAATGATAACTCTGCCATCAATGGTAACTACCATGGTAACACCGCTAGACAGCTAATCAAATTCAAGGTTACCCTAGAAGTTGCCATAGATAGCAAAGCTCCCATCAATGATACATGTAATTTTTATACAACAGGGCCCTGGGCCATGTTACATGTTTTCAATTATTATAACTTGCCATCAATGGTAACTACCCTGGCAACATCTAATGAGCTCCCATTATTGTACCTGTTGCCCTGGTAGTTAGTTACCATAGATGTTAAGTTGCAATAATTTAAATCCTATATGCAACATGGACCTGGGATGAGACCCTGGGAGAAGACCTCAGACTGCCAAAACGGACTGAGTGAAAAAGCAACATACACTACAGCTCAAAGGAATTGGCATAGGGAAAGGGAAAGGGAAGAAAGGGAAGGAGCCGCAGTTTTAAACCACGGTATATTTTATCCAGTTCAGCATGAAACATGATGCTTTTTAGGCAAATATACCACGGTTTAAAACTGCGGCTCCTTCCCTTTCTTCGCTTTCCCTTTCGCTAGGCCAATTCCTTTGAGCTGGAGTGTAGTATAGGAAATTGGTTATGATGATGATGAAGAATTTTTTATGTAAATATTATTTTTTTATTTGTTATTCGTTGGATGAATATGTGGAGCATGTACTGTATACGTCATATATTTTGTGAATCTAATTTTTTGCGAATCAGGACTTCCCGACAATTTCGCGAGTGTTTAGATTCGTGATCTTGGAGTACTTAGTATAAGTACATGTGCTCATGCACGTCGTATTCATGTTTTCGCATTTTGTTAAATTCGCGAATAGCACCCGACTCACAAAATTCTTAAAAAAAAACCCTGCGAAATATATGGCGTCGACAGTATATAATAACAAAAAATTGTAATTTACATGTATAATAACAACATTTTGTTTTCAAGTTACTTGACTGATTAATATGTTGAACTTACATTCAAGAATTGAAAAAACATTGGAAGAAATCACTGGGAGTTCGATCTCATTCTGTTCTGTTCAAGTCCGTTGCACTTCATCATCATCATTACCAGGCATTGTTCTACCCTTGTTGGATGAAGCCCTCCTCAATCAATTTCCATTCACTTTTATCTGCTGTCATTCTTTTCCATGTTACTGTGTTTGTGTATGATGATATTTCGTCTCTCCACCTTCTTTTTGTCGACCCCTTCTTCGCTTTCGCATTGCACTAACACTGTTATTTTGTTTACGGAAAAAGTGCAAATGTAAAATTCTTACACAGATTGTGAATGTACATGTGAAAAGATGAGAAGCATATGGTTCATAATGTGATCTGTTTCTTCCTTAGACGGCTCTTTCGGATATTACGTATCATCATCCCAGGATGGTTCAGTAAAGAGGTAAGAAATGTTTTAGCCCTTTTTATGCCAGAGAAAATGCTACTTAATGGAATCAATCCGGTATTGGCTAAATAATCCACAAGTGACACATTAAAGATTGTCCGTCCCTTTTGCAAGCTTAAAATTTGAAATCGTCTATCACGATCGTAAATTGAAGAAAGTGTGATTCAAGACCATTTCTAAGAATATATAGCATGTTGAAGCTTTCTGTGTATGTAAAACTTTCAGCCGTTAAATTTCAAACCGACTTTTTTCGTACTACGAAAAAAGTATTAGTCTTTGTTATAGTATCTATGTGGTTATTATGCATGTGTGAAATCCTAATTTTATGAGTAATTACCAAACTTTGGAAATGATTCCTTCTATATAAGAATTATTTTCATAATGCGTTTTATAAATTAATAAACAGATTCATCAATAAAGCAGATATTTCAACACAAACTGCTAAGAGCCTGAGGTAAAGACTATTAATCAGACGTTGTTTACGTGCATTATTTGAATTTTACACTACGTATCAGTTTCAAATTATGAATATACAGCTTGCTTACACTTCTCTATATGTTTTGCCAATGTTTCGATGGTTTTGTGGTGATCTGAAAAAGGGACGGGCTGTCTTTAAGGGTTAAACAAGTACAGTCCTGGGTCCCGTTGCATAAAAACTTACCATTAATGGTAACTATGTCATCAATAGTAACTACCACGGTAACACAGCTCAACAGCCAATCAAATTCAAGGTTTCCATAGAATTTGCTGTTGATAACAAAGTTACCATAAATGGTAAGTTTTATGTAACAGGGCCCTGATTGAGAGCGTCACATTCTGCGAGCATGATATAGCCATTCTTTCATAATTGAGGGTTTTGAAGTCTGCTCTTATTTAAGAGCACCAGGAGGTGTTGCACCAAGCTGTTTTTAAACTAAGAACGACACTTTATGCATGACTGTGACCATTTCTTGTGCTAAATGAGATACCACAATTTGTTCCTGTTTTAACTTAGTAGGTGTTTTTTTGCATGTATGGCCCCTGAGTGACTAGGCATCTTTGTATCTTACCAATATGCTTGGATTAGACATGTTTCCAAGAGTCAGCTTGCACAATGAAGAATTCAACATTTTGATATGAACCATTTTTTCTGTACATCTAAGTGTGGATAATCACTAAATTTAATAACTGGTATACAAATGTGATCTTTTCAAGTAATTGAGAAAGAAATATTCTTTTGTAAGTAAGGCTACTGAAAATTACTGAGCATCCTTGCTATGATATCAGAATATGTTAAAATGTTGACTCGGTAATGGTAGCCCAATCAAAGTCATGGTCATGAAGTGTATTCATTGCAAGGTTTGACTGTATGGTATTCATGACTGTTTCAGACTGGCTACCTGTTAATGGCGGCTCTCTTGAAGTAATTCTCATGAAGTGTATTAGCTGCAAGGTTTGACTGTATGGTATTCATGACTGTTTCAGACTGGCTACCTGTTAATGGTAGCTCTCTTGTTGTAATTCTCATGAAGTGTATTCATTGCAAGGTTTGACTGTATGGTATTCACGACTGTTTCAGACTGGCTACCTGTTAATGGTGGCGCTCTCGCTGATTGCCAGGACGTACTGTGATGTCTGGATGATCCAGAATGGCACAGCCATTGAGAGGTAAGATTTTTATAGATACACTATTCATTATGTTGTCATGGGTCATTTATAACATATTTTTTTTGTGTTTACAGTCTGTGCTGATTTGTAATGATATTTTTTTTTACACTTTAGATAACAAATCTAAACATTAAATCCATAAGTTCACCTTATGCTATAATGTATGAATTGATCTACTAGTAGCACTAACTAACCATATCACCAGTGATTTATATGCAATGAGTAACATAATTAGCATTATTAACCATATGTTTTTGCTCAAATATAATTACAAAGTAGTGCTTACTTATTGCAAATAGAAATGATGAGCTGAATGTAAGCAACATCACACATTAAAGATAAGTAGATTTAAGTTCCATTACATGTTGTTGACAAATCATGTTACAATTATCAAATAAATAAAAAAAAGTGTGACTTCATTTGTGTTTCCCCCTTCCCTTTTCCTTTAGCCTCCTCCCCCTCCCTCCCTCTATCCATTTCTCCTCCACCCTCTCTCCCTCATTCTCTCCCTCTCTATCTCTTTCCTCTTCCCTCTCTCTCACTATATATATTTGCTCAATATATCTGTATATCTCTATGTATCTTTCTTTATTACGTCTTGTTTATTCTACATTCTTTCTTGTTGAATTATTATCCTAATTTCTGTGTGGATCTTGTATGTTTCTGTTTGTCTCTTTTTCTGTCACCTTCTACCTCTATGTCTCATTATATTCCTCTCTTCCTCTCTCACTTGCTCCCTCCAGTTCAATCATTGGGCGCGATGTCAACTTATTCAAGAAACATCTGTTCCAATTCATCTTTGCCATGCCAACGGTATGTTCACACATTTCTGTCTAACAATCACAGAAAGTTGTCTTGTTAATGCTATTGTACTTCATACAAGGCTAGGAGATGAAACATAAGTCTATTTGTGAGGGATTCTTTCAACCCTGATATGACTCAAACACACTGGACCATGCTGTGTTTTTTTTGTCAAACAATCACAGAAAGTTATCTTGTGAATGCTAGCGTACTTCATACAAGGGTAGGAGATGAAATAAACATCTATTTGTGATGGATTCTTTCAACCCTGATATGACTCAAACACACTGGCCATGCTGTGTTTTTTTGTCTGACAATTACAGAAAGTTATCTTGTGAATGCTAGTGTACTTCATAGTCACAGGGCTAGGGGGGAAACATACATCTATCTGTTAGGGATTCTTTCAACCCTGATATCATGACATGTATAAACATACTGAACCATGCTGTACACCCTGTGAGACAACTCATGAAAAAAACATTTCATCGCTATCAGTACAGTGATTATGTATGGCCGAATGAGGCGTTGATTTCATTTTAGGTCACAGAGTTCAAGTTCACAGGTTAGGGTCTAATCCATAAGTATCACCTTTTACTCAATAATAGAAATGTTTGACCAAATCTCATCAAACTTGATAAAAAGGTGACATTAAATAGAACAATTCATGAAGTGTGATTTGATAGATGTTAATGGTAAAGGTAAATCTTAATTCAGTTGTAGGTCATAAACAACAGACAATCTGGGTAAATAAAAGAACAATTATTCTAGGCATCAGGCAATGAAATTGTAGTATGAGTGATTATGGCAATACTGGTAATGTGCAAGATGGCAGAGGCATTCTTTCTCTTAAAAATTCTTTTCATATTTTTTTTTTTAGTGCGGATTTTAATTAGCACTGATATACTTTAGCGCAGAATGGAATGAATGAAGAGTTGGGTAGTGCAAAACAATTGAATTGCTGTGCTGAAAGGAAAGGCTGTCTGTTGTAGGAAGGAACTTTGCATGGCAGATAAGATAGGGAATTCAATCTATGAATGTGGAAGGTAACTCAAACACCAACTTATTTTTTTCTATCCTTGCAGATTTCCCTGATTAACAACTTGCTGAAGGTAGGTATGAGTTTCACATGTGAAACATGGTACATAGATATTCATGTTACATGTATAGTAAAACCTGTCTTAGCGGCCACCTGTCTATAGCAGCCAACCTGTCTATAGTGGCCACTAAAATGATTCCCGCGGAGAGAGATCATGTGTTAAAGAACCTGTCTATAGCAGCCACCTGTCTATAAAGGCCACAATTTTTGTTTCCCTTGGGTGGCCACTATAGACAGGTTTCACTGTATATGTATGGAAAATTGATCATTTCTGTGCTACATTTTAAACTTTGGCTAAACACTTTGTTTGCCCGTAGAATGTCAAGCATATTTTAGACATATCAGTATAATGTTTTGCCAATTAACACTGAGATCTTTTTAAAGATATGTTTTCTCATTGATGCACTGAGCAGTATCTTGTTTCGGAAATGCTCAAAGGAGAAAGACGCATCTGCACTATGTGTCTTTGGCAAGAGAGCTTAAAGTATTGCAATTTCACAAATTTGTAGTTATGTCCCATTTCATGCTCATTTTGCTGTGAAGGGTGCAAATAGAAAGAGAGAGAGATAGGAAGAGGAACAGAAATCAAGAGAGTGCAAGAGATAGGTTGGGAGGAGGGGAAGGTGCAAATAGAAAGAGAGATATTGAGAAGACAAGGGGGAGAGAAAGGTTGGAAGGAGGGGAAGGTGCAATTAGAAAGAGATATAGAGAAGACGAGGGGGAAAGAAAGGTTGGGAGGAGGGGAAGGTGCAAATAGAAAGAGATATAGAGAAGACAAGGTGGAGAGAAAGGTTGGGAGGAGGGGAAGGTGCAAATAGAAAGAGAGATAAAGAGAAGACAAGGGGGAGAGAAAGGTTGGGAGGAGGGGAAGGTGCAAATAGAAAGAGATAAAGAGAAGACGAGGGGGAGGGATAGGCCATGAGGAGGGGAAGGGGCAAATAGAAAGAGTGATAAAGAGAAGAAGAGGAGGAGAGATAGGTCGGGAGGGTAGAGAGGTGGAGAGGCAGAGACATTTGCTTCTCTAGTTATGGGGGTGGGTGGCTCGCTTGTTTTGAAATGCATTTGTGCAATCTAATTAGAAAAAAATGTTTGTTGTTCCACCAGTTCTAACCAGGTCATATCGTGAACGGAGCTTTACTTACACTGCCTCAACCTTGTGGAACAATCTCCCGGAACACTTAAAAAACATTGATTCAATTGATGAATTTAAGATCACTCTATAGACACACTTGTTTAACATCTAATGTAACGGTATTCATTTTTATTAAGACCCAGTACATCTTGTATATAGTATCTGGTATCTTGTACTTCTTTTTCTACAGTGCGTAGGGACATCGCTATGTATTATGTGCTGTACAAGAATCGTTTATGATTATTATTTCTGTTCTGTTCCCCCGTTGATGATGTGCTCTCTGTCTTGCCATTGCACAGTTAGGACTGAATGAACTGAAGCTACGATTCCGGACCCAGCTGACAAGTCACCTGTACTCAAGATACCTCAAGTACGTATTGGTGTGTTCGCAAAGTTTGGGTCCTGTTGCGTAAAGCATTGAAGCATCTCTGGACCCTGTAACATAAAGGTTTGCAATCAATCGCAAAATGGCAATGGCCAATCAACACCATTGTTACATGTGCTTTTTGTTCAAAAGACTGACCAGTAACGAATCAGAATTTGTCTTTCAAATTTGCAATTGATTCACAAACCTCTATGTTACGGGGCCCTGGACATGACTAAAGATCTGACCGGCTCATGTTGCATGCAGAGTGCTAAAGTGTGATGTCACATAAGCACATTGTCATGACAAAAAGGCTCTGCAATATGTGTGCAGAGCTGGCCGTGATGATCAGATCACCAGAGCAATAATGTCATTGAGAGTGTCCAACACTAGCTTGTTGTAGCAATTCGGACCAGTAAGCCTCGAGTGGTGTTGTTCAGAAACCCTGCAAACCAATGGATGTGACAATACCACTTCAGTTCTAGATATATTTTGAAGTAATAGACTTGGTAGGTACTAAAACAACAGTTGTATTCTTTTTTTAGAGTCCAGGACGAGCAATTACAATCTGGCAAGTATCCTTTCTTACACAAGATTGATGTGCCACATTCCTAAAATATTCTCAGACCCTATCTTGAAGAAATCTCTGTTGTTTTGTTTTGTTCTTTGAAAATCTTACAAAAGCATCAACAATCAAGTAGTCATGTGGTTACTATTTTCAGCTCTGTTGTATTTGTTCATTTTTTTTTCCAGGGGCTTCACATATTACAAGATGACCAACTTGGATAATAGGATAGCTAATGCCGATCAGCTTTTAACACAAGACGTGGAGAAGTTCTGTAACAGTGTTGCCGACCTGTATTCAAACCTGAGCAAGGTATTGAAATCTTAGTCATTTCATTTTAGATTAAAAACTAATGAGCTTAAAATATCATCATACACAAACACAGCAACATGGAACAGAATGACAGCAAATAGAAGCAAAATGAAACTGATTGAGGAGGGCTTCATCCAACAATGGTTGAACTCTGCCTGATGATGATGATGATGATGATGATGATGATGATGAGCTTAATTTTGGTTATACTTTGTAAATTGTAGAATTGTAGACCTGTCTCCATGTGGCACTGAAATTTCTGTGAACAGAAGTTTGCTTCAAGTGTGTCGCAAAGTCATATTTACGTCTCATTCAACTTTGTTTTCACAGATCTATTCAATGGATTGATGAAGGAAAGATTCATATGAAGAGTGCTGCAGACAAATATTTTGAAAAGTTTGACCTGTGATTCAGTTCTGTCTATGTGAATGTGAGCTGGGAATTATTTTGTAATGTAGTCAAAGTATTTGTGAGCTATGATTCAGTTCTGTCAATGTGAATGTGAGCTGGGAATCATTTTCTAATGTAGTCACAGTATTTGTGAGCTATGATTCAGTTCTGTCAATGTGAATGTGAGCTGGGAATCATTTTCTAATGTAGTCACAGTATTTGTGAGCTATGATTCAGTTCTGTCAATGTGAATGTGAGCTGGGAATTATTTTGTAATGGAGTCGGAAAAATTGTGAGCTGTGTGAATCAGTTCTTTGACAGTGTCAAAGTTAATGTAATGATAATAATTTATTCTGATATGGTTCTACTCAATCAACACCCAGGCTTCTGATCAGTGTGACTAAATACTTAAAATGTTCAATGCTTACAGTTGGGCCTGAGATCGACATCACACCTGATTGCAATCTATTGCAGTCAGATTGCAGTCAATGTATGGAGCTGATTGCATTTGATGGTAATCACTGTGCATTTGATCTCAGGCTCCACTGCAATTCAAGAAATACAGCATGCCAGGCCATTTTATTTTACTGCGATTGAGAGGGACATGTGTATCTAATGGTGTAAGTGCTCTTTGTGGTTTGAACCTCGGACCTGTCATATGAGAAGGTGCAATCACCAATGCACCTCTCACGTAATCTGCTGTATGGATGATAGACAACACGCTATGAATTGACTTCAAATTCCTTGAAGGGCACAATCAAGCCACACCCCTTTGGTTTCTGCACTTCCAAGGCAAATGTTGACATCCTGTTAATCTCTAATTAGTAATCTATAATCACTAATCTCTAATCACTACCATATCTCTTTGTACAGCCGCTGCTGGATATCGTAATCTATGTGAAGGAGCTGACCAACACGATCGGTGCACAGGGGCCTGGATTCATGCTCCTTTACCTGGCAGTCTCAGGACTCATTCTGACAAGGTAACATCACTCATGTTAAAGGCAACGTTGGGTTGAGCAGAATGGGAGCTATGAGGTTTAGAATGGTAGTTTGGATGAGGATGGGGTATGAAGATATCTGGATAATATTGATGTCTGGTCCTGAGAACAAAAAAAGACATTATAGGAACACCTGCTCGAAAGAGCGCTCAGAGACATTGACTGATGATAACTAAATGACGCAGCAAGCTCATGCTAGTGAGAGGGTAAACATGAACGATGAATAAGCCAGCTCGTAATTGCAACCTGCGCACGAGCACATTATTTGCTGGTAGAAAATGACCTCAGGTGAATGGCACTACTCATAGAATAAAATGAAAATTCGTTAGATAGTCGACCACATTTCAATCTATTATCATGCAGATATGGCAACGGCTATTCAGCTCTGAGAAGGTAGTGAAAGAACATTCCACCAGGTGTACCATCTATTGTTGTTCCGAACACACTTTAAGATGTCTTTACATCCATCATCCAACACAGCTTCATAAACAATTCCCAGTCAGCAGTCTCGTAGTATTCATTCAGTGGATTGCCCGACCATGGTGTAACCAGGGAGGTGTTACGAAGGAGTAGAAACTCGAGCATAATATATTCAAACATCTGTATGGGTTCTAAAGCGTGCTCATGAATGCCAAAAGCATTCCATAATCATGACAATGCTTTGATGTTCCATGTGCCGTGCCGACATTTAGCTGATGTCAACTTGAAAAGAAATTTCTTTAATTTCCCATTTGTCTGTAGACGTTTTGTTTTTGACAAATTTGTTTGCAAACTTTAAGGAAGTTAACGGCAGATAATGACAGATCCTTTACTCTGCTTTTGTTTCGAAAAGTATTGAGGAATCATTAAAAATCGGACATATAAGCTATTTTTATTACTTACAAAATTGGCCAATTTCTTCACTTTCCGACAACTTGTGCATCTGAGGGATTCAACCACTCTCAAAATGATTTATTAAGCTGTGTATTATCATTAACGGCGTTTGTGTGTGTTTGCGTGAAACAGAGATATTTCACTTGAAAAACTTGTTTATTTGTGTTTGCTGATACCTGTTATGCTCATGGAAGTATTAACAGAACGGGACAAGCGAAATGAGACTGTACATTTCTTTTGTCCTCTCCGAGAAGCCGTTGCCACACAATCATATTCATAATTGTTCAAACACCTGAACAGCACCTGTTGAGAACACATAACTTTTCAGCGGCTTGGCACATGGGTTCAAAGGAAGAAAGTTGCTTCATATCCTTCCATAACACATCCCTGGTGTAACTACAAAGTGGTTTATTATCCTGAGTTGGTGGGAGGGGTAAAGGGCATAATGACCCCCTCCCTGGCTGAATTAGGGTCAAGAAACGACCTGCTCTCCTCCTTGTTCAGATTGAGAAGGCCAGTGGGGAAGATGACGGTGCAGGAGCAGCAGTATGAGGGCGAGTTCCGCTACGTCAACTCTCGCCTCATCACAAACAGCGAGGAGATTGCCTTCTACCAAGGTAACAAGCCAGAGCAGAGGACCATCAACAAGACCTTCAAGAAACTGGTGTGTGCTTTGATTATACTCCTCCACTTCTTGTTAGTTTGCTGATGGGTAATTCAGAGAAATAAACCCACTGCATAATAAACACTGCTTGCAGGTTTTCCTGATTGAGACTGGGTCTGGATGATTGATAGAAGGATGTCGCCATTTTATCAGATTTAGATTTCCAACTTGATTTAGTTGGTCTGGTTTATAGTGTCGTGCCTATTTCTTACTTTCTTTCTTCCTCTCTTACATCTTTCCATTTGTTGAGTTAAATGAGAGTGAGACACAGAAGTAAGAGACTATTTCTTCTTCATACTGTTGTGTTAATTGACACTGAGAGGTAGAAGTAAGAGACTCCTTCTCCTTGTTCGTGACAGGTGGACCATCTACACACATTCATCTTCTTCCGCTTTTCGATGGGATTTGTGGACAACATCATCGCCAAGTGTAAGTTGCAAACAAAGTCTTTGTTACCGCGTGCAAAACATTAATAATGATAAGAATAATTATTTATATGGGCGTTTTTAAGCACGCTGGTTTTTTGTTGAAATAAAAACATGCTATACATTCGGATTATGTACATGCACTACATTATATATTGGGATGCACAAGCGATACAATGCTTAGTACATGTAACTGTGTGCGTCTCCAGAAGAAAAAAAAACATGACAAAAGAGCTGTGACAAACAGAAAATTCAGAGAAGCAATCATTTGAGACAAGTCGGATGTAAAAGTAAGTTCTGAATGTTTGAAAATTAAAATAGTAACTACATGCACCAAGTGCTGAATTTGTGTGGGTAACTGCATTGGTGCATGTATGCCACCCTTTATATGTTGATAAATATGTTGATATACTTCTTTGTAATGTCCTTTCATGTTTAAGTGTGCAGATATCACTAATGTTATTGCGGTCAACTGGTCTGGCATGCAAACCTTTCCTGATCATTATGATTAATGGTCACTTTTTTCATGTTTTGGTGTCCAGATATCGCCACTGTGGTGGGCTACCTAGTGGTCAGCCGTCCGTTCCTGAACTTGGCACACAAACCCTTCCTCAGCATGTCTCACTCGCAGATGATGGAGGTAGGTCAAAGGTCAAGTACGGTCATACCCTGTATAGAAAGACCACCATGAGAACAATGAAACCACCTTTAACAAGCAAAGCAATTTAAGTGCTGCGGAAGGTCCATAGAACACAAAAAGTATAAGTATAAGTTCAAGTATAAGTGTCATTCAGAACAACTTTATCATATTTTACAAAGGAATTTTAGGCAAACACCCAGTAGTAAGGATAGCGTGCTCCATCCTGTAAATGAATGAGAAAAAAGTGAGAAAAAAATCTTGAAACCAGATGGGATTTGAAGATGCAATCTACTGCTTACCGGGCAGCGAGTTAACCACGCAAGCTATTTCTAGTTCACGGATCAAGACATGACAATGTGGAAACAAATACCGAAGAGTCCCATTAAATCTGACTCATTAATAATAACCTGATCATACTTGTACAGGTAGAAGTCAAACCTGGGTACTTACCTGCAAAGGAACTGCAAAACGAAACCTTAACATTTTCCATTGAGACAATCTGTATGAAAATTGGTCGACTGACATTTAGATTTTAGGGGCTCGTGAACCCAGTGGGGTGTTTCACCAAGCTGTTCGTAAGTTACGAACGACTTTACGAACGACTGGTGATCCCTTCTTGTGCTACATGCTATACCACACTTTGGTCATTGAGAATCTGATTTAGCACAAGAAGGGATCATCAGTCGTTCGTAGCTTACGAACAGCTTGGTGAAACACCCCCCAGTCCAGTAAGGCTTTCAACCATAGCCATGCAAGTGCAGGAACCAAAGGAGTGTGTCTTACTATATGCTGGCTTAATTGCGCCCTAAAAGGAATTTGAAGTTTACTCATAGCCTGTTGTCTATTATCCGTACACCAGATGACGTGAGAGTCACGCTACTCACTATCTCAGTGGAGAACAGCTAGTCCATATATTTTGGGGCTCAGTAAAGAATGGCTTAAAATGCAGTTGAATAGGCTTGTTAGCTTGAAGATTTAGCCTATTAATAGTATTCAATCAGAGGGTGATTCACAATCTCTTTCTGGGCCTAATGCACATTTTGTACACTAGGGACCACCCCAATCCTAAGGACATAGTCATGGTGGTGTTTATATGCAGGGTGATCTTGCCACACTGCAGGCCCATGTTGCATACTACAGGTGTATACGTTTTCAACTGTTGTAACTTACAATTGATGGTAATCTCTATGGCAACAGCATTAAAGTTGAAAGCCCATTGGCTGCTTCCATGGTAGTTACCATTAATGACACGTTACAACAGTTGAAAATTTATATGCAACAGGGTCCTGGTCACTGATTTTTATGTTAGTTCAATAGTGAATCATGCTGGAGTTGGATTATTAAAAATCATTATAATGACTGTTTTACTGACAGATTTATCAGGAACATGGAGTTCTTCACAATATGAATTTGATGCTTGGGGGGTGTTTCACCAAGCTGATTGTAAGCTACGAACAGGACTGATGACCTGTTCTTATGCTAAGTCAGATTCTCAATGATTTTGATCCCATCAGCTGAAGTGAAAATCTGATCTTTGTACATTAAAATTCTTGTTGTAATTTAAAATTCTTGTTGTTAACTCGCTTCTGAATACAAAGTTTATGATTTGTCAAATTTGATTAGGGTTGCTGGAAATTAACTCCCACAGTGTTCGAACATGAACACATTGGGGTATATAATTAAACACAAGAAGAGATCACCAGTCATGCGTGAAGTTGTGCGTACCTTGCAAACATCTTGGTGAAACACCCCATGTTCTTATTGTATTATACTTCCACTTTCACCTTGAATTCCAAAAAAATATTTCAAACCTGATTTCTATCCCTTCTGATGCTCCCCCTTCCCTCCTTATTTCTGTCAGTCTCACTTGCAAAATCAGGACACGTGAAACAGGGATTGAGTAGTTTAATGCAGGCCACAAATAAACACAAGACAACACAGACACACACTGACTGCCAATGATTGCAGCAACATGCAGCCAGCTCAATTCCTTTGATCACACTGACTGCGATTTATCATAGCTGTGAAACATCAATGTCACTATAGAAAACATTTTTTTTTCAAATAAAAACTTTATTCATGTTTTCTCACAGCATCAACATTACAAATAGATGTACACGTGATGGATACATTAAATATTTGATGAACAATATACAAAATCAAAAAGGAAAAAAGTAGAGATTTTGAATAAGTTAGACACATCTCCCTCTATCGACAAATAAAATGAACTAATCTTGCTGCATTTTAATTTTTTCTTCTATTCCATATTGATACCTTAATTTCTTTTGAAATGACAAGAAAGAACGTCCATTCAAACATCTAGTTAAAAAATATATAATTGAAAGCATCCCTCTCTAAGTCTAAGCCCAAGTTGAACAATTTGGGTAATATAATGCTCTAAAAACACAGAAAGCGCTCTCAGTTAACATTTCTCCATTGTACATTACACACATAGGGTTTTTTCATACTGTGACACTCAATGTCCACTGTACTAATATTTACAACTTTCATCACTGCATTGTACTTACACGTACCAAAATGCCATGCATATTTTTATAATTTTGTCAATGAGAATTGCCCAACTGAGCTGTGAGTAACATTGCAAAAACTTTCAAATATGTTTTCAAAAATGCACATATTTTTTGTTTGTTTAAAACAAATGCATGAACATAAATAAAATCAAGCATGTCAATGTTTTTAAACTCCTAGACACAGCTCAAGAAGACAGGTTCACACAAAATTCTTTTCTTTCTAATACTGTTTTGTGCAAGGATCTTCATTTCTTGTACATGAATATCATTTCATCAGTGCTCCTCCCTGCTGGAATAGAATAGTGTCCCCAATTTCTTTTTAAAATGATTCAGATATAATTCTATGTAGCATTTGTGGAATAAAATTATTTTCAAATCAATTTTCTAAAGCCTGATATACACTTTTTGAATATCAATTTTATTTCATTAAGCACATGCTTGAGCTTGGCTACTGTTCCTCACATGGGCTTGAATTATGCAGCTGCTTATCACACATTCTTGTCCTAACCATATAGTTTTTAGTCAGAAATGGAACTCATTTTTTAATATAAGTGTTGAGGGAGAGTTAATGGTGGCTAAGCAGTCAGTTAGATAGTTAAGAAATAATTTTTGCGATCATAGCAAGTTTTCATGGATATTGTTTTTGTTGTGAAATACTCTCCATGACAGACTTTTGTGAATACATCACTATCACAAATAGCTTACTAGTATTTGATAAGAGTTACGTTAACACACAGTTATATATATTTGAAGGTTCGGTTTTTGCCTTCAGGAGGGGATGAACCAATTTATCATTTTTTGAAGAAAAGAATCGTGCATTTGTATGACTGAATATTAATCATCATAGCACTTTACAATTCATGTCGTTTTGAAACGTCCAATCTATAGTCCTTCAGGAAGCTATATTCTCCTCAAACCGATTTCTTGTCTAGCACTACTATCGTGCAGGCCGAATGCTCGTTCAGATGGCCGAAGCAATCGGTCGCATAGTTCTCGCCGGGCGTGACATGACCCGTTTGTCGGGGTAAGTTCCTCTATAGAGGGCAGCATACGATGAAAACCAAAACCTGTCATTGTGCGATGTGTTCATGCTAATTGTGTTCATGTATACCGGCAGCGTCACATATAAACATCACATCACATATTGCGTACATTTACAAAGATACACATATCCATGAAATAACATATTACAATTAAAATCAGTCATGCACTATAATTTACCATTAAGATAATTTTCACAGCACATGCGTTTGTCTTTAAGCCAGGAATCTAACATTATAAACTAGTATTGGATAGGTGTCTCTTATGTGTATGTGATCATGAATGTGTCAGCATTTGTGTTTATGTGTCATCCAAATTCCATTATTTGTAAATTTTTTATTTCCACAATAAGATTGAAATGCAATATGTTAAATATTTCCTGAAAAAAAGGTTTGCTTCATACATTCGGCAAGTCCATTTTTGTGCTTTTGTTGTACATATCGAGTCAAATCGGTGTTTCAATGTTCGATGTTAGGGTCTGGTTGATAACATATACACTCTTACCTGTTTAGATTGGTAGATGGATGCTAACATTCTTTCTGAGTGATGGAGTCAAGGAATATTTTATCTCCACAGGGACATTTTGTCTTGCAGCCCAGGGCCCTATTGCATAAAACTTACTATTGATGGTAACTGAACTTCCAGTGGCAACTTCTGTGGAAACCTTGAATTTGATTAGCTTTCAAGCTATGTCACTATGGTAATCACCATTGATGGCAGAGTTACCATTGATGGTAAATGTTATGCAATGGGGCCCAGAAGTGGGTTAGGGTTAGGGAAGATTATATCTCCCCGGGACATCTTGGCATGCATCCAAGAAGTGATGTGGATATGTCTGGTCAGACCACAACTTTTGACATTTTACTCTTTTCTGGAATACCTGTTTCAATCACATTTGTGCACTTCAGCCCCCTCCCGTCTCTTTTCTGTATACTTCAAATACTTCTTCAGGTGGTTTCAATTCTCAAAACTCAAATCCTAGCACAAGCACTGTTCCTTTTCCTGATTGTTACTCCCCCCTTCCCCTCCTCCCCCCACACACCTTCCCGTAGTTCTACTACCGAGCAGGCCGAATGTTGGTCCGTTTAGCCGAGGCGATCGGTCGTGTCGTTCTCTCTGGTCGTGAAATGAGCCGCCTGGCAGGGTAAGTTTTAAAACGGCCGCCATGCCATTCCATGCCCTGCTTCAGAGTGCTGCTGGCGTAATATGCAAGCTGACTGGCAAAGCAACTTGACTGGGTGAAAACACAGCAAAATGCTCTCTCACATGCTTGTTGGTGTGCATGCTGGTTATATCAGTAACAATCCATCCGCTTGAAACTTCACACATTCCCATACATAGGTTTGCATGTAGTGTAGTGCTTTCAATCATTTCGCACATTAATGTGGTCCCATTCAGTGCTTTCATCCATTAAATTCCACGTTCACACAGCAATCACAATCTTTCATAGATGGAGATTGCAATGGCCCTTTCTTTCTGGGTCTGATCATTCTCTGTGGTCAAATCATTTCATCTCATTCAGCAAAGCATATTTTGGTGTCAGACATGCCCTAGAGTCAGCTCTGAGATATTACAGCTCCTTTCACAACAATCACTAATTCTAGGAACTCTAATCCAAGCCAAGTGTATTGCTAGCAACATATATTGTAGGCATAGTGCTATATCTCAAACAATTGTAGTTTCTTGACATTGGTACCCAAAATGTTGAACAGTCCCAGAATATCAACATGTACATGCATAAACAAATCCAGTGAATAGTACAACTTATGTAATCAAGAAATACATGCTACTATTACCTGATACACGAATTACACTTTTATTCCACTATTAATGCATGGACAGCACTAATAATACATTCTACTGCTGCTGCTACTACTACTACTGCTACTGTATTACTAGTGCTACTTCTATTACAACTACTACTTCTACTACAGCAATAATAAGAGTAACCGAAAATGACACAATCCCATCTGTAAAAACTCTGTTATACACAAAACATACATGTACATGGTCTTGGAATATGCATTCATTACTGTACACGAACACATTTAAACAGTATCCGATTATACACAGACTTACAGAATCCTAATCTCATAATTTGTCATGGGGAGGTGAGACATTTATTTTGCATGAGAAATTCAGAGAAGAAGGAGATTTTTTTTCTCCATTTCATCCTAGGGTTTTTAAGTTTCTCTCCCATGATGCAATTTTCCTAATATACGTTAGGAAAGAAAGCTTGGTGCTGTCCCTATCTACCCTCCCTTCACCCACCTGCATCTTCTTCTTTCCTCCTCTCCTCCCTCCTCCTAACCTCCCTCCTCCTGTCCCTTACTTCTCTTCTTTCACCCTTCTTCTTACCCCTCTGTCTCCCCTCACTAGCACCTCTTTACCCACCCATCTCTTCTCTCCTCTTCCTCTCCTTACCTTCCCTCCCTCTTGCCCCTCTGCCCCCCCCCCCCCCCAACCTACCTCCCTTCACTCACCCATCTCTTCTCTCCCCTCTTCCTCTCCATCCCTTCCCTCCCTCTATTTCCTCTGTCTCATCTCTATAAAGTCTCTCCTTTCACTCCCCCCTTACCCCTCTGCCCCCCCCCCCCCACCTTCCCTCCCTCTAAATCCCCTTTCTCCTCTCCCTACCTTCTCCCGTTTCACTCCCCCCCTTACCCTTCTGTCTCCCCCTACCTTCCCTTTCTTCACCCACACATCTCTTCTCTTCTCCCTTTTCTTCTCCCGACCCTTCCCTCTTACCCCTCTGTCTGTCCCCTACCTTCCCTTCACCCATACATCTCTTCTCTCTTCTCTCCTCCCTCATCCTCTTCCCACCTTCCCTCCATTTTATCCCTGTCCCCCTCTACCTCCCCTCCCTTCACCCACCCATCTCTTCTCCCCCCTCTTCCTCTCCCTACCTTACCTACATTTTTTACCCCTCTGTCTCTCTTACCTACCTTCCCTTCACCCACCAATCTCTCCTTTCCTCCCTCCTCCTCTCCCTACACTGTACATTCTCTCCTTTCACTCTCCCTCCCTCTAACCCCTCTAACTTCTCCCTCGTACCCTTCTTTCTCCCCCTTCTCGCTCTCCCTTCACACCTCCCCCACCCCTACCCCTATCTATTCTCTCTTCCCTCATCCTCTCCTTCTACATGGTGAAATCACTCTCCCTTCTCCATGCCATAGGAGTATTATCAAAATGGGCGAATGCTGTTCAGACTGGCGCAGGCCGTGGGGCGCCTGGTGCTATCAGGCCGAGAAATGACCCGGCTGGCAGGGTAAGTCTTAGACAAACACTTTCTGATCTGTGCCAGACCAAAACTGATGCTGGATGTGCTTTGTGTGTCATGTTGGTGCGACATTGTGAATGCTTCACTTAAATAATCTCAGTCTGCTTCAAACAAAACCATCCTCTATGATTATAAGATCAAGTGTCCCTATCGCATAGCTCTCCTAATCTACCTCCTAACATGAGGCATTCTTATTTGTTTCCTTTAATTCTTGGGATACATGTATAAACTTCCGCTTCTGCAGAACAAGTATTCTCAGATACATTGATATTTTCTGTTAGAAAATGGAAAAAGTAAGATCAAGCTGAAAGAAATGTAGCAGTCAACCAAGGAAGATATCTCAGAACTGGATGAAGTGGAATAGATAGTTGCCTTAAGTCCTCATTATGATCAGCTTTCATCTTATATCTTGCTCTTTATAATCATTTAACTTATTAATTACATAATGCTATGCTATGCATCACCTTGTATTTCCATATTCATGCTGATGTATAACATTTATGTGATTTCTAGCTTGTCATATTTATGTGGGTATGGCTCTAACACTCATCCAACTAACGCATGATGTGCAGTGATTGTTTGTGTGGCATATTTAGGTTGGTATGACATTCAGGAATACCAATCTCCAGGCATTACCCAGAGCCCATGCCCTGGCAGACCAGATTTATTGCCAGTTTTCGAGCTTATGAAAAGTGTTTTAGAAGAAAGCTAGTTTAACTAACGTGCATGCCTTGTCTAAAATCTTCTCTGGTATCCATGGAATATTCATCTTAACCCAGCTCATGTCATTCGCATATGTTTATTTTCTATTCTTTCATGATCATTTCTTATTTATGTTAAAATATGATTCTTTTTGTGAATTCTCTTAAAGATGTGATTTTATTTCATGCTAAATTAAATTTCCACAGTGACTGCTCAATACTGTTTCATATATTGTGAAACACCCTTTGCAGTACAAAGAATATAAAATTATATTTTGTTTTATTCTTGTGCCATGAATTTTCTGGATCATATCGTTATGTTTCTGAGTTGTCTGTCTATCTGTCCATATCTGGTTTAGTGATAGCTAGTAAAATAATTGATAGAATTTCATCAAACCTTTGTGCAATGTGGCAGGGCATTTAAATAATGAGATTTGGGGACAAAGAAGTCAAAGGTCACTGGCCAAGGTCAGATCCTAAAATATTATTCTTTACAAGCTTACTCAAGAAATGTTAAATCAAACTTAACCAAACATAGATCAATGATCATGTATTACGTAACAGTTCAGTAATTTAATTGTAGGTCTGGTAGGTAAAAGGTCATAGATCAAGGTTAAATTTTAAAATTTCACTTTTTACCTTAATTTCTTCAAACATTCTGCAAACATTTCTTCAAACATTTTTAAACTTTCTTCAAACAATGATGATAAAACGAAAACTAACTGATCAGATTTGGGGTCGTATAGATGAAGGTCAATTCCAAAAATGTAATATTGATTCAAGGAATGAGAAAGTTTTTTTCATCAAATTAGGTACAATGATGATGACATGATGATTAAGTGATTACGAATTGGGTCAGATAGGTCAATGGTACAGGTCAAGGTCAAATTGTGAAATGTTGCTGTTTATGTCATAAAGTGTGAGATATTTGACCAAATATCACCAAATATAGTTCAATGATGATTTATTAGATATTTTGGAAATACCCAGGACTTCATTGTCTGTGCAGGACAGTGGAGGCATGCCAGTCTGCAGTCAACTTTTCTCTAGTTATTCCAATGCAATTGCTAAGACATGTCGAACACTTGATTTGCTTTCTCAGGGAAAAGCCCCTCTTCATTGAATTTTGAAAGAATGTTTATGTCCGATTTGAAACAGGTGAAATATGCTGAAGGCTTCCAGCAAAGAAAAGTTTAACATTAAAAAATTATTGTTATAACTACTTGATGATATGTAAACTTTCCAGCCTTGATAGCTGCCGTGCGTTGTTCAGCAGAATTTATGTTTTTTTGTCAAAATCTAGCTGTTTATTTTAGCAATTGCTCTCCCTCTTGTTTTTCTGTAAATGGGCCGATGTGTCCGAGAGAAGCGTGAAATCGAGCCGTTCCATGCCACTTGCAATGAGGGGAGGTTGGTGATGACGAGGCAGTGTGGGATGTGGTTTTCAGGAGAGCAGTTGTTCAGGGTCATGTGCGGGATGAATCCCAGTCTTGCACTAAGAAGACTGAGCTTGTTATTGTATGCTCATTCACCACCAATGGCTGATGAGTCTACACTCGTAAACATGGCTTCCTTGATTTTTGCTTTGTCTTAGGTTCATTCCATGGGGTTGGTGCAAAGTTTTCATGCAATGTCCATGTAACGGAGGTATCAACCTTTGCAGTTCACCATGAAGATCAATTCAGATGTGGTTAAGTTTTGAGCTGTCAATGAAAAATTGCCCCCTTTTCTCAGTAATAGACATTAAAATTGGAGATCCTTTATGGATTTGAAGCAACAAGCATACAAAAATATACTACTGTTTCAAGTACATCATATTGCTTTTATATGGACAAGAAATTTTCAAAAGTAAAATTGCAATATGCCATGGTCTTTGAGAAATAATACGGGATGGGACTCCATTTTTTTGCTCATGCCATCATTGGAGTATATTTGCCTGGTTTGAAAATGATATGGATTTGGAGTTGTGCTTTGTCACAAAAATTGCCCCAACCTTGTGGAATCACCTTAGTTGATAGGGCCAACAAAGTTCTTTAAAACAAATTCCTTCATATGAAATTCCAACTTACATATGTTGTACCCAAATTTGGTCTTAGTTCTCTGAGATTTTTTTTTAAAGTTGGAACTTTTTCTTTGACTTTTTGAATGTGCTCTTTTGTCGTCTCCAATTGTAATATATGCAAATTGATTTTACACTTTTTTTGTTAACAATTAGTTATTACAAATTTTGGGTATGAAATGGGTCATTATATGTATAAAGAATATGATTTATGATTATATCAGGTCTTAATGAATATTTGCTGTCCAACAGACAATGTTAAAATTGTTTTTTGTTCTTTTCTTTAGTTTTGTAATTTGTTATTCCCAAAACTACTTTATCATGACCTTGACCATTTTAACCTTAGGTAAGATGTTAGAGAGGCATCATGAACTTGAGCGAAATGGGGTAGAAACGAGTGAATTGCTTCAGCTATAGTGTTGCAGAAGGCAGAGCTGCATGACGAAAGTTAAGGAGATGAGGTGTACTTTAATGGCAGTTGTTAAGTGCCAGGTGCGTTGCGTAGATGCCTGTTTGTACGACAAATTGTGCTGATTTGTGACGGTTAATTCAGGAGAACAAGGTGCAAATGCACAATTACTCTGCCAATTCTCGCAGAGCACAAACACAAGTGACAAAGCAGAAAAGGGATGTGGTTTTCTTAATAGCAGTTGTTGGGTGTCATGCGGGGGAGATCCAGGCAGCATTAGGGTCTGTTTAGGTGGCGATGCCCCCACCTAATGATGTGTACCGTTTGACGAGGTATGCAATACGGCATTACCACGCCATTTCTCATGAGCTTGAATGACAAGGCACAATACACAGGTGCGGTTTGCTTGTTGGCAGTTGTTGGGGTGTCATGTGTACAAATCCAGGCAGCTTATTGTCCTTGCAGCGCTAAGCTGGACGGAGGTTGCGGTGAGCTTTTGTGTTGTCATTCCGCAGGTTTACCCAGCGAGTGACAGAGCTGATGACAGTCCTGGAAGACCTGAACAGCAACCGGTATGAGCGGACCATGGTCAGAGATGAGAAAGGTGGGTAGAAAGGGCAGGAACACTCTTACTCCCCCCTCCTCTCTTCTTCTCTCACTTCCACTCTCTCTCTCACACACACTTCAACTCTCTCTCTTACACTCCAACTCTTTCTCTCTCCCCCTCAACTGGTATGAGTGGACCATGGTCAGAAATGAAAACGGTGGGGAGAGAGGACAATAACTCTCTCTCTCTTACTCTCTCCCCCTTACTCTCTCCCCCATGTTTCCCATGCTCCAAGTCAAAAAAGATGACATGCTCCAAAAGACCAGTTTACTAATGTAGTCAAATTTATGGAAGTTTCTTCCCTCAGGGCCTAGTAACGAGTTATTCCATTAATCTGTACCTAACAATGGTATTTCAGTACTTGGAATCCACTTTGCATATATTAGTTGTTGCGATGTGGGCACACCTCAGGCAAGCTTTCTGGTTGTCAGGGGCAACCTTTGTTAAACTGGTATGCATAAAATTTGATTATGCTAGTAAACCGGTCTATTGTGAAACTGCCTGGATTTGAACATGTCATACCAGTAGTTTATATACTCTATCAGTGAACTTCATGTCTGATGAAGCTGAGCTATGTAGCTCTTTATTTATTTATTTATTTATTTATTTATTTATTTATTTATTTATTTATGACTTAGTCGTTTTTAAACAGGGTAGCCCCATCAGTGAGCTTGCACTGTTTTCCCTGGAGACCCTATGTACAAATAATACAGCAATGTGTAATAACACAAACAGATTACACAAACAAATGCTTATGACAAGGCTGTAAACCAAAATAGCAACAAAGATCAACTATTTAACATTAAAGATCAACCGATGTAAAACACAACAAAAGAAGAAGGGGAATATGCTTCCACATGCATCACACAAGTGAAACCTGATTGCAGATTGCAGATAGGTAACTAGAAATAATATGATTGACACTTAGTAGTTGTACCTTGTAAATTTGTGAGATATAATGAAGGAATGTACAGAAAATCTGAAAACAGTTCCGCTTTCAAAAGAACTCTTAAGAACTCATCCTAATAACATCTTAATCCATTGACTCCCAAACTCTCAGACTCTGACAGCGAGGATGACCGACAACCTTTGGTGCCAGGCAGTGGACAGCTGATACATGAAGACAACATCATCAGGTAAAGCACTGTGACTGGCTGTATGTAAACCTAGCTCTTCTCATGCCACATATACCCACCATGGTAAACTGTGATGCCTTTCCCATACAACAAATACCCATCATGGTAAACTGTGATGCCTTTCCCATACAATAAATACGCATCATGGTAAGCTGTAATGCCTTTCCCATACAATAAATACGCATCATGGTAAGCTGTAATGCCTTTACCATACAATAAATACCCACCATGGTAAACTGTAATGCCATTCCCATACAAAAAATACCCACCATGGTAAACTGTAATGCCATTCCCATACAACAAATACCCATCATGGTAAACTGTGATGCCTTTCCCATACAACAAATACCCATCATGGTAAACTGTGATGCTTTTACCATACAACAAATACCATGGTAAACTGTGGTGCCTTTCTCATACAACAAATACCCGCCATGGTAAACTGTAATGCCTTTCCCATATAACAAATACCTACCATGGTAAACTGTGATGCCTTTCACATACAACAAATACCCATTATGGTAAACTGTAATGCCTTTCCCATACAACAAATACCATGGTAAACTGTAATGCCTTTACCATACAACAAATACCCATCATGGTAAACTGTGATGCCTTTATCATACAACAAATACCAACCATGGTAAACTGTAATTCCTTTCCCATACAACAAATACCCCCCATGGTAAACTGTAATGCCTTTACCATACAACAAATACTTACCATGGTAAACTGTGATGCCTTTACCATAAAACAAATACTCACCATGGTAAACTGTAATGCCTTTCCCATACAACAAATACCCACCATGGTAAACTGTAATGCCTTTACCATACAACAGATACCCATCATGGTAAACTGTGATGCCTTTACCATACAACAAATACCCATCATGGTAAACTGTGATGCCTTTCCCATACAACAAATACCATGGTAAACTGTGATGCCTTTCCCATACAACAAATACTCACCATGGTAAACTGTAATGCCTTTCCCATACAACAAATACCCACCATGGTAAACTGTAATGCCTTTCCCATACAATAAATACCCACCATGGTAAACTGTAATGCCTTTACAATACAATAAATACCCTTCATGGTAAACTGTAATGCCTTTCCCATACAATAAATACCCTTCATGGTAAACTGTGATGCCTTTCCCATACAACAAATACCCACCATGGTAAACTGTGATGCCTTTCCCATACAACAAATACCCA
Organism: Arbacia lixula; assembly: GCA_963669155.1. Lineage (NCBI taxonomy): Eukaryota > Metazoa > Echinodermata > Echinoidea > Arbacioida > Arbaciidae > Arbacia > Arbacia lixula. The sequence continues at coordinate 9,997,113 of OZ022580.1, forward strand.
CCATGGTAAACTGTAATGCCTTTCCCATACAATAAATACCGATCATGGTAAACTGTAATGCCTTTCCCATACAACAAATACCCACCATGGTAAACTATGATGCCTTTCCCATACAACAAATACCCACCATGGTAAACTGTAATGCCTTTCCCATACAATAAATAGCCACCATGGTAAACTGTAATGCCTTTCCCGTACAATAAATGCCCACCATGGTAAACTGTAATGCCTTTCCCATACAATAAATACCCATCACGGTAAACTGTAATGCCTTTCCCATACAACAAATACCCATCATGGTAAACTGTGATGCCTTTCCCATACAACAAATACCCACCATGGTAAACTGTGATGCCTTTACCATACAATAAATACCCACCATGGTAAACTTATGCCTTTACCATAAAACAAATACCCACCATGGTAAACAGTTCTGCCTTTACCATACAAGAAATACCCACCATGGTAAACTGTAATGCCTTTCCCGTACTGGCCGCAGTAAGGAGAAGGGTTCCTGCCAGTATTGATTTCATGTGATATGAACACTAGTGGAAACTTCTATACATGTAAATTCTGAATGCAAACTTTGCTTTTTCTACATACATGTATCAAATATAATTGCTTGTTCTTCACTCTTGCCCGTGCCAATAACCCTGCACAAAACTTATCCTATGGAGAGCTCTGATAAGGACATTGATTTCAAATGCTTCTATCAGCAATCACTGTCTATTATAACTGCTGAAACTTATACCAGGGAGCACACCGTATTGAATTATATCTCTTTTGTACTCCTTTTTTTTTAACTGTGAGTGTGCGCTGCCACTGTTCACTAATATTTCTCTTCAAAAAAAAAATCATCCAGTATGAATATTCAAAGATATTTTTACTGACTGGGAAAAGAAGTATTGGATACTGAAATCAATATCGAATGCTAGATTTTGATTTTCAATAAAATGCTCAATATCAATGATCAACATATTTGTAAATGATGTGTTTTATTCTCTCAAACCTTTGGCTTTTTAAAGAAATATCCTGTTACCTTTACCTTAATATTTTGCTTTTATCTGACATATTATAAAATAAATATTGAATTGATTGTAAATAATGGCTGTCTATCTCATGATGCATCTGCCGTCACCAGGTTTGAGCAGGTTCCACTGGTGACACCCAATGCTGATGTCCTGGTGAAAGAGATGAACTTTGAAGTGCCATCAGGGGTCAACGTCCTGGTGTGCGGACCCAACGGCTGCGGCAAGAGCTCCCTCTTCAGGATACTCGGAGAGGTAAGACGTCCTTTCTTCTTGTGAGATGGGAAGAGCAGTATATAGAGCTTTAGATTCCTTCTTAGGAGAGATATATCACTGATTTTTGAGATGGGAAGAGCAAAAGTTTGAGCATAAGACTCCTTCCTAGGAAAGATATATCACTGATTTTTTGAGATGGGCAGAGCAATAGATGGAGCTTTAGACTCATTCTTAGGAAAGATATATCACTGATTTTTAGATAGGCAGAGCAATAGATAGAGCTCTTGATTCCTTCTTAGGAAAGATATATCACTGATTTTTAGATAGGCAGAGCAATAGATAGAGCTCTTGATTCCTTCTTAGGAAAGATATATCACTGATTTTTTAGATAGGCAGAGCAATAGATAGAGCTTTAGACTCCTTCTTAGGAAAGATGTATCACTGATTTTTGAGATGGCAGAGCATTAGATAGAGCATTAGATTCCTTCTTAGGAAAGATATATCACCTTCTTGTGAGATGGGCAGAGCAATAGATGGAGCTTTAGACTCATTCTTAGGAAAGATATATCACTGATTTTTTAGATGGGCAGAGTAATAGATAGAGCTTTAGACTCCTTCTTAGGAAAGATGTATCACCTTCTTGTGAGATGGACAGAGTAATAGACAGAGCTTTAGACTCCTTCTTAGGAAAGATATATCACCTTCTTGTGAGATTGGAAGAGCAAAAGATTGAGCATAAGATTCCTTCCTAGGAAAGATATATCACTGATTTTTGAGATGCGCAGAGTAATAGATAGAGCTTTAGACTCCTTCTTAGGAAATATATATCACCTTCTTGTGAGATGGGCAGAGCATTAGATATGATGGGTTTCAGTGAGTGGAGGAATACATGTGTGGGTAGAGAGGACATCGCTTGAATGTTGGTAAAATTGGCTTTTGATTGGGTTGTTGGTTCCTTGGCCCACAAGACCTTTGAATGATCCAAGTAAGCATTGTGTATTAGAGTCATCCAACTTGTCTGCATGAAGGTTTTGCAGTCAACTTAAAGGGAATATACTGTACTGGGAAGACAAAAAACCTAGAAACAGGTGATTATGAGTAATTGTCTTACCAAGGGTCTTAAATTATTGTAATGTCCATTTTAGAAGCTTGCTGAAAGTTATTTGCCCTCAAATGATCCACATTCGGCCAGAACATATTGAAGATTTGTGATTTAATCACTAATTACTCCAAATGTGGATCATTTGAGGGCAAATAAATTTCAGCAAGTTTCTAAAATGGACAATACATGCATTTAAGACCATTGGTAAGAAGACTGCTCACGATCACCTGTTTGAAGGCTTTTTGTCTTCCCGATACAGTATATTTCCTTTAATTTATGTGCCATACCAGAGCAAACGCCATATTGTAATGTGACTCTTTGCTGCTTATTCTTCTTCAGCTGTGGCCGTTGTTTGGAGGCAAGCTGACCAAGCCAGAGGCGAGGAAGCTCTTCTATGTACCACAGGTAAGCACCATCTGCCAGAGGGCCAGAGTGTGGGTTAGATTACCACCAAATTGGGCTTCTTTTTTAACAAAAAATGCTCATCTAGCCTAGAGAATAAATGAACATTGGCAGGAGTTTTAAAATCCATCAACGATAGAAAATTCCTCTTCTGACAAATAGTTGCTGCTAAAATGTTCATCTAGGAAGGAAACGTATGTGGGGGGTGTTTCACCAAGCTGTTCGTAAGTTACGAACGACTTTACTAGCGACTGGTGATCCCTTCTTGTGCTAAATGCGATACCACGCTTTGTTCATTGAGAATCTGATTTAGCACAAGAAGGGATCACCAGTCGCTCGTAAAGTCGTTCGTAACTTATGAACAGCTTGGTGAAACACCCGCCTGGTCATACATTCAAAAGAGTCCTGAAATTTGATTCACTGAATAGAGAAGTGTAACTGAAAAGAGAAATGTAACTTTATAAGAAAGGCTATTTTATTGTGAATGGTACATTTCCTCATTCCACCCTGTGACAGAGGCCGTACATGACGATCGGCACACTCCGGGATCAGATCATCTACCCAGACACCAAAGAAGACATGCTGAGGAAAGGCATCGTGGACAAAGACCTAGAGGAGATGATCGCAAAGGTAAGCTGGACTCCTGGGGGGTGTTTCACCAAGCTGTTCTTAAGCTAAGAACGACTTTACGCATGACTGGCGACCCTTTCTTGTGCTAAATAAGATACCCCAATTTGTTCCTGTTTTAACATAGTGGAAGTTAATTTCCAATAATCCTTATCAAATTTAACACAATCATAAACTTTGTATTCGGACACTAGTTAACATCAAGAATTTGAATTTATAAACATCAGATTTAAACTTTAGCTGATGGGAATCAAAATCATTGAGAATCTGATTTAGCACAAGAAAGGGTCACCAGTCATGCGTAAAGTCGTTCTTAGCTTAAGAATAGCTTGGAGAAACACCCCACAGGTCATCCCATGGGCCAAGTTGTATAAAGGTTTTCAAGTATTGTAACTTACCATCAATGATAATTACCATGGTAGCAGCCAATGAGGTCTCATTATTCCACATGTTGCCATGGTAGTTTCCATTGATGGTAGGCCCAGGACTTGGTAGTTAGCCAAATGTGGATGCCGCTGACAAATTCACGGTGCTAGTGCTGTGTAGTATGAGTGTCAAGTTTTATGCAACGAGATCCTCCTTAGACATGGGTATCGGCGTCTCTGGAAATATTGAGTAGGTGTGAAGAGGCGACCGCAGATTCCTGATGACTAGGCTTCCCAGCGCTAGAACAGCAGTATGCCTTTGGCATTCTGGTGACTGTGGTGATATGTGTTATAACCATCTGCCAACAGAGCACAAGGCATGTGTGGTAAATTCTTTGCTGACATTGTGCGTAACAACATTTGATGTTGACGCTTGTTGCAGAATTCTAGACGAGTACAGACATTCCAGTTGCTTTACTGACACGCCGCTTACCAACATTTGTGATGACTTGATGTCCACCTTACCACCTCAAGGGGGTGTTTCACCAAGCTGTTCTTAAGCTTAGAACAGTTTTACGCACGACTGGTGACCCCTTCTTGTGCTTAATGCGATACCCCAATTTGTTCCTCTTTCAATATAGTAAGAGTTCATTTCCAACAATCCTAATAAAAATTTAGCTAAATTATAAACTTTGTATTCATACATCTGTTAACAACAATGATTTTGATTTAGCACAAGAAAGGATCACCAGTCTTGCGTAAATTCGCTCTTAGCTTACGAACAGCTTTGTGGAACACCCCCCCTGCTCTGATATTTCACCGACACCGGGCTCACCAACATGTGTGTTGTGTGCTGTGGTATGCTAGAAGTGTTTAGTGTGGGTGACATACTTCTTGCTTTGTCCTTGACCTGCAACAGGTGCAGCTTGCCAACATCTTGGAGCGTGAAGGGGGCTGGGATACGGTTCAGGACTGGATGGATGTCTTGAGCGGAGGAGAGAAGCAGAGAGTCGCAGTGAGTGAATACTGATTGTAATCATGATCATGATAATGACATAAAAGTGAACCAATTATATAATTGTTAGTCCTTTATGGGTTTAACCCAACAGTCCTTTCTAGGATTACCACATCATAGAAAGAATCCAATCACCAATCCCTCCCTTTCTTACATGGTGCACTGCAAAGTTCAAGTATTATCTACACCACCATGGAAGCCGATACTTACAAGCAACATATGATATCATTTTTGTTGGATCAGTTTCATCAAAATGTGGCTTGATGCCTAATAAATTGAAATTAGCTTCTGAAAACAAGGTAAAAATCAATTTATTAATGATATTTTTAAAGAGTATATAATGGTAATGATTTCTCTTTTTTTATGTCATCCACTTTCTTGCATGATCTGGCTATATGTTTCAGACAATATCTTTTTTCACAATATTCAAACTAGAATGGTTCTCCTGCTATTCGAGTAGCCAGTCAGAAATATCAGTCCAGATAAATCACAGTGTGAGGGTGTGAATCTAGGCTTGTAAAGATGGGTATCAACTAGACATGATTATTTACATATGGGACTGATTGTATGCATTACCATCTGAAACACGAAGCCCCCTATTTTAACTCTTGCTAAGGCCTATTTCTAAAGTCAACAGTCATTTGGATCACACTTGCATGAAATAAAACTTAACCAATTAAATCAAAATAGATGGTTATTATTAGTGAAGGTTTTATCAAAATTTGTTGAAGGATAAGAAAGTTATGTTTGTTTAAAATTTAGATTTTGTGACGTCACGTGCGAGGTGCTCTCCCATTATGTTGTTTACAATTTTTTTTTTTAAATGTCCATTTTCTCAAAAGGTTATGCATCATTTAATTTGTGCATTTGATACATCATTAGAAACACAATTTTACACACAAACCTCTATGAAAAACAAATATTTCTTCACCTCGCATGTTACGTCACAAAATTGATATTTCTAAAGATCATAACTTTCTTATCCTTTGACGGATTTTCGTCAGACCTTCACTTATATGTTTCTTGAATAGTTCTGCTTTTATTGAAAACCAACTTAACTTGAAGGGCAGACTATCCCTTTAAATTAAAAGATATAGTTACAGAAGGTCATTCACCTTTCCTGTCCCCATACACTGTGTATGTAGATGGCCAGGCTCTTCTACCACAAGCCCCAGTTTGCCATCCTGGATGAGTGCACGTCAGCGGTGTCGGTGGATGTGGAGGGGTATATCTACACCCATGCCCGGGAGGTGGGCATCACCCTGTTCACTGTATCCCACCGCCGCTCCCTCTGGAAGTACCATGAGGTAAGATTTGGCAGGAGACTCCCTGACAAGAAACCGATATTACTGCATTGGGTTTCATAACACCTCAAAATCTCCTTGATCATTGATAATAATAGTAATAATAATAATAATAATAATAATAATATTAATAAATATATTTATGCGCACTATTCAACAAAAGTACCATAGCACTTAGGATATTCAAATGATACAATATGAATTTAAAAGGAATAATTATCTCCAAGGGCACCAAAAAAATCTGTCTTCATGGAAAGGTAGACATGTACAATTACATGCTCTGAAGGCATCAAGTCAGGTGGCCATTACATAAAGCAGTTGTTCTGGTCAGTGGTATTCGTATAAAAGAGACTTTTCTTGTAAATGAGCACAATGTGTCTTTCACTTGCATTGGCATCAGTGCAAAACCACATCATATTTGATTGAATATTTTACAGCAAGATCAATATTTCTTGTCCAGATTTTGGCTGTATGTAGGGAATGCTGGATACAATCTAAGAATACCAATAACCCAGATTTGAGTAATTTTTCACTTGCTTCCTTTTGCCGGAATACAGCAGAATACAGGTTTGTATATTGATTTTGATGTAAGTGTGTCCCTTCCAATATACTTTTTACAACTATTGTCTTCTTTCCCTTTTCTACATTTCAGTATTATCTGATGTTTGATGGACGTGGCTCATATGAGTACAAGAAGATCGACCAAGACACCATTGAGTACGGATCGTGAGAGTCGGACAGATTAATCACTTTGGCAAAGGGGCATCATCCAGAGATTAAACGATGTAGGATTAAAACCCTAATCCCAAGCGAAACCTTTGACGGGGTAAGAACTCCTAATGAGTAGATGGTTGTCCAAACCGAAAAATCAGACAAATTTATAAGAATGTTCAAGAAGTTTTTAATGTGTAAATATTGATGTTAGAAAGCTCCTTAGAAGATTCTTCCACTAGTGTTGCCAACCCTCAAGGAATTCTCCAAGCATCAATCCTTAAAATAAAAATTGAATATTTTTCACACATTCTTCAAACATTTTCCAATCAATATCTCTGACTTTTATGCTTTTGCTCAAATCAACATCTGTTTTAGATATGGTTTCTTCTATGACTCTCAAGCACTATTCCATTGTATTTATTGGAACCTCCATCTAAGTGTGTGTCAGATACAGCAACAAAATTAGATGTTTCTGGTATCTTCTGGGAGACAAAGAGATGGCCATTTTATTCTTTTAATTTTACAGGGTTCCCACAGTCATGGAGAATCTTGGAAAATCCTGGAAAAATTTGTGGTTAGAGTAAGTTGGGGAAAAGTTAGGGAATTTGACTAATTTGTCAAAAGTCATGGAAAGGGGACTTTGGTCATGGAAAAGTCATGAAGATAATTTTGAATTTTGGGTGTTGGTGAAACGAAATTGGTACCCTGGTCAGAAACAGCCCATATACTAATTATAATAGATATACATGTCATGAGTAAGATAGTGGAGGGAACAGATGGTTGTGAGGGGAGGTGGAGGCCATCATAACGTGTCTGATTGTGGAAACCATGCCAGAAAGGAAGTCATGAAAAAGTCATGGAATTCTCTTTTCAAATTTCTTTTGGAACCGTGATTTTATGAATTGACCAATTAATAGAATGTTCTTTAGTAATGGACAAGGTTTTGGATGAACCTGTCTTTACTGCTATTAAAGGTGACCATATCACAAGATTTGTAACTTGATTTAGGGTGTTCTTATACGACATTCTATCTGCATTTAATAACATGCTTGCAAATAGCCAGAGTAATGCACAAGACGCAACATTTACGGCTATTTTTTGCAGACGCAGTTTATAAGATCTGCTTACCACGATATTGCGGTATTAGTACAAGAGTCCTTGTTCAGCAGTCCCCTGCTTTCCAGAGAAGCGAGAAGTGCAATAAGTCTACTCTCAGAAAACAGTTGGAAACCGTTTGATTTTGAGTTCAAATAGCATTTTATCCCACTAATTATTACACCATGGGTGAAATTTTTATTTTTAGAATGACAGTATTATCTTTTCTGGTGATCAGTTGGTTTAAAAACTTTTGACGGATTATTGATATTGTCCACGGTGAGGCCATGTTCTCAAGAGATATTAGGAATAATTGTGCTAAATTATCATTTAAATCACAAACGTGATAAGAATTTATGTCATGAAATTAGCTACATGTATAAATGAAATGATGTAAATATGAAGCTGAATGAAATGATTGTTGGTGAATGAGGAAATTAATAAAAATGAGATTTGGGGGAAATATAAGATATATTGATGACAGCTGCCTCAATGATATGATGATGTTTATTTATGCAGAGTAAGTTCTTTTATGGTGTATAAAATGGAATTTTAATTGAGTATAGGGGATGTGTCAGTTCTGTTTTGCGTGTTTTTGTTACTTTGATTGCCTGTAATAAAAATCGATATTAGTATCCCATTGGATCAGAGGTGAACACATTGGCTTCCAAGTGTTAAAATGAAATACATTACAGTGAACATTATTTTGTGTATTGTGTGATGTGATTCTGTTCTCATTCTGGCAGCTGCTGCCAAAGTTTGTATTGAATCCTCTTCTTGTAACGTGGCCCCATGTGAAATATGAAAAGTTTTGTTAAATCATAGTGCATTAACACATGTTGTAGTGTACAGGTACAAGTGATAAAAACCTTGCATATTTTAGTCACAAGTATCTGCATATAAAATGATGAATTCATGATCTGTATCCTATTGCTAGATCAGTGGACTCTAGTTTTAACAAACCAGTTTAGACCAGCGAAAGGTACTCTGTGTATCAACATTCTCTTTATGATGGTTGAAAAACATTTAGATACAAACTTTAACTTTGGGACCGATAGACTTGATATGTTGTTACACCATTTTGTGATATTTGAGTTTCTTATTACTTGAGGTCATGGCACATTATTAGGATACATGATTGATGCTTTGTGAGTGTAACTGAAGAATCGCTGAAAGGTTCAAAAGCAGAAGACTCGAACTATCTTGTGAAATTCATAGGATTGTTCGTTGAGAAATGTAGGTGTATGATGTAGTGCAACACCTTGATTCCCTTATTTCTGTATTGTTGGTTTAATTCATCTTGCAAAGCAAATAACAAATGAGAGAATTTGTAGTGGGTAATAGTGAAGCTCAAAGTACTAATTCAGCAATTTGGCACAAACCCTAACTTGCCTGCCAGATTTAGCTCTCTGACACCTGCATCAGGCTCAAGCACAGCTTGAACCATTTCACAATACACACAGTCAAGGTCCATAACCTTCAAAGGAAAGTGTACATTCTTTATTGCATACAAGTTAACTATTCTTGGTTTTCGTTTGGTTTTAAGAGAATTTATATAATTTCTTAAGGTAATTTCTGGTAAATAACATCTGGCCTTGTTTTATTTTATGAGATGTATTGCCCACGTATTACCAGCTGTTGTCCTCTTAGAGATTGGTTGTAATATTTCACTGTGATATGCAAACTTTTCTGTACAAATTTGTCATTTTCTACATGTGAAGTATTTTTACTTGTACTGTAGGACATAAAGGAATGCTTGGGATATATGCTTGGTGCTGTTTGTAGTAAGGTCTCGTTTACAGCAAATTGTGTAATTTGTTCATTAGAAATGTATTTTCAGCTTCAGTGAGATGAGTGTCTTACCTAATTTCATGATAAGCTTTGAAAGCTATTTTATTTTCCAATCATTGAAATTTGATGTGAAATGATGAGTGATAAACCTATGAAATCAGTCCACATTTTCTTTTAAATTCCCTCATTTCTCTCTGCATATTTAAATTCTGCAGTATGTCAGTGTGTGTCAAAAATATTCAATTAAATGTATTTAATTTTTTTTGTTTTGCTGTCAACTCGTGTTCAAGCTTTGATAGTTATGAAATATTTTGAAAACTAGTGTTTATGATATCTACCAGATGAAGTCATTCATACCTTTTTACATGTTAGACAGGAAATAATGTGGGATTACCATATTTGCACTTATTGAAATTCTCTTGTGAGATGTTTCATTTTTAATGATTATTTTGTAATGCTATTCTTTAATCTGTGTTATTGGATTGAGTCCTTATTTCAGCTGCTCAGTCTTAAAACAGTGTAAGACTGTTACAAAAGATTATGGTATATATTTATCTCAAATTAAAATTGTGATCTGACATTTACTTGCAATGCGACTCTTCTGTTTTTGGCTTTAGCATCAGTATCAGCAAGTGCGATCTTAAAGAAAGGGTATCCCTTTTGCAGGTAAAAAATTATGTAAAAACCACATAAAGTAGAAGAAGATACTGCATTAGAACTTCCCTCCCAATAATAGAACTGGAAACTGACTTCAAGCGAAGTTCTAGAGATGAGTACATTTTGAGGAGGATGTGGGTGGGTCATCTGGAGACTGGAGATCGCTGTGTGCTATAGGCTGCTCAACAGTGCATGCGTTCAATGGGAGCAATGCCTGCATCGTGCGCTGAGAGGGACAATACAATTAAGGTTTTAGACTATGCTCGCTGCGTTTCAAACGTAAACTAGTAAAGTGAAACCTGTCTATAGTGGCTGCTATAGACAGGTTCTTTAACACATGATCTCTCTCTGGGGGAATTATTTTAGCGGCCACCTATAGACAGGTTGGCTGCTATAGACAGGTGGCCGCTAAGACAGTATGGACTGTATATTTTTTTACTCTTCCTGTAAATGTTTGTGAGGTTATGACTGTGAGATTGCATACATCTGCATACACCAACACACACACACACACACATACATTTTCCCAGGGGCATATTTACATTACATAAAGTTATCAACAATGTCATGTGACATGTTTTTGATGAGTCATTTAGACACACAACCAATCAAAAATGGGATTCTTTGTACGAGTATTCAATAAGAATTTGATAGAAAGGGTCATAGAGTACATGTACAAACTTCCTGTGCTGCTTTGTATGTGTTTATACTTATTTCCTTCTTTTTAATTCTCTCTAATCTTTCCCTCTATCTACTTCTTCTTCCCCTCCTTCTTTTCTATTGAAACTTGCATTATCTTGTCCCCCCCCCCCCTCTCTCTCTCTCTCTCTCTCTCTCTCTCTCTCTCTCTCTCTCTCTCTCTCCATCTTTCCTTATGTATCAATATCTTCCTCTTCCTCTCCCCCTTCCTTTATTCTCTCTCCCCTCTATCTCTACCCCCCTCCCTCGCACATTCTCTCTCTCAGTTCTCTCTTTCTTTTGATCCTCTTTCTCCACCATTCAACCTTCACATCCTTTCTCTGTAGTAACTCTGCCGATCAAAATGTAGGTCAACTCGGAACATAAGTATACCAACACAGATCCATTACATTGCCACATTAATAACTTTAATCTTCACATGTTGATGACACATTTTCAAACCAATGCACAGCTGACACAATTGGCATTGAATTCAACTCGTGGAGAAGCAAAAGAAATGGAAGACAATTTAATACTTTTTAGCCATGAAAGCGACATATTAGCCATAGTTTTTTGCTTACATTTCACTTTTTTCATGGTTTAAATAACCATTACACACTAGGAATACATAGACTCTGCAATAAATAGGAATTCTGCACTATCACCGAAAATGTACCTTTACTTATTTGCTGTTTTTTTCCTTGATGGGAACAGGTGTTGCATTTTGTTGGTAGCCAAAAATATATGCGCTAGTCTGAACATGGGTTCCCATTTTTCAGGCTCTGATCTATCTCTGCCATACATGATACATGTATCTCAGGCCTGTTTATTTCACCTGCTCCAAGCGCAACATGCTGGTATATAACTCAGCAACCTGGACGAGTTAAAATGCGTACACTTTCATTTCAAATTGAAACATAAAAGACAAAACCATTTCGAATTAGAAGCAAAAGTCCTCACTTGATACACAAGCACTTGTGCCTCGAAAGATGTGCTTTCCAACAAAAAAAAAAGTATAAATTAAAGTTAAACTTCATTATTTTGTTCTATCTGCCATTTGTATGTAATCGTTATTCATTGCACCTTTTTTTTATTCTTTCTCGCATAACTGAAAGGCTTTCATGCATGACACACAAGGTCTTGCAGATAATACAAACAACATTCTTACAAATCGAGGTTCAGTTTACGAGTGCATAGGCTGGTAGCTGAATTTAGCTAGTACCATATGGGATTTCAAGAGCTTTACAAACAAGTTCTCAGAAGTGGAGAAGGAAATGAACGCAGACCATGATATAACCGAAACTTAAATATGTTACCGCTTCTGGTAAACAAATACATAATTTACTAGGACCATTTTCAAGTTTTAGCTACTGGTTCGCTGTTGGGGCGCGGAAATAAAATAAAACATGGTTGTTCAAATTAGAGGTTTGCATGATATACACTAGGTGTATGTATGTATGTTTGTTTGTACTGTATAAAGCTATCATTTCCCACAAAGCTGTATCACGCAGAATACCATAATCTCAAATCTTGGCTGTTCACAAAATTACAAAGCATAAAAAATTAACAGGAGACATTCATTCAAAAAGAGAGATAAGGAGGGGGACGAATGCGCTCAGAGAATACCATGTAATATAGATATACAGAAGACCACATATACAGATAATGGAGACCATTCTCTTTCGAATCACAATATATATATAACTCTCCTATTTACAATGTGGCTGGCCATCCAACCGAATCTGAGTCACATAGAAAACCTGGATTTAATGTGCATTGCTTCAACACACACTGATTAGACATCAAACATTCAATTTTTGGTTCACGTATCAACTCATACTTTCATAGAAACGGCTATCAAGTAGAGCGCAATATACGCTTCCACTGCTGGGAGGGAAAGGGGGCGGGGCACCCATTACACCACACACACGGTACACACGATGGCTCTCTTCACATCCGCACAACGCGTCTCTCAAAACTCGGATATTGGCAAGATTATTTTATCATGAACCTCTCATTAACAAACAAGGTATGGATCAACAGAAAGAGGCAACTTGCATTGATAAAGTGCCCCAATACAATAATTCTTCATATAGCGGAAAAGGGTGTCACTCGGGCGGAAAGAGTAGTTGGTAAGTACATGCCAGCTACCTTCTGACCTCTAGAATTATTAATACTTCAGGCTTGTATCCTTTGATTTCATTTCTGGACCAGAAGCTATTTTGAAAAGACATGGACATACTCTATGAATAAGATTCAAAATCGGGACATGAAAATGAGGATGCTAATACAAGAAATATCATGGATGGTCATAAATACTCGGAAAAGAAAAAAAAAATGGGAATACGATTTATAAACTGAAAACAAAATATTATCAATTTTGCATGATAAAATGGACAGGCCACTTTAAATAAAGAAAAGAAATACTATTGAGGAAAAGGAAACACGTATGACATGCACTGCCCTGGTAAAGGGTTGCATGAATTTAAGCTTTGACCGTTGGACCGTTGGATATGATGAGGGCAATGCTAATTCAACGTACTGACCTATGAAACAGATTTGAACAGTTCCACTGTAAATGCAATCATTTGTAGTTTAATATCTGTAGAGAAACTTCAAATCTCTTCTTGAAACAACACCAGTGTACAAACCTCGGTCAGTTTTAAGTATTTCTTGGCGGTGGAAAACCTCTCCAAGTGAGCGCTACAACCGAGGTTTTTGTTTTTTCTGTAACTGCACAATTGTTCAGGTCAGACATCAGAATTTCATTGGAAAATAAGAATATACAAATTATGTAAATAATAAGGTTTTAATGACAATATTCCCCTCAAAAGTCTAACAGACACAGCTGCACTTAAACATGAAAAAAATATTGTCCCTTGTAAGATGGTCATAACAACCACATACATCAGATGTCAGTACTTTCAACTCTAACCTTTCCTCTGTACTTTTTTCATGATCAACAGAGATTTAATAACAAAGTCTGTGTTCTCAAATGCTGTCTAAGATTTTCACCAACAGGGAGTTTTTTGTTGTTTTATCGATAAAAACTCAACAGAAATCGTGCTACCAAAAACGCAATTTGACGAACAATGGGTGACAACTGCTGGTTTATGGTAATGCATCTGTTAAACAATGCAGATGAGATACAAGAACAGATTTAGACCCCAAGTATTGAACCACAGACTAGAAGTACGGTACAATCTATTGTCCTACGCATTCATCCAAATTTGTATCTGTAGAAAACATCTCTAATCTACAGCACATGGAGTGATTTTGAACACCTCTTTGTATTTCTCTTTGTCAAGGTTACTGATGCCTGGGAACAATACAGAAAAATCTGCAAAGATCACCAGTGCGGACTGCAGGGAAACTTATTAGAGACATAAGTACAAGGATTGTTGATGACGGTGGGTGAAATGAACATGTCAAAAACTATGCATCAACTTCCGCTTAGTTTGCTTGTAATCGATCTTGGATGGATGGTGGAGTAATCATCTCATCACACCCTCCATGATTACACATGATATTTCTGGCTACTGGTTCCAGCAGCCCCCCTTGTAGATTGCTCACTGGTGTTGATTTCAGATTGGTGCCTGACCCTGAGTCTTCTTCCTACGTGGAGCATTCATGGCTGGTCTGGGTGAGATCCAGCCCAGCTCACTACTGGTGTCAAGAAATCTAGACTGCTAGTACAAAACCTCGCCATGGGTGTCTGTGTGTGCTACCTAGCTGGACTGGCTGGACTGACTGGACTGGCTGGCTGGCTGGCTGGGGCACAGCTGCCGATGTGAGAGACACACCCATGCACTCTCGTGAGAAGACTGGTGACATCTCGCCAATTTTCCAGACACTCTGTACACGATCACACACAGTGTTTAACGTCAGTCCTGCTGCTGCTGTTGCTGCTGCGCAATAAGCTCAGAGCCTCAGGGTCGAGTCGTTCGTATCGCCAACAAGTGGGACGTGTGTGCTGTTTTCTCCGTCATTACCGCGGCGATGCTCCTG
The DNA here is from genome assembly GCA_963669155.1 of Arbacia lixula. NCBI lineage: Eukaryota > Metazoa > Echinodermata > Echinoidea > Arbacioida > Arbaciidae > Arbacia > Arbacia lixula. Next base: position 10,012,115 of record OZ022580.1, read on the forward strand.
TCACCGATTTGAGTTGCTGCTCCCACATGTCCCCGTCCGGCAGGGCTCCATGCCCACTGCCACCCCCGCCCCGCTCCGCCCACTACACATGTTTGTCACGACTGTCCAGGTGTCCGTCCGCGGGTCATAGCATTCTACGGATGATAAGAAGTCCTGGCCATCATAACCACCTGTGGAAGGGCACAGAGAGAACAGGAGGGGAGAGTGATGTTTAGTGCAAGGAGACACCAAGAGAGCACACACAGGCCACAGATGTCCGAAGAGATTTCAGTTCAAGCAAGATACAAACTCATTAACGCACATTAAACCCTTGAGAATGCAAGATTGTTACGTCTGCCATTCAAAAAGAAATGACCTGGGAGATGACGAAGCATACATGGGCTTGTACAAAAGCATCACGTAACAAGAGGGACATCAATGGACTTAGTTAACCAACACATTTTGAATTAAAATCTGATTTTTTTTTGCATTGCTTTATTTCCACAACAGTTTAAAACTTCAAGACTTGTCCGAGGCTTGCCCGACAGAGCCACAATGAATGTGTAAAGGACTGCTCACTTGTCTTTCTCATTCAGAGAACAAGGTTCATATGGAGAGAGAAGAATGCCTTGTGCCTACATAGTGTAGGCTATCAGAGAGCTGCATGCATCCACATATGACTATGTCATGTGACTTATCATGTGACCTACCTAGAGCATAGACTTTTCCTCCAACCACGTCAACACTGAGGGCGCTCCTGCGTGAGTTCATGGGTGACATGTACTCCCAGCGATCGTTGTCCACGTCGTACCTCTCCATGCTACTCAGCTGGCTCATTCCGTCGTAACCACCCACCGCATAGATGTAGCCCTCTAAGCTAGTCACACCTGGGCAGAGAGAGAAGAGAGAGAGAGAGAGATAAGGTTACAATCACGTAACAATGCATCATATTTATGCCCATCTATCAAATAATTGCTGTCCTAAGGGGTAGCAGTGGTAAAATCTAAGGCACATTATCAATGTAGAGCCGTTTTTACCCGGGTCAGAAAAATCAGGAGCCAAATTATTTTTTTTTAACCCTTTGTTAGCCAGAAGAACTGCTGCACTTATCAAATCAAATCTAAGCCGTCAAATCTATCAAATGATTAAGGGTATGTGTAAGGGGCAAATGTGGTAAAGACTAAGGCACACATAATCAATGAAGAGCCATTTATATGGGTAAGAAAAAGCAGGAACCAAACAATCTTTTTTTAACTCTGGCAGTGATGCCAGATTGGAGGAGTGACCTCCCAAACTGACCTGCTCCACTCCGCCTGGTCTTCATGGGAGTGACCATCGTCCACTCGTCGTTCTCTGGATGGTAGCACTCTACCGTATTGAGTCTGTTCTGGCCGTCGAAGCCCCCCACCGCGTAGAGCAGTCTGTTGACCACGGCACACCCCACCCCTATCCTCTTAGTGTGCATCGGAGCAATCACCGTCCATGTCTCATCATCTGGGTTATACCTGGAGGAAGATGGAGGGAATGGGTGAAATACTCGGTCAGTTCTATTTGCTTTGCTTCTCAAAACCAACAGTTATTCATATGATCATCACATACTAATTCTAGCATACTAATTTAATCGTTCCTTTGATCATGTAAAGCAATAAAAACGTACAAAACTAGCTAACAGGCTATGCTTAATTACAGGAGCTAGACTAGGAGGTCCCTCTGGAGCCAGCTGACAGTGTCATCACCGAGCTCCAGGAGTCCAGGAATGCCGTGGAGGGACTTGTAGACAGGACAGACTTCAACTTTGTGATCTAAGGTCTGGGTCCTTCCACAGGCGCAGTTGGGTGAGGGATCTGCACCGATTTTATGCAGGCAATATTGTGTGCGGCCTACTCCGGTTCGGATGCGGTTGAGTTTGACCCAGGCTTTCCTTGGAGGTCACGGCCACTTGGCTTCAGGTATAACTCAGGTATAATCCAGGCATAACCCAGATATAACCCAATGACATGTATTCACAAGCATCTCGCAATACCACTTCATTGCAAATATTTAAGTATTATCTTTGCTACTGGGTGGTCAGATCAGAGTGACTTGTCAATAAATGACCGTTGAATCTATTTTACGTATCCAAAATAATTTGTCTAATCGAATCAATCCATTCATATCTCAAAGACTGATGAATAAGGCTATAGTCTGTTGATAGTACCTCAAGCGTATATCCGATAACTGACAACGATCGGATTGATTTTAAACTTAAAGCAGTGACACAGGAGAATATTTATCTGGGCGAAATCTTCATTAATCACGGATGATGGCCAAGACTGCGGCTTGGGTCGATGAGTGTGACAATCAAATTAGCGCCATCCTCTCCTTCTCTAGCTCTACTACCCCAGTATGATAACAACTCATTATAAGACACACAGGCACAATGCTAATATCACTAGTCGACACGGCCAATCAGGAGCACGTTTGCACGGGATCACGATCACAAATTGTTGAATCCTGTTTATAGCGTGACAAACAAAGAACAAGGGGCGCAATTATGCCCCCCCTCCCATATCCGGGACCGAGAGAGACAGAGAGAGATAAGGAGGGTGAGTGGAAAAACCAGAAAATTATCTTTGCATGAGAGCCACTCACCATGACAAGAACAAATGAGAATTAAAAATATCTGCCTGTGCCTTACTCATCGCATTACAACTCAATTTCTCTGGATGCTGCCATCATTTCTGATTACAAATGCTCCCAAGGCCATAATTTTTGGTTTCCTTTGCTTGACTGATAAACTCGGAAGAAGGTTCTCATTATTTCTTAATGATTTGTATAATGCTAGCAAGCAATTTTTGTTATTTAAATAAGCAATTCTTCAGCCCATCATTTTTGTTCTATTTTTACCATTTTTCCTTTCTTTCTCTTTTTTTTTGAGGAGGAGGGTGCAGGCAGGTGACAACAACTGAAGATGAATATTTACAGATTAAACACTGAGCTTAGAAGTCATGAGCTGAAAGAATAACAAGGAACTCTGTCCCATTTTATATTCTCCAATGCCACAGGAAAAAGCAGTGCTACAATCCAAGACTAACTCACATCACGTCTCACTCGCCTATCTTCCTCTGGTCGGGAGCAACCTCAAATACAGCAATTCACGCACTTCGGGTCTCTAGTTACAATCCAATGACTCCACTTGATTTCAGAAAGTCATTCTCTCCCCCCCCCCCCCCTTTTTTTTTCTCCTCACCAGCTTAAATCCTCGATGGGGGAAATCGTGTTGCAAAGCTGAAATGCCAACAGGACGTGCAATTTGTCAGCGCGTAAAACGTAATTTGCCGATTGCTGGTAGTCCTGTGATTCAATTACCCGGCCGCAATGACAATGCAATTGTGTGGGGTAATAAGTGACTTACCCCGATGCTAGTCTGAGCGTGCAGACACACTGACACTGGGGGATATGCTTTGTAGCCTTTTCTAATAATTTAGAGGCCTCTGTACATGTCAACAGGGTAAAAGCAGCCATAGGTAGGGTTCAAACAGCGATCCTGCGACCGACTTCTGCAGCAGGCAATGCTGATACACATGTACAGGCTACTGCGTACTTCTTTAGTTTGATACTGGTAGGAAGAGAACAGGAACGCCCCAATCAGAATCAAAGGATTAGATTTAAAATGTCTCCTAGCAGCTCGACACTGGACAGAAATTCCTGTGCAGCGTGGTGAGTTTTCCAATGCTGAGCAATCTTTGTACGATGTACAAGGAGGACAATCATGACTAGGAGTAGAATGAGAATCTTCAGGTATGGATTACCTGTCTACACTTAAACTGCGGAAATGTTTAAATCAGAAGACACACTGGACAGCTCGTAAAACAATTAAGCAAGCATACAGTCCCTACCAGACACATTTACTCTCTTTCTCTTCCTCTTCATCCAGCTATTGGGGCATGCTCCGTTGCATTTACGCACTCAGCCCTCCAGCTCACCAGCCAGCCAGCCAGCCCGACTCTCTCCTTCGTCTGCTTGGCAGACATGCTTGTCATCGCAGACAGGAACCTCAACTCATGCTCCGTTGGTCCCAAACTCGCCGCCCAATTGTTACCTGCCGAAATATCTGTTTCTGCCTCAATGGCTCCCTCCCGACAGCTGTCTCCCCAAAAACAGCTCTGCCTTTACAACCCGTCTCTGCTTGTTTTTAACACATTGATTGGTAATCATACAAAGCGTGGAGGTACTTTTATAGAAGTATGTTATTTGAGTGACTGTTGGTACGCAATGGTTTATAGATTAGCACGAGTGGAGAGAGGAGCAGAGAAGCAATTCTTTAAACCATACTTTGAATAGAATTGGATTTGCTAAACATTCAACAAATATAGAATATAACATAGGATTTAATGTCGAATAAATAAATATGTATCACGGAAGAAGAATATCAACCATTCTGAGATATCGAGCACTTTCTTTAGAAATGTATAATGCATGCTTCGTAATAGAAAGAGAAAGAACTCAAAGCCCGACATCGTGCTATGGGGGAGGGGCGGGTTAGCTCCAGAAGATCAGACAATACCGAGAAGAGAAAGCGAGAAGGAACTTCCATCACCAAAATGAGCACAATGACATTTTCATTGTGTCATGCACGCACATGGAACTAATTCAAAGCCTCCCCATGTTTCTTGGCTGGCAGTGCTTGCAGCGCAGGGCCACTGGGGACAGGCCGAGGGGGAAGAGGGGTTGAGACAAGTTGTTCAGAGCCGGGTGGGAACGACAGAGGGAGGCAGGAAAGGAGGGAGGCTAGAGACTCGCAGGCTCACCAGCGCCCTGGCCTATATATGATATCTAACCCATGTGTGACTATGTGAGGATCGGGCGCAGTCTATACACAGCTTTTCATTCATCTCTGCTAAATGAGATTCATTAAATTATAAGAGAATTGTTTTAAGATAATTCATCGCCTCTTCTCCGCATCTTGTTTCAGTTCATTCCTTTCTGGGATTGCGATGATTTGGAAGTTCTGATATCAAATGATCTACGGCTGAACTGAGGAAGAAAGGAGGTAGAGAAAAGGGAGAGAGAAAGGGAATGAGAGACCACGGGAGAGAAAGCAACAAAGAGTCACAAAGAGGGGGAGAAAGGGAGAATGAGGGAGAGAAAGAAAGGGAGAGAGATCGAGAAAGAGAGACAGAGAAAAAGAGAGAAAGAGAAGAGAGTGATAAAATGGGAGAGGGGGGAAAAAGAAAGGGAGAAAAGGGAGAAGGTAAAATGAGCAAGGAGGAGAGAAAGAGAGAGAGGGTGTAAAGGGAGAGAGAGGGGAAGTAAAGGGAAAGAGGGGAGGAGGTAAAAGGAGAGAGGGGGGGTAAAGGGAGAGAGGGGGAGGTAAAGGGAGAGTGTAAGGGCTTGCCTAACAGCAGGACGAGGGGTGAGGGGGCGAGGGGGGCATACTGCAGTCATGACAAGGCAGAAGTGCGTCAGGTATAGAGCCAGGTGAGCCCCCCTAATGACTGATTGGCCAGTGCTTGTCAATCACTACCGACCCACTGCACCACCCTCAAACACCTCAAAAATGGCATATCATGCTGAGATGCCAAAAAATAATGCAATCTGAGGAATTAGAACGGTGCGGCACGCAGCAGCAGTAAAATGACCAGGTACTACTACTACGCTAAGCCCATCAGGTAGCATACTGGGAATTATAGGCTTTAGGTCCTGTCTCCAGGGCGAAGTATGTTTGATGACAATGCAGACTTGTGGTCACTTGGTAACCAAAGCAACTCAACACTCTTAGCGTCTGAGATGCCACAGAAACAATGCAATCTGAAGAAAAAAGAGCTTACTGCCCACTCTGCTCTGCTTGTCAGGTAGGACAACTGGGTTTCTGGGATTTGGGGTCTGTCTCCTGGGCCGACTGGTGTTCCATGATGCATCCATGTGGTCACAAGGTACCACGAGGTCACACAAGGTCACCAAAACCATTCCCCTTTATTGCTGTCTTGTTGAGATTCATGAAAGTGAGCGGGATGCGTCTGTTCATAAAATACCACCTACCTGCAGTACTCGTTTCTGTGTAAAAAGACAACACGGAACTGAAAGATATGACAAGAGTGCTACATTTACCTTTCTGCACTGTTGTGTTGGTTACATTGATGGGAGCCTCCTACAGCATACAAGAATCCGTCTAGGACAGCTACAGCCACCCTGTTCCGGGGGTGGTTCATGGGGGAGAGAGTCCTCCATTGATTATTTAGGGGGTTATATGCATCCAAGCGATTGGAGTCTGTGTTTGCCTCAGCAGTATTGTTCCTGCCCCCGACCACATAGAAGATTCCATGAATGGTGGCTGCACTGAGTCCACTGCGGGGCTCTGGGAGGTCCGCTAACCTCAACCACCGGTCCTCCTCAGGATGGTAGCACTCCACGGTGGTCAGAGACTGCCGCAGGTAGCCACCAGCAGTGTAGATCACGCAGGCAGAGATGGGGTTGCGCTTGGGCGTCTTGAAGGACTTGTGCAGTTGCAGCTCCTGGAAGATCTTGGACAGGTAGTCCTTGCACTTGGGCTCGTCCCTGAGGATATCGCAGCGGTCCAGCTGCTTCTTGAGGAAGGCGGGTGACAGGTGCTCCACCCGGATGGCTCCACAGTTGAAGAGCTTCTCCAGGCAGGGCCGCCGCTCCTCCTCCTTGTGCCTGACCCAGCGCAGACAGGCGTCATACACCTCCGACTCACACCACACATTCAGTTTGTCATGCTTGATGACGGCCAGCAGCTGGATCAGGTTCAGGTTGAGGAACTCTTCCATGTGGGACACCTCACAGAAGTGGTGGAACACAAACTTGCTGGCCTGCTCCTTCAGGCTACGCAGATTGTGCTCCTGTGCGTACATGGAGATGCCGATGCAGTTCGATGGGTCCAGCTGGTGTTCCAGGAACTTGCAGCAGGCGTCCACAATGTCTGTGATCTGGAACATGATAGCCTTAGGCAGCAGCTCCAGCACGCTGCACTCTGTGATCGTGATCTCAGATGTGTAAATGAACTCAATTATCCGCGAAAACACACACGGGTGAACGTCCTTGATTTCAATTGTTTGCTTGGAGCACTCGTGGAAGCCGCGAGTGAACATAGCTTTGAAGTACTGACTACATGACGCCAACACGACCTTGTGCGCGTTGAACTTGACCGTCTCGACGATGAGCGTCACATCGCAGAGATCGCGGTTCTCCCGCAGCTCGCTGAGGACCTTGAAGGCATTGGAGGGGTGCTTGGTACTGGTGAAGGTGATGCTACCGTCACAACCAATCTTGTGACGGATGCCTTTCTGTGGCCAGTCACTGGGTGGGTTGGCGGCCGGGTCAGGGACGGGGGGCTTGGCAGGGGTGCGTGGTGTGTCCATGGTCTTGCTGTTGGGGAGTACTCCCTCCTTGCCATTATGCGCAGAATACTGTTGTTGAGCAATGTTGACGTCCAGCTTGGAGCATGATAGGCAGAAACACAAAATGGTGAGATCCCTCCTCCTGAACTCTCGGGGGATCACCAGGGGGCAACGTCTATCCAAATTAGCACTCTGCAGGAAGACAAAAATTGAGACACGTTCAGTCAAAAATCACATCACACTTCAAAGAATACATCCCTGAGAGAAAGGAGGTCTAAGGGTATTACACAGAAAAAAAAGGAAACTGTGATAAACAATTTCCTGAAATTAACAGTGACAATACTGGTATAGAACTGAAGAAATAAACCTGCAGAAAAAAGTGTAGAATGCTCTTTCTTTAGATCGACAGTTAACAAAGGAGTAAAATCTATTTAAGAACACTGACAAGTGATTTAGCACTTCTTGAGTCTTGGCTCAAACAATGCTTGGAGCTAAGCAGGAAATGTGCTGTTCTTGGGTACTTTCTCACCGATAATACATGTATCAATCTCATATTTTTACCGCTCTTATATATTGTTTATAATATGTCTCCTTGGCCTGGATGCAAGTGTAACATAATTTGTGCGTCTCTCATCGCAGCGTCTGACAAAAACTGCCCCCAGGTTGATCCACTGACATTATTCCAAGGATGACGTGCATATTCCGGGCTTGCATTGTCATGCGGCAACAGCCACTGCCTAGGCTACATGTACATGTAGGTCACTGCTCATTGCTTGAACAAGGTATTGTTTGAACAAAGTATTGAATAAGAGTATAAGGTATACGTGTAGATACAGGCACAGTGCACATGCAATGTTGAAAGGCCAATGCGTCAGGGGGATTCCCATTTTGTCCAATATGGCATTCATGCAGGAAAAGAGACCACTCCAGTGGTATTTGCTTTCCTTTTCATGACAAGGTCACGGTGCGACACACCTTTTAGCAAATAAACCCGTCGGTATTCTACGAGTTCCTATGCGGGATCGGGCTGTTTTCATATTACACAGGTGTCATGTTCTTTCATCACTCCACAAAGATATCAATCTGGGCCCACATTCATGAACCCATACTAAGCCTAGTTAGTTGCTAAAGTGCATTCAACTTCATGCATTTTAGTAATTAACTAGGCTATTAAGCTTTCATGAATATGGGCAATGGTCATAATCTATTTTTCTTGTCACCACTGTAATTGCATACATGTTCATTTGACACATGTTCAATACCAACAATAAAGACATGCATGTACAGACTTTGCATGTCTAAAGCTCATTCATTGTCTTTCTGCCTCTCTTTTTCCACACAAATGTACCCTAACTTAGAACCTCCACTCTTCATGAAAAAAGGGAGCCAACGTTCAAACTTTTTGTTCAACGACGCACAAACTAAATCCGTAAACTGACTCAGCAGATTGCCTCGTCAACAAGCCCACTTCACACCAGATTACACATGGCTTGGTACACTGAGGCTCGTTCACACTTGTGACATCGTACATGCAAGCCCGTTCCAATGTTTCCACAGGTATGAGCTAGCTACATGTACCATGGCTATTAGAAATTGGTTCATTGAGCCTTCCAAGTTTTACACAATGAAAGAAAATTCATTTCAATGAATGCCTAAGATCCAATGCACTGTGGCATGTCAAAACAATTCCATACACGTGAAAAGTCATTGCAGTACATTTCCATTTCCAATACAACTTGTACCAATGGCATTTCACCCAATGGAGAACAACATATATAAGCGGGGCTATGAGGCTATTTAGTCAACACAAAGAGCTTACATGAATTAAAAAAAAAGCCACTGTTTTAAATAGTTTCTTTCCTGAGAAGTACTTAAAGTATCAGGCTTTATACTTTAGGCTGTATCATGACATCGGGATTGAAAAGAAGCAACAATTTGTGTTAGGTTTTTTTGGCATACTGTATCAGAATCATGTGTGAATGGAGCACATCTTCAGTACTATAGCAGAGTACATCACTGCTGGGCAATGGCTACCTGATACACCAAGCTACATGTACATTCAGCCCCCATGCCCCCACCACCACAAACAACTCCCACAAGTCACACACAGCTGGGCTGATTTGAAGAGCTTGAGAAAAGAACACCTATCGTCTTTTATGAAGTACTTAACAATAACTTGTACACATCCACTCGATGAAATTACAGTATTGTGAACTGGTATTAGCCTCAAGTATTTGCTCATATTTGAGGAACACACTGAACTCTGTGCCAAGAATAAACTATACAAACACATGCTGTATGTGGATAAACATGTACTACACTTACATGTATGCATTCTGAAGTGGAGATTATTAGTCACATTAATGTGAATTGTTCATTGTAAGCTCTTCCTTATCGCAATATTGGTGTTTGCCTGATTAGAATCCATCAAAATTGTATTACACATGTATTAGCAAAATAATTTGTAGTATTACTACATAGGCATAGGGAAAGGGCCGCAGTTTTAAACCATGATATATTTTGTCAAGTTCAGCATGAAACACAATGCATTAGCCTAAAAAGCAATGTGTTTCATGCTGAAATGAACAAAATATACAATGTACCACGATTTAAAACTGTGGCTTCTTCCCCTTCTTCCCTTTCCCTTTCCCTATGCCAATTCCTTTGAGCTGGAGTGTACATGTACACAGTACATCTGTACATTTACAATGTACATGTATGTACTAGAATCTTGGCTCTGAGCCGTAACAACAATGTCCTTCCTCATTTAGTTTCTTCCTTCCCAGTTCCCGTTCACAATGAATGACAAAGACCGAAGCAAGGAGAGAACGTCATTCATCCCAGTCCTCATAACTTCCCTTGCACACCAAAGCTTACCGATGATCTACTAGTGATCTACCCTTGACCGTGTACGTTATAAATCAGTCCGATACACTTTAAGTCTTGGCATGAGCCACCCCAAGAGTGAATATATACCCAGGTACTGCGGTAATTCAATATTGTGTTACCGTTACGTACGACCACGTTCTCATGACAGCAAATGAGCAGGGGAGAAAACACATTGAACAAGGTCATAGGCAAAGCCGGAGGAATTAGCAGAGTGCCGTGTCATTGCACTGGGGACCTTTGGACTGAGGGGACGATTGCGAGGAGAGACGCGAGGTACACAGAGTTATGTACAGTAGGTCTGTGAATGCATAGGCCTACACAAGGATGCAAGGCAGCTATGTTTCTCTGCTACATTACATACACACTTCTAGGAGCTAATATACATGTACATCACTCCAGGGCTTTGGCTATGTCTTAACATGTCCTTATGGATAGTCCAACAACAATTACACCCTTTAATGCCTCATTACAGCTGCAAAGTGCACTTAATGATCATAAAAAATTTGAGTACAATATATAAGTCATGAAAGGGCCGTCGCCTCTCCATGTAGCATGACATTATGGGAAGAGATTCAAACCGCAGACTCCACAGTGAGAAGCGAAACCAGTCTAGATGATCTGAACTAAACTGATACTTCCTATTAGCCGTAGACTTGAGCTTCTCACCTCCCTCTTCCCATCCCCCATCTCAGCATGGTCTGCGTCTGTAGGTCAATGACCTCTGGCTTATGTACTCGATCCAGCCAGGAAGTAGCAATGAAGGCAATCTGCTATGTACAGTGTACATGTTGCTGCATTGATGTAGATTGCATATACTTCATGTAGGATTACAATATCCACACCATATCGATGTCATCTTTCAGTATCACCCAGTACCTAACCATCTTGCACATGCAGTGAACGCCTACCACACACTGAACGCCTAACATGCACAGTCCATAGAGCACACGGTTGTACACTACTAGAATGCCTCTAATGTTACGTACCCAACATGCAATCCTATTATTCATATTGTAGTGTTTGATAATACATACATGTACATCTTATGTTTCTAACTTTGTACGATGTTAACTCCCAAAAGTGCCTATTCATTTATAATATTACATTTATAAATGTAAAAAGTAGTTGCAAACTTGCAATAAATAATGAATTACACAAAACAGCAGGGAGTATAAAAAATTCACAATGTTTTCAGAAGTTAAGGTTTGGAAAACTTTTCAAATTTTCCATACAATGCATACAATGCGTCTAGGCAGTCACAGAGTTACTACTGTTCATGTATACCTACATGTAACACTGCAGAGCTGCCAACATTGAAATTCAACAATCAGGAAGATTTCATCAGATTTCATCAGAACTCAGGGAGATGTTCATCAAATGCATACAACCTAATGACAATCGTCTACCAATAATCACAGAGATAGGTTGGTGTGATGAAATCCAATGAAGTAATACTAGCCTATCTTCAGGGAGTCTCCTGCAAAATCAGGGAGACTTAGCAGCTCTAGTTTAACGGTACTAAGTAAATGTACACGCATGTACTACATTGCCGAGTAAAAGCCAAGAAAGTGTTTCTGGACACTATAGCGCTGTGCCACATTCAAATTTACTTAGATTACCAGGATATCTGAAAAGCAGTCAACATTTTCTCTGAGGATGATCAGGCACGGATTATTGGTATAAAGTTGACTCAAACACACAAGTTCAGCTACCAACAGGGAATTTCCCCCCATTGTACACTCAAGTGTACTTGTGTTATAATGTCATACAAACAAAATACCATGCACCCACCCATGTACTGTACTACACTTCCTATTAATGCATGTCTATATTGTGTGGACGCATTTGTGGATATAAACTTGTTCAGTCCCATAGGCAAAAGACTGCGTTGTGATTGATATGGGGCTGTCAATGATTGGTACTGAGAAGGCTAATTGTGATATTCGTGCATTCATTCAGTAATTTTCTTCAACAAAGTTACACTATAATGCACATTACAAATAACATGCAACAAACCAAAGTTAATCTCTGCACAAATTCCTGTATGCTGTTTGGTACATGTATGTGTCCTGCTGTAGAGTTGCATGACAACACAATCTTGCATTTTATTCATTTTTTGTGATCTACGTCTACAACAAAACATTCAAAGAGCTCCCATTATTTCCATGAGCTCCCAAACTATTGATTTTTACATTCCTGCGACCCCACCTATAGTCGAAAACCCGCAATCATTAGAAAAGGGGATAAAGCGAGGGAGAAAGCGGGGACCCAGGGTCCCAATAGTTCATAGTCATCACAGTTAGAGCCTACTCATGCAGGCAGCCTATTGAAGCTGTCTTGTATGGGGTTTGTATAGGAGGCAGTAAGCAGATTGCAGGCACATACCTGTAGGCACAGTATACACACTGGAGGGAGTGATTTACTCTACACATTCACTACACACAACTGCAGGCAGTTAGGTGCATTTCTCAGATCAGTTAGTTTAGATTATGGTTATGTATAACAGGCAGTACGAATTAGGATTTGCGTTATTTCAGTATGACAGAATTTGTTAGCATCTGTTACAGCAGCTGCACAACACAATTTTTTTTTTTAATTTAAATGTATCTCATGACTGCAGGGTAGTGTTTACCTTGGGCAAACACCAAACCTGGCAAAAATTCCCCTTCCCTTCCCCATCCCCCCCCCCCCTTCCCCTCCTTACATTAATAATCGTTTATGAAGCTGTACATAAATTGTAGCTACCGTACATGTTTCCGTCCCACACTTGGCTTGAATCGGTAATACCTGGTTGGCACTCCCGTCAGTCATGATCACACTTTAGCGGCTCAATGGTAAGCGCATTGGGGATGATTCACGTCAAGACTTCTGAACAGTCATGCAGGTCAACTTGAATCAGCACAAAGATTGCTGACTCGGCAGATTGCACTTCTCTCTCTCTCTCTCTCTCTCTCTATCTCTCTCTCTCTCTCTCTCTCTCTATGAACTGTACATAAATATCTCCTTTCTCTACCCATATTACCTACACCATCTGTCCTATAATATATCCCCTATCATCCCTCCCTCTTTATCTCTTTCTTCCTCCCTCCTTAAATATACCCCCCCCCCCCAACATATTATACTTCATGTTCCTGTAGATCAATGGCTGTATATAGATGTACTTAATTGTTTTCTAATTATATGCATTCTCTATTCAAATACACCAGGCAGTCTCACTTAAGCTGATGACATCAGCACCCATTCATCTGTGATACATCAGGGAGCTATAATAAGCACATTGGTAATGATCAATATACTCTGCCCATCAGCGCTCATAAGAGATGCAGCCCATGCCGGACTATACACTGATGTACTACAATGAGCAGGAGTGAGATGACCTTTCATGCACAGTGCAATTACCATTGGCTACAACATGGAAAACAATATGAGTCTATCATATGCATAGCTAATAAGTACAGGAAAGAAATTACAGTTACCGGTATGTGAAGTATGATATGACTACTGGTATGACTCATTTAAGCAAAGAAGAGATGAACAAATATACATCGTTTCATTTCACAATCCATTGATATACAGGGGAAATTGTAATCACTTGCTATATATGTTAGCCTCATTGCTGCAATCATGAAATATATCGGGTACAAATGGAATACGAAATATCAATGGGTTTTTTTTGTAATTTATTCCAATATGGGACGACACAGTCCTTGATTGTCAAATGCAGTGCAGGAACTCCCCTGAAATGTTAGCATAAATTGATCTGTTTCACAGAAACATGAAATTAATATCCTCTTTATGCTTCCTAGATTGCAGACTGCTACCTGATGTGGAGTCATTCCTAGCGTATTGCATTACATTACACTCTCCCCTTAAGACATGCTCCTCCATCATCCTAGAACACTCTGCATCACTCGCATCCACATGTAACCATACCCCTCAATAGTAACGCTACAGTACCAGCCAGCTATGCAGTCCTACATGTATACAGGCAATGCATTGCGCATTGATTGAATCTGTACGGTACATGTTCAGTGCACGTCCCAAGCAGACACACGGTTACAGCCCACAGCAAATATTCATGAAACCACTCGCTCTCATTCTGCGGCCATCACAGCCAACAAATGCAGCTCCTACATGAAATCATGAATCAATGAAAACACCAGCAGCAATTTAAGCAAAGCCATAAAAAGAAGCAATCCATTCATGCTCAGCATCCATTTCACAGCAGTTTGTGATATAGTCCTGATTAATTCAAACAGATCCCAAAAAAATGAATAGCAATAAATCAATTTGCGTCATAGATTGCATTTTCTAAATAAATAAATAGAAATGGTAATGAGTATATTGAACTCCACAGGCTGAACTCATTTGTTGTTTTCAAAAGTACTTTGTGCATCCAGCCAATGTAAATGTAAAGGACAATAAGTCACAAACTATAGAATGTGTTCCGAGCAGTCAGATATTTGCTCTATGCATGAATGGAAAAGGCAATATCAAAGAAGCGGGAACTCAGCTATGGTACACCAATGTGTTGATAGTTATTGTATGTTTTTCACACAATTTCAATGTACAATCATTAATCTTGTCTTGTGTAGGTGGTAAGCAGTGATGTGGTAGACATTTCTAATCAGAACTTTAGACCCTGCACTATTGTGGATACTGATAACCAGGAATTCTGCTTTAATAACTGATATAACCGTGGAAAGTATATTGTACATTGTACTAGTACAGAATGACCATGTTCTGTCAGTATTCAAATTCTTGAAAATATTCAGGTTAAAAATATGACACGTGTGGGAAAACGAGGGGTAAATTAAGCCTATATGCTACATACAATAAGCCACTTGCCAGTGAAAATATTACACAGGGCGATGTAACCCCCCCCCCCCCCCCCCCTCCGCAATGCTAGAAAGAGCCCCCAATATTAACAAAAAGAGCCCCTTTGAAAGCAATGTACCTCTCATATGGTATCATGCAAGCAGTAGTTTATGTCATTGGTCTCATGACATAAGGCACGGAATATAGCCTATGCCAATGTAAACAAATGATATCCCTGCAGTGTGCACGTAGAATTCCTGATAATAGACAGGATCTTACTCATCTTAGCCCATGTGAATGATACACGTTGTATATTTACTACATGCCATGGATACTGTTCTCACACCCACATTATGTACTTATAAACAAAACACAAATCATGTTGACTCCTTCTTCCATTTACTCCTTCTTCCCACTCAAAAATGGTAAATCCAACCCCAAACAAAATACTGATCTTGATTTGATGGGCTTTTTTCAGTCCTGTACCTTCAAAAATACTGATCATGATTCTACGGACTTGTGGGGAATTTCCGATGTAAAAATCAATGAATGGCTAGGGGGGAGGGGGGGTGGAGAAAAACACCATTTATGGGGGATATCCCCCTGTGAAAGTTTTCCACTTATATTAGCACAGGTAATGATGTACTGCCTTTAATCCATTCCAGTTTCAGAGAAAGAAAAATGTCTAGTTTTCATGGATGGTATAATACTCTATGCTGTGATGATACAGTCCATCACACTGCATGCTGTGATGTAAATCCAAAGCATCAGTAAAGAACAAATGTTTGCTACATGGTAATTCCATGTAATATAGTCCCTCCATATGTAATTCTGAACATGTTTCGTGCAGTCACTGCTGGGGGTACAGAACACCCCGGCTGGCACGACTTCAGCATTTGCAACTCATAATCTGACGATTTCTGCTGAGTAATAATTCAATTGAAGCTGTTAAATCCTGCCTCATGTGCTTTCATAATTCAGGAATCGTGATGATTAGAGTATGGTATGCCTCATCATATTACACATCATTTTTAACTTCTAGCGCAGCTCTGGGAAGCATAATGCGCCACTAACTACCATGTATACAACTTAAGTAAAGATCGACATCTATATCGATAGGAACGGTTTAATATAGATCACAGTTATGTGCAGTACCTATCAAAAACATAAATTGAGGACATGTGTGAGTGCAGGGGAAAAATACACGGGGGCTTGGGGCGATTTCTCCCCCATAATGCATAAAAGAGCCCTGAAAAATGAAGAGCCCCAAAAATTCTCAGAGACACAATGTAAAATTGTAGCTAAATCGACCAATGTGCTCAAAAAGAAGCCCCCGAAAATTTTGAATTAATTTTTTCCCTGGTGAGATGTGCAACCTTTTTTACATCTTAAAGGAATTGAAGAATTCTTAACATGAATAATACCATATCAAATCAAGCACATGCCGCTATGACAAAAAATAATGTCTGAAATGGAAGACGACTCCATAATATCGATGAATGCAACATCAATACTGTGTATACATGCACACACATTGTGCACCTCATGCATCCAAATGCTCTAACCCATCTACATCTTACATTTTATACCCACAACATGCAGCAAAGTACATAATGATTTACCATTTCTGAATACTATTACTGGGACTATTATGGTAGTGGTATAACAGATTCAAATTACAACATGTAAGTAATTGAAGATATATTATAGGCTACAATACTCATTTCTCCATCTTCAATAGTACCATACAAAATGTGTTCACTTCTCTCATACTCACTTCAAAACAAACAGTAGAGAAGACGAGATAAGACGAGCAAGCAGGAACGCTTGCTGATTATTCCAATGAGAACGCCACAAGAATATTTCCACTTGTAATTCAGATCAGGAATCAAACATCCAAAGATCCAACTTATTGCCAAATTGGTGTCCGCTTGTGTAAATTGTGGGCGATTCTAAACACACTCCAATTTGTGGTCGATGTGAGCTCAGATGTTAACAGGTCTAGGCTATTCCAATTGGTATTTCACACGATCGTTGCACAGTATTAGATAATAGTAGTAGTAATGGTTGTGGTAGTTGGCATGTTACGGTGGGCATACAATAATGGTGTATATATATCCTGTAGGGCTGAACCGGGGTGAAGATCAGACGGACTTCATGTGAACATGTCAACAGAGTGTGAACCAAAAGTCAACTGGTAAGAGGTGCTCTTGCTGGCTTGCTTATAAACAGAATTGAACTCTGCTACAGAAATGACGTCTGTGCTCTCTAACAGACATGACAGGCAGCTTGCTACCGCCATAGCGTTAATCCACTATGCCCGTGCATTGCTTGAGTGTGCAGTGAGTCGCTGAGCTGGCCGGTGTAGCAGAGCGCGCTGTGACTGCCAGGCAAATAATACACACCATGACTATGCATTCTTGCAGAGCTCTGTGTGTGTGTGTGCGTGTGCATGGTTGATTCAGCAGTGGTACAATCACAGGGAGAGAGAGAGAGAGAGAGAGAGAGAGAGAGAGAGAGAGGGGGGGAGAGACAATATAAGTGACTCAGCAACTATTTTTTGCACACAGCTCTGTACACCTCTCTCTCCCAACAATGTTATGGGCCATTGGACAATCACTCCTACTCACCTTATCTCTCTCTCTCTCTCTCTCTCTCTCTCTCTCTCTCTCTCTCTCTTTATCTCTATCTTTCTGTCTCTCTATCTCTCTCTTCCTTCCTCCCTTGTTTTTTTCTCTGTGGTTTCTCTTTCTCTTGACATTTCTTTTGTTTTTTCTCTCTTCCTCTCTCTTTCCCTTTCTCTCTCTCTGGTTTCTCTTTCTCTTTTCTCGCTCTGACTTTCTCTTTTCCTTTCTCTCTTCTTTCTCTTCCTTCCTCCCTTCCTTTCTTTCACCTCCCCCTCCCCCCCCCCCCTTTCTCTCTCTCTCTCTCTCTCTCTCTCTCTCTCTCTCTCTCTCTCTCTCTCTCTCTCTCTCTCTCTCTCTCTCTTTCCCACGCACTCACCTTGACAGTATGCACGCTATGTATACCTGTGTTGCATGCTGCCTGCGTCTAATGTGTTGGCAATGTGTGCACAATCGGTGTGTGTATATGTGTGTGTTATTATGAGTTAGTGAGGAAGGAAGAAGAGAGAAGAGGGAGAGGGCAGTGCATAGCCTTGATATGATATGACTGGCAATCTGTGGTCAGCCAAGCATGCATAAGGGTGAATGATGTTTCATCTTCATGTACTACACATGCATGCATGTCCAATACTTGTGCAGCGTTTAGAGTATACAGTGCATACATAGTATATACTTCTTGTAGTCCAGCTCACAATGTAGGGTATTACTCTATGGTAACATTGGTATTTACGGATAGGAAAGACAATACCCTGGCCACAAACAATGCAAGGCTTTGCTAAAAAATAGAACATCATGCTCCACCCCTTCAGCAATAATGTCAGCATGATCTATTTTCTCTCTCTCACTCTTTCCGTCTCTCTTTCTCCTCTCTGCTCTATTTACAATATATTTGTTTAAAGGATTGGTAAGTCTGGAGAGTTTTTGTCCATGAGTTTGACACTGTTTGATTTAAAGATTGTCTGTCCCTTTTGCAAGCTTAAAATTTGAAATCGTCTATCACGATCGTAAATTGAAGAAAGTGTGATTCAAGACCATTTCTAAGAATATAGCAATGTTGAAGCTTTCTGTATATGTTAAAATTTCAGCCGTTAAATTTCAAACCGACTTTTTTCGTACTACGAAAAAAGTATTAGTCTTTGTTACAGTATCTATGTGGTTATTATGCAAGTGTGAAATCCTAATTTTATGAGTAATTACCAAACTTTGGAGATGATTCCTTCTATAGAACTATTTTTACACAATGCCTTTTATAATTTAATAAGCAGATTAATCAATAAAGCAGATATTTCAACACAAACTGCTAAGAGCCTGAGGTAAAGACTATTAATCAGACGTTGTTTATGTGCATTATTTGAATTTTACACTACGTATCAGTTTCAAATCATGAATATACAGCTTGCTAACACTTCTCTATATGTTTTGCCAATGTTTTGATGGTTTTGTGACGATCTGAAAAAGGGACGGGCTGTCTTTAAAGGTTTGAGGAAAGTATGGGGCGAACGATAGTACAGGGCTAAAAAAAATCCAATGTAAAAAGGGTATTTAAGGGAGCTACGATTTTACTACATTTTTTTTTCATTAGATTTCCCTTGATATTGCTAACGTACATTACTGATACATGCCGAGATTGAACTGTTTGAAAAACAAGCACACTGCCTTTAGCAAAGGTATAATGGATCAGATATGTAAGCAGATAATGTTCTTCTGTTTACTAATGGATAAGATCTACATACACATACATGTTTATATAGAAGGCAGGATCCCATGTTGTGAATCAGTCAGTGTTGGATGTACATGTAATATGCAAACAGTGTCAAACAGAGTACACTATTGCACGAGTGCGTAAAACTGAGTACACTATTTCATGAGCAAGGGGCAGTCTGGCAGAAGGAATCCTGTAATGGGCTAACTGATGTATCATATAGATTATTATATTGATTTATCATAATGATTATTATCTCCTATGATGCTAACACATAATTTCATAAGTGCTACAATTACTACAACCAATGTGAATGTACATAAAATAACCTACAGTATGCAACATAGAGTCGTATCATATGCATTTATGGAATAGAGACATTACAATGCCTAAATCACATTGCCATTCTGGCATGCTATATTCTGGGGCAGCAAGCGTCGATGAATTATTTGAGAGATACGCTCTACGAGACAGGTGGCCCCCTTTCAATGACCCGAAACCCAAGGCAGACTGCGCCAGAACATTGAGGTTGGCATGCCACCACATGTGTCTATGTTGTCTGCATGATCAGAAAGGGTAAGGCAAGAGCACCTAGGCTAGCTTGCAGACCCAAACTATGGTCAGTTTCAGTCAGGGAGGCTGGATTACTGCATCTGAAGATGTAGAGACTAGGGTTGCATTCATGCGATCATCACTAGAATCATGATTTCAGTCATGATTCAAACCATAAATGTAAACATGAATCACAATAACGACAGAATCAGCATTCAGTCGACCTTCTTTCCAATGACGTTTCTCCTTGAATTCAGGCCGATCCAGTGCGCATCACAGTGCGCAGTTTGACCCAGGAAGTATAGGTCAACTTGATCTGCCCGTATTCTGACTTCTACATCGGCTGCTTGACTAGCACCGGGAGTAGGCCGACACAATGACATCATAGAATTATGATTCAAATCACTGAAGTGTTCAATTGACCTCTTTCAAACGTGATTTTGCAGAAACGTCTTTCCAAACGCCCCTTTTTCCATGTTTCATGTTTGTGATTTAAATCACATTAATATTCAATTTTGACTGAACGCAATCGTAATTCTGCAGAAACGTGTTTTTAATCACGATTCTAGGGCAAAAAAGTGGCACATGAATGCAACATAGATCTGTTTTTGTATGTGTCTCTACACAACTAAGAAGTCTGATGGTAGTCTCATCTAACAGAAACCTGTTTTGATACAATGTTAAAACTGAGTCTGTGTTTGAAGACAATACCAAGGCTGTGTGTGTAAAGATATCTGCAAATTGGCAGCACATTGGAAAAAAATCACTCCCACCTTGGCTCTTAACACTCTTGTACAGAAAGCTTTTTTTCCTTCACATTATTTTAATCTGTGATAAAAAATAAACTGAATTTCAAAATAAATACTGCCAATGTTGCCAATTTTAATGCCAAATTTATTATTATGTTGGCACTCAAAATTCACATGTCATGAATAAGTTAAATCACGTTTCAGCCCCCCCCCCCCCACCCACCCCCCCTCTCCACTATTGAAAACATAAAAACAAAAATTTTAATTCAAAACTTAATTTGCTATTTGTATGAATGCCCATGGGGTCCACATTGCAAGAATTTGGATTACCCTCTCTATCTACCTTACTAGAATCTAGGGTAGATGGACCCGTACAAATGAGTAGTGGTATACAATGAGCATGCTTATCCCCTTTGCAGTTAAAAAATATAGAATTTTGTAAAATCCATGTAAAATGGAAGAAGATACTGTATCAGGACGCCACTTTGAATAATAGAACTGGAAACTGACTTTCAGTGAAATTATAGTGATCGCTAGAATCTGAGGTTTTGGGCTGGTCATCCAAAACCTGTAATTGTGAATGTAGACTACATGGGACACCCCATCTTAAAAGCTACCTCCCCCACCCCCTGCATACAATAAATAACTAACTGCAAATAAATGAGAAGATGGATGACAGATATTAAGGAGCATTCGTTTTGGCAATGGACGGACTCAAAAACGGTAATCAGATACCAAGATCGACCTGCGCATGCGCCACCCCCGCATTGCTCTCAGGGTCAAGGAATCGAGAACAGGAATTCTGAGATTTCTCGTTCTCAACGAGTCGAGGACAGCAGCCAATCAGTGCCCATGCAGATGATGTCAGCGCAAATCGCACGTGGGGAGGCTGCATTTTGTAATAAACCATAGAGCTGATGTCACACGCAGCGCAGCTCGCGTTCTCTGTCTTATTTCGCGAAACACGTGTGAATACCACGGACGAACAGCTAGAATGGATTGCTCACTGTTCTCGTTTTCGTCCGTGGTGTCAAAACAAAAGCTCCCTATTGTTTAGGAGGCAGACTTACCAGGTCATTGTGTCTGAATGTCCAATAAGTAATGTAGTCAGCAATGTATGAGAGATCTGTAGACCAATTTTACCCGTCAATATCCATGCCCTGTATATAAAGAACAGAAGGGAGAAAAAAAGGAAATAAAATCATTAGAATTTGACAGGGATTTGACCTCCAATATCAAGCCTAATGCATAATATGTTGTGTTTTCTGATTTTGTTTTTATTCAAATGTTGACAAAGGTAAAGGTATACATTTGATAAAGATATAAAAAACAAGTCAACTGGAAATTATCATTATCAGAAACATAATCCAAATATCTATAGAAGTTTTGCAAATACCATCCAAACCAGGAGATTAGCCAGCTCAAGATGAATATCGAAGGATCAACAGATCTCTGCAAAATCATGCTGCTTTTCTAGACTAAAATGAGAAAACTAATTTTTAAGATTTTCCTGTCTTTTAATAGACTCAAATGCATACATATTACTGTGTTCAGATGCATGTAGATTATATTTGGAAATAGTATTTATAAGCTTTTTTCTTCCTTGCTGTACAGTATTTGTCAGAAAATCCTATTAAGCATTCCTGGCGGAATGATTTATTCATAAATTGTTTGATCCTCCAAAGTTTTGAGGGTTACCATGGTAACACAGCAATGCAGCAGATCCAAGCAGATGCAGAAAGTCTACCAGGTTATTGCCAACCATGACAATATAGCAGGTGGCAAACACTCATTAATTTGACTCTAGTGGCAAAAACGGCAAACCAAATCAGGCGCAGTTTTGAGGAAACATGACAGACAATCAGACAGTCTGGATTATTCTGTTTAAAGGGATAGTCTACCCTGAAATTAAGTTGGTTTCAATCAAAGGAAAAACGTATTATTGAAGGTTGATGAAAATTTGTCAAAGCATTATAAGAAAGTTTTGATCTTTTGAAATTCAAATTTTGTGACATCACGTGCAAGGTGCTCTCCCATGTGTTGTTTTAAAAAAAACTCCATAAAGTGCTCTTTTTCTGTTTTTGATGACGAAATGATTCTTTTTCGTACAGGCATGTGTGTGTAAAATATGTATTTGTAATGATGTATCAAATGCACAGGTAAAAGGGGGCATATCTTTTCAAGAAAATTGACATTTTCAAAAAAATTGTACACAACATTTTGGAGAGCACCTAGCATGTGACGTCACAAAATCACAATTTTAAAATATCATAATTTTTTTCTCGTTTGACAGATTTTCATCAAACCTTCAGTAATATGTTCCATTCATGTGTCCACTTTTATTGAAACCAACTTAATTTTAGGGTGGACTATCCCTTTAAAGGCTTCCACGCCAGGATCGCATGACAATCAGAAAGAGATGCTCATCTGGTCAAGTCTTGTTAGTCAAGTACACTTGAGGAACAGGGTAAAAGGCAAAGTGTAACAAGTTAAATCAGTCAAAGAAAACATCAAGTTATTTTAAAGGTCTTGTGTCCCTCACACCCCAACCCCACCCCTCTCCTCTCTCCCACAAATGTTTGGTTATGCCCCCAAACACAATAGAGCCTGGCTGCTCAGCCAATTTTAACAGTTTGTCATTGCATGTGGTATTTGTGTGTGTTGCGGTGTCCTGGGTAATAAGGCATTATTCCCCTTGAAGTGGGTGTAGGAGATTACCATTCCAAGGTACTTCCATTTTGGCCCTAGTTCGAAGGAGGCCAAGCGCGTGTGCACAGGATTTAGCATGAATGAATCTGCACATTTCAATCAACATTAACTCTAATAATGTTAGCTCCAACATTGCCGCACATGCCTCAAACAGTTTGTCGAACTGCGCAATCAAAAATCGCATCCTGACAAATGTCAACAATACAAAAATTGTGTCGGACCTCGGGAAATCCACACGGAAAAACTGCAAGTCATCTTGATTCTTTTTTTTTTTCTTGTTGCTTTATACTGGAAATCCCTGGCAGTACAAACACAGTAAAACATCCCTGGGTCATACTCAAACAATGGCCGAGCTCTCTCTGTACAGAGAGACATTGCATCCAGGCTCGTCGCTGGAGCTGAACAATCAGATGAGGCACACAATGCTAAAGATAACATCAGCTAACCCCTTCAGCGCTACGCCTGGCATTGCTTTCAGCGTACCCAGCACATAAATCTAACATTGGCATCCAATGAGTTAAAGTGAAAGCCTGCACTCCCTCACATGCCTTATACTTCAACGCACAATTTCAAGTCTATCAATGACTCGGCATATTTGATATGTAACACACATTCGCTGTGGCCCTAGCCTGGAATATCCTGGAACTATCTAGAATGGGTTAACTAGGGAGCACAATTCAACCCTTGCAATGCCATCCCTTATCTTAAATTGATCATTAATCTCCCAATTTGGACTGTATCACCACTAATCTCTGACATAATTGCCTTGACTGCTTAAAGATTGCATTAATAATGACCAGCTTGGAGCATTCATGTCTCAAAGGACATATGTTGGCTTAGTAGACTCAATGCACAAACCTCTTATATGCTTTTCACACTGGCAAAAATTAGCCCCGTACTATCCTTAGCCCCGTACTATCCCTAGCCCCGTACTAATTTTTGAAGCTTTTCACACTGGCATTTCTTAGCCCCGTACTATTTCTTAAACCCGACTAGCTTTTCACACTGTTCTCACTCGAAATCGTTAGCCCCAGACTTTCTCGACAGCTTATGAATATTTATGAGTGTACGTCTTGCACATCGGCTCTTTACCACTCCACATCTAGGTCACTCGCCCGTTGGGCCTTATCTGATTGGTCTCGGCGTTTCAGCCTTGAGAGCTAACATCGCATTTCCTTAGCCCCGTACTATTTTTCGTTTCTGTTCACACTGGCGCTCTTAGCTCCGGACTATTCGGCTTGGCCCTGCAATTGCGGTGTTAGCCCTGCTTTTTTGCAGGGCCAAATAATCCCGGATTATTGGTATGGCAGCGCGCTAGGGATGCGTACGATGCGTGAAAGCCTTTAATATGAAATCCAACAGAGCTCCACAGAGAAAGGGGTTAAAGGACAGCAAGACATCAAATCACAGTTTGAATCCTGACCCCATTCAATTAACCTCCAGGCCTTGCCAGATCGCACGTTTTGTTGCATAACCTTCCTGCAAACAGTGCCATGGACAAATCGATAGGCTAAATACACATGTACCCTCTATACACAATCCAGAGATAACCGGCACAAAATGAGAAATAGCAACAGGTACTTCCCATTCTATTAACTTTCTACTAACAAGTCAACCTAACAAGTCAATCCCAACATAAACACTTAAAGGGAAAGTTCACCCTGAAATCATTTTGGTTTCAATAAAAAGAGGCAAATGAAAGAAACATATGAGTGAAGGTTTGACGAAAATCGGTCAAAGGAAAAGAAAGTTATTTGATTTTAAAGTTTTGATTTTGTGACGTCACATGCGAGGTGCTCTCCCATATGTTGTGTACATTTTTTTTTCAAAAATGTGCATTTTCTCACAAAGATATGCATCCTTTTACTTGTGCGTTTGATACATTATCAGAAATACGTTTTTACACACATACCTGTTCAAAAAAAAATCATTCCGTTGTCAAAAACAGGGGAAAAAGCAATTTATCGACTTATTTTGTACACAACACATGGGAGAGCACCTCGCACGTGACGTCACATAATTAAAACTTTAAAATCAAATAACTTTCTTTTCCTTTGACCGATTTTCGTCAAACCTTCACTCATATGCTTCTTTCATTTGTCTCTTTTTATTGAAACCAAAATAATTTCAAAGTGAACTTCCCCTTTAAATATTTTCTATAAGGAAAATCTATATGATTATTACTGCAAATAAATATTCTTCTAATTTAGAAATTACATGTTTAGTCTAAAGATTAAAGGTTGTTTCATAGATTGTTCCATTTATATTCTATCCTTTAATGACTTATAATGTAAATGTGTATAAACAATCTCTCTCTCATATTCCCTGCTAAAAATGCTTAAAAAAACTTTCTCCCACTACAATGTCTCCTGTATGAGTAATGGTCACTTCATGAATGTCCTTTGAAGCATTGTCATGATGACAAAAGCCTTTGTCCAGCTGAGTAAGGAATCAAGGACTCTGATTGCAAAACACTTCCACCGAGCTAGCCTAGGTACTAGGTTTACGAAGTGCTATGGGCACAACCCAGGCTGTTAACAACTATGTCTGGTAAAACAGACTACGCCCTAATTACGTCATGGCTCCTCTGAGGATGGGATTAGGGCATAGTCTGTGTTACCAGACATGGATCTTAACATACTGGGTTGTGTCCATGCACCTCACAGCCTAGTGCCTAGGCTAGTATCACCGAGCACATTACTGTCCAATTATCCCATTCGCAGGCCTTGCAAACTTGAGCACACAAACCAATGACCATCAAAAGGTTCTAGCTGTTCAATACCTTTGGGAGAGCACTGTCAATGTAGAAGTAAAGGTGTTTAACCCTTACATTACAGGGCCTTGAAAACCCCATTGGTTTACTACACATCTTCATGCCAATGGTAATGAGAGACTAACGCGATAGACTCAGTTCTAGATTGTGGAGTGCATATATCTAATGCAGTGCATGGAGCACTGCTGAAACAACTAGGTCTGGCTGCGAGACTAAGCATGCGTTCATCCCCACTCTAACATGGAAGCTATAAGAGGAAGTACCATCCTATCGAGCAATGATTGTTATACCATCCAGTCTCAGCGTAGCACTATAATTAACGGGCGAAAGCATTTCTTCGGTGTACTCAAATTCCACTGAATCGCATCGTGTTTTCCGTGAAACCGTCGGGGAAGTGTCTTAGCAAAATTGTGCTATCTCGCTCAAAATGGCTCCAATTAACAAAATCTCAACGTTATATTAACAGGAAAGAGTTGTTCTCAATTGTAATTACATTTTGGGGAGTTTCATGTCATGAAACATCATGGAAATAAGGATGAAACATAGCACTAAAAAAGAAAAAAAAAGCTTTTAAAAAAGGCTTTAAATTTCATATTTGTAGCAATTGCTCCAAAAAATGAATTGCAGTATATGATTTATCAAAGTACATTCTAGCTATGTTCCAAATTTCATTTTCTGATTTTTCGTCGCACGGTTGTGTCGTTAAAAAACGAAAACAACCCCATAGTCGACCCCTCGAATGTCGGAATGGTCCATTGGCAAAGCGTGTACAAGGCGTGCGTGGGTTCGGTATGGGAGCAGCCTAGCCGACTACCGGTGCGTTACGTGAGGTAGCTGACAATACAACCGGTGTGGTTCACCAGCGTGAGGCAGCTAGCAGCCTGTGCGAGAGGCAGTGCCAATGGTGTCTTGCGATTGTCCTAGCCCGACTGTATAAACGTGATAAATGTGACTACTTTGCAATACAACCGAGAAGTGAGCTGATGTATGGGTGTAGATATGACTACGTCAGAACTATCTATGGGTATACATGCCTCTGTAACTGTGTAAGAATAGACGTATTCCAAAATTACGGAAGGTTGTTTACCTGTGAGCTTGTGAATTCTTCTAATACATTTCTTGCTGGAGCATTTTAGTGCAAAACTGTACAGATAAATGTCACAATTGAAAGAGATTGTGGAAAATAAACAAAATACGCCTAAACTTACTTTAATACCTACAAAAGCGTATGGGTCAAGAGTGCGGAATCTCGAAAGATTTTGACAATGATAAGCCAACATTTGCGGGAAATACGCATCCCCCGACACGCAGTGTGAACTGCGCCTGCGCATTGCTCAATCGTAGATGTAAAACTCCAGCATTTTCGTAAAAAGTATGAGGTTTCTTTGCTCAAAATTTGACAGAAATCCTAATTGCTCCAACACGAAACTTCGTGGAGAGGAAGACTGGGGTCTGAACTCTAGTATCATGTCAATCATTTGAAGATTTATTCGGTCGCAGACTTGTGTCGGGAAAAAATAAACACCTCTTCACTCGTTCAATCAAATCACAAAAATATTCATTAAAAAAAAGGTACTGCGTAGTATTTATTGAAAATTCATATATGATATGATATGATATGTCTACATCCATGGTGAAAGTTACATGAATTTAGATGGAAAAATAACGGAGATATGTGAAGATCAATTTTCAGAGATTTCATCACTCAATTCCGCACGCGTGCGTTTTGACCGTTGGAAATTCAAAATGATACGCCCCTTTTCGTCGTTTTAATTGTAGTGCTACGCTGAGCCTGCATCAAACCTACATGTATGCTTATACAAGACCAACCACATTTCATTGTTGGGTAATTTTGTTTTGTTTTCACACTTATCAGCCTATGACATCACACGCTGGGTTAAATCCTTGTACCCATTGACGTCATTCGCAGGACAATAGCATCCTGGATCCTGGATCTTTGGTGCAAACTCAACCAAAAGCAAGCCAAATAGCCATTGTGCCCTATATAAACATGAACACACATGCAAATATTGATGTCATCTGTGTTTTCCTCAAATTGTTGCTTCTTCCTTTCTCTCTCAATACAAATATGATACAGGCCATTATTATAATAGCCATACTTTATTTGGACAATTTTGATTTTTTGTTTCTATTGTAAAAAAATCCTTTTTGTTATACTTCCTCTTAAACCATTAAATTTGATATGTTGACCATATAAAAGATTTGCATGTACATATTTACAACAACTTTCTGATTATCAGTATTATAAGTAGGCCAACAGATTTGTAAAAAAAAAAAATCTTTTGTGCTAACTGAAAGTATTCCTTTTCTCTGATGATAGTACTAGCTTACTTCATTAATAGTGCATTGAATAAGAAACCACAAGCACTACATCATTGTGTTGATAATATGCTTATACAGACATGGTTTGAGTTCAGACTCTGTGTTGATGTGAAGGTTAAAAAGGGAGGTTCATTCACACTCAAAAGGTCACTCCAAAAATAACTTGTGCAAAAGTTTTTGTTTCACCATTTACACTTACCATCCCCCCCCCCCCAAAAAAAAAAAAAATGTGATGTTTGACTGCCAATGAGACTGGTGGTATCTGCTAAGCCATTCAAATGCATGAGTGATAAGCCAGATATGACCTAGATAGCTGCCTAGCAACTTTCCCTTTTTTACTGATGATGTTAAAAAAATCACAATTTGTTGCTACCAGTATGAATGGTCCTCAAATGTAGTTCACTGTCATCACTTCCATCATTTCCAGATTGGGTGTATTTTACACCGCAATGTTTACTTGGTCAATAGTATGTCATACCACCAGAAAGTATATAAACAAGAACATTGAGGCTGTACAAATGTACAAGCAGATAGTGTATGCGTTTAATTGCACGTACTTATGTCGAAATGCGTCATGAAGGGAAGTAGCAAATATTTGAGTAGAGAGCTTTGTCGCCGAACTGACAAGTTGCTGGACAAAGTGAAATACATGTATCTGGGTCTGATAGATTAAAAATGATTATAATCAAAACATTGATCTGTTGCACCAGCCCGTGCTTAATTGTATACTTATTTGTGTTTGTTTTGGGGCCCGTTTTCTAGATCTTGGTGTAACTTAGTATGCAGAAGACTTCAATCTGTCACTAAATGAATGATTTTATCCACAAAAGTCACACTGGCACCCCAATCTTTATGTACACATTGTTTTACTCTAAGCTTCAACTAGATGCCTTCTTCAAAAGAATTAAAATAAAGTGGGCTTTCCATAAAGGGTGTCACTTTTAAAAGCAGTACTTGATAAAGGAATGGGGGGAATTCAAAACATGAAAATTGTATTATTTCAAATAAGAATATGGCTATTCTGGCTTTTACATTGCAAATTTCTGCTAGGTAAAATAAATCCCCATAAACTTTTTTTTACGCAACATTTATTTCCTTCCTGTGGCCGCAAAAAATCAGACCACAAATCTACACGTATTGTATATTAAGCGCAAGTTTCAAATCAATTAATCCTGTTTTTGTGGTTTCCAAAGAAGCCCAACCAAAACGGACCACATGAACCATTCTATAAGCCCATCAGACCTTTCACCACACAACCAGCCAACCGGTGACTCAGCAAAAAAATATGTATGCAGCATAACAAATCACCGCCCTTTTTTATTGACCTTCCTCTCCCCTTTGTCCGCGCTCCACAACCAATACGGCAGTCCGACATTCTGACAGCTTGGTAGCAATTCTCGGTCATGATCGTGCTATCATGGTCAGCCCACGAGCCGCGCCGCGTCGCGCCACACGCTCCTCTACATGATGTGTACAAGGGTCATAGCTTGAGTCTGTTTCACCTCCCATTGACTCCACTGCTGTGTCAATAGCCCATTGTGGCAGTTATGAAATTGTCAGCAAACAGCAGCTATGGCCACTGACCTTTATCTTACTTATGCTAGTATTTGCGTTTATCTGTGTGTACCCTGTCCAAGTGATAAAGTGCAACCTCTATTCTGGTCAGCAAACTAATAATTGTGAACTTTTTTACACGCTGGCCGTTAAATCCGCATTGTGTGGTGTGCACGGAGCTACATGTATTTGTTTTCCAAATGACGATTTAGATAGAAAAAATTAAAACGTGATTAAAAAAACCTAAAATCATCAGTTGTACATGACATAGATATTGGGCCAGCATTCCTCACATCATTATACATCGTTCTCATTTGAGATCTATCACTCTGCAACTGGATTAATGTAACATGACGTTTTGATTTTTAATCATAGTGTAATGTTAATTTTGTAATCGCTTATGTTTTCCTGTGATATAGCATGTCTTCCTTATACAATTGATACTAGCAAAAGGAAAGGGAAGATTCAATTAAATAAGATGTGCCACGTACTACATGCAAATCCCATAGAGCAGCAGTTGGCCTAGCACACAAAGGGTTAATGGAGACAAGCATGTTCTTTTCTCCTCTGTTCTCTCTCTCTATAACTATTTCAGCGTCTCTTCTAAGGTATATCCACCCCATCCCCCACATCCTCCACGCCCACTTAAATGTAAACAGGTATCCCCTAAGTACTGGCTTCATACATACATGTACCAAAATGGGCAAAAGCGCCCATAGAACTTGATTTTTCTCACCGGCTATAAATGCAGATCACTATTATTTGTTCACTTGGAGCCTCATCAAGGAATCCATTTTGGTGCAAAGTCCCCACCCAGGGTACAATCAATGTTCCTGTCACAGCTACTAGGGAACCCTTCCTCTGCCAGACCCAATGCTGCCAGGAGCACTCACTGTGCTAACCTACATCCCTGGCAGGCAGGGGGTTAAGCAGGCAACCAGGGATGATGCAGCAATATTTCTACCAGGGAGCTAGCTACAAGGCATCTGCCACCAAACAAATATTTGCAGTCTGAACTTGAATTGATACATGGCCATGTACGTAGATGGTTATGTATATTTGACTTGAGACAGCATCTCACCGCAAGCATGAATGTAGTTCAAGAAGACTCTGGTAGAGAAATCATCTTAACTGCATCCAACACCAACCCTGACACAGAAATATATCTTGACAAATTTGAAAGCGTGTGCAACAATTAGCGATGGTATGCATAGTCAATGTCAATGTTTACATCACTCGCTTGCTAATTATTCTATTGGGGATGTATTGCATATTAAAGGGAGGTAGATGTAGCAATGTAAACATGTACATATGCAAGTGTTTTGTAGCTCAATGTATCAAATGAAACAACTGAATTGGAAGTACAACAAAAAGAAATTTTGTACAATAGAAACAAAAAAATCCCATATTTTATTGTCACTATTTTAAATGGGCACTGCACGTTTTTATCAACTTCAATTGAATATTATAACCTGACCCTTATTACTGTTTCTCATTCATGCATGGACTATAAAATGAGAGTTCCTAGCTTAGTACCAGCAAATATAGATATGACAACAAATAGAAATGTGTCGGCTCTTTCAATAATTCCCATAAGCTGTCAATGAGATATCATTTTTCATGAAAGTTGGGACATCAATGGCCATCCTTTTTTTGGTGGAAATTGTCCTGAATATACATTCATTCACCTAGTAACTATAAGTTCAGGGTCATGAATTCAACTTGCATCATCTAATGTCCAGCATATCTCCTTGAATATTTTATAAATGGTTAAAAATGGTGGTCTATAAAATATTTTGTTAAGATCACTAGTATAGAGCTCCGAAGTGTGACGTCACGTTGTCCAGACAACGTACGGGCTGGCTCTACACTATATTTTCAAAATGTCCGCTAACGTATTTGTAGTATGGGCCAGTGCTTTGTTCCCGATTGCAATCATCAATCCCAGCGTGATACCTGCCGTTTTTTCCGATTTCCGAAGGATCCGAAGGTGAAGCGAAAGTGGATTAGACAAATCAGGTAAATAATTTATGTTTAAACTCTCAATTTGGGGTAAAAATGTCGGGCTTTTTCCACTATCGCACGCCCAAGTATCCAGCTGTATTGGTGCGTGATACCACTCTTTAGCATACAGCTGCGCCGGGGCTACGGCGGCGGTCGTACTATGTTCGCGCACGCTCACCAAATTTTATCTGAAATTGAAAAGCCCTGTAC
This sequence comes from Arbacia lixula, assembly GCA_963669155.1. NCBI lineage: Eukaryota > Metazoa > Echinodermata > Echinoidea > Arbacioida > Arbaciidae > Arbacia > Arbacia lixula. Next base: position 10,044,361 of record OZ022580.1, read on the forward strand.
CAACATCGATAGAATAACCGACTTGGGTCACACCGATTTTCCCATAAATTCTTCATTATAACTTATACTCTGTTGATGGTAGAAACTAGCACTTAACTTCTTGAGCTGTAGCAGGGAGGTGGGACAGATATAGACTAGGAAACTGTGCTTGAAACAACAATTGTTACGTGTATTGTGTAATTGTAAATGAACTATGATCATGATGATACACAAGTTATCACATTTTAGGCAGACCAGAGCCGAATCAGATCGAGAGACACTTTGCCATCCATTAAAAACGTATCACATATGGATTCACTAGTCTTAATTTTATTAACCTAATTAATAACTAACCAGACCATAAAAAAAAACACACGTACAGTATTATATTGAAGTGAAGAGAGTTTTCCTAAAATAATTTTTGAATGCAGTAAAAGGTTTTGAAATACCATGTTTGAGAGACTTGCATTGAGGAAATGTGTACTTATTGTTTTGTTTCTCCCTTTCTTTGAAGGCGTGCAGACAGGGAGCCGGGCAGCACTTCTAGGGTCTGTGCATGTCATTTCCGCAATGGCAAGAAAGAGGGAGGACCAGAGATCTTCAAACGAAACGTGGACAAGATATTTCCTTTAACATCAGCTCAAAAAAAGACCACTTCGAAGAAAATAAAACCAAGTACTGCCGATGTATCTACTGCAGTAGTTATCGAAGCTACAGAACCAACTAGTATCACCAATCCTGACCCAAGTGGGAGTGAGACGCGCAGACTTAAAGTGGATAATGTCATCTTGAAAGTGCAATTAGAGGAGACCTCCAAAGAACTTAAAGATCTACAAACCACTGCTGATTACAGAAGGGACAAGTATAGTATAGAGTCATTATCAGATGACGTGGTCTGTATGGAGACAGGACTCCCGAACAAAAGAATTCTAGCAATTGTCACTGGATATGTTCAACGATTCGAGAACAACATTGAGTATTTCAGCGGCTGGCGAGTGAAGGCAATCTCATTTCAGGACCAGATCTTTATCACACTTATGAAACTGCGCCAGAATTACACGAATCTCCACCTAGCACAACTATTCCACACCAGCACTGCCACAATCAGGAACGTAGTCATCACATTCATCCATATCTTATTCAAACTACTGTACGAAGACACAATGAAGACCGTCCCATCCCGCGAGAAAAATAAAATGTCTATGCCAGACGCGTTTCAGCTATTTGTGAATTGCAAAATGGTGATTGACTGCACTGATGTCGAGATTGCAGCTCCGAAGCTCATGAGTGATCAGAAGAGGACGTACTCGGCATACAGAGGTATGCATTCCTTCAAACTTCTCCTGGGTGTAGCACCAAATGCTGTCATTACTTATTGCAGCAAACTCTTTCCAGGGTCAGTTTCTGACAAGGCTATAGTTAAGGAATGTGACATCCTCACCCACTTCAAGGCTGGGGATCTCATCCTTGCTGACAAGGGTTTCCTCATCCAGGACATTGTGCCACCAGGTGTGTCAGTCAATATACCCCCCTTCCTGTCCCACGGCAAGTTCAGCGAGAGTGAGGTGAAGATCACCAAAAACATTGCGAAGTGCAGGATCCACGTGGAAAGAGCCAACGCCCGCCTGAAGGACTTCAAGATTCTAACTTTCATTCCCCCCTACCTTAGGTGCTACACTGAGAAAATTGTGAAAGTTTGTTGCTCCCTAGTCAATCTACAGCATTCCCTCATCAGAGAGATTGAAGACACTGTCGATTTCGAATAGGACTTTTGAATCATGTTAACGTTCAACATACAAGTTGTAACATAAACTCTAAAGCCTCAACAGTAGAGTGTGTTATGTTTTGCTCATGTTTGCATGTATGTGTAATATTAACTTGCCAAGTTTTCTTATTGTGACATAATATGGAAATTTGTATTTTATTCCCTCAAGAGAACACTTTACTGCCTTTATACAATCTATATGTTTATGAAATGTTCATGTTGGCTGCGTAATGGACAGATGCAAATTTATTTCAAACAATTTTTCGACAAGATTTGTTTGTGTTTCAAATAATACATGTATGAATGATAATGGATACCTTCGTGTCTTTGGAAAATTTCTTATTGCCAAAAGAACATAATTTTTTGTTTACATGAACTTTGAATATATGATGGCAGGTTGATGCATTCATTTTGGGGAATGCTAGTTAATACAAAAGCTGATATTCTCTGCATAATGGGTGCACTGAAAGATGATAGTCCTCTCCATGAGCTACATGAACACAATTCACTGGTATATTTCATAGTATGATTCGTCTTTGTATTACTGCCTTGTGAGAAACTTTGTAGTTTGATGTACATGTATCAAACTATGCAATACATTATTTATGTTTTTTTATTCCAAGAAATGCTGATTGTATGCTGAGGTTGTTTAGTATATTTCATACTCTGATTCATAGTATATTTTAGATTCATCTTTGTATTACTGCCTTGCATTTTACTTGCCTATTATGAGATGCCAAAGATAATACTGTACATGTATTAGATAAACAGTACAAAGTTGGCAAATGTTTGTGAGAAACTTTGTAGTTTGATGTACATGTCTCAAACTATGCAATAACATTATTTATGTTTTTTTATTTCAAGAAATGCTGATTGTATGCTGAGGTTGTTTAGCATATTTCCTACTCTGATTCATAGTGTATTTCAGATTCATCTTTGTATTACTGCCTTGCATTTTACTTGCCTATTATGAGATGCCAAAAATATGATTAGATAAACAGTACAAAGTTGGCAAATGCTTATGAGAAACTATGTAGTTTGATGTACATATCTCACACTATGCAATACCACTGTTTTTTATTTCAAGATATGCCGATTGTATTTTGAGGTTGTTAAATATTGTGTTTAATAAGAAAACAAGTTCAATTTACATTTGCTGTATTTTTAATAGTTTTTATGTCCTTCCTGTTACTAGTGACCTTGTTTAAAATTAGAGAGAAAGAGAGACAGAGAGAGAGAGAGAGAGAGAGAGATAAAAGGGAGAGAGAGAAAAAGAAAATGTGGGGAGCGAAGTTAAAGTCCCTCTAAAGTGTTGGAAGCCCCAAATTCATCACATCTTAAAACACATTTGTTTTTAAAATCCTTTCAGAAATGTGTGTTAAAAGACATCCTCTTTTATATTAATATACAATTTGAAATTTTGCCATCAAATTGTGAGGGCACCCAACACTGTAGAGGGGCTTTAATCAGATTCTGTTTTATTTAATTGTTATGAAAGACACAAGCAAACACCAACATACATGCTAACAAACAGAACCACAGTCACGTGTACATGAAACACAAAATTGTCACAAGTCACAACACATGCACTATTGCAAACACAACTCATTCCATTACAATCAATTATAAACTCTAAAACAGATCTCAAAGTCAAACAAATTTTTGATTGAGCAATAGATCATAACTATTTATGAGATTTATTAACAAATGACAACGCAGGTCAACAACCCAGCATGTAATCTGTCACAACATGAGACATGGCATGAATAACATTTCAAATCTGAACGTCAAGCTTCCCAAAATCATTTGAAATATAGATTATCAAAACATACATGTGAGGCAAAAGTAACCAGAATCATATAACTGAGTTGTTCCACTAAACACATATTTCACAATATTGCAAGATGCATTTGCGTAGATTAATGGTTTGGATTTAATGTAAATGTTACTTTTTTTGGCAAAAAAATGAGTTAAAAATAATAATGAAATGGCGCTTATAAAGCACTTTCACCAAAGTCTCTAAGTGCTATAACAAACCAAATACAATTACATATTAAACAAATTACACCTACAAATTAAAATAAAAATAAAATGTAAATCGATGTGAACAGAGTATTAAACTTTATCATCAAAAGTAATTTAGAATAAATGTGCCTGAAGACAAAAAACTAAAATATGCTCTTGCCAGAATTACCAATTTTATTACTGTATCCCTGATTATCCAATAGTACATCCCTGATTATCCAATAGTACAGTGTTGCTGTAATTTGTAAATTCAGTATACGTCATAAAAAAAATAAACACAATTTAAAAAAACATTCTATATTTAAACATTAATTAATAATGTATTATTAGTAATATGTATGTAACAATAATCCAGAAACATCAGAACATTTGTAAGGACAATATTGTGTACATTGAGAACGTCAACACTACAATGACTATTAATTGGCATGGAAAATCTTTTAACGTTTAACTGCAAAAGAAAAACAATCATTACATTGTAGGGCATTACAATGTAATTTACAATAAAAAATTTCTTATACTACACTGTATCTAGAGTTCATTACTCATCACCACTCAACAGTCGAGGGAGAATTTGTTCTCGATGAAATGTCTCCAAGTACTCCAGATTGTCGATCCAGGATGCATCTCTCTTGATGCTCAGGATGAGTGCTTCCTTTGTCGTCCACACAACAAAGTAGCAAAGGTCTCTTTGCGTCAAGTGGAGCTGTCCTTGCACTTGATGCCAATATTGGTGGGTCTCCTGCAGTCTGTAGCCCCCTTCATCGTCCTTCTTTATGTAAAAGTCTTTCCTCTCGACCGCCTCCGCGATAGTCGCGTCCCGCTGGGTGAATGGACACTTCACCTCCAGGATGGCATCCTCGCCAACAAGTCCATCAGGAGAGGCACCCAGTACTCCTGACCGGGATAGCCAGAGTCCAGACTCCACCACCTCGCATTGCTTGGCTGCCTTGAACGCTTTGATGCCTTCCTCCTCTTGCGTTATGCCCCAGTTGATGGCTTGGACTCCGCTTAGGTTGTAAGTCCCTGTCAGCCGTTTTAGAAGAGATGGGGTGACTCTTTTTGCTTTGATCACAGCGCCAAAATTGCTAGCAGTTAATCTCCCTTTCCTTAGTTGGTGCCACGCAGGGTTGTGTCGCTGGCCTTTTGTAGCTTGCTCTACAGCTTTCTGTTGTTCCTCAGATATCTTTAGTTTGTCTAGAAGGAAGTCAACATTCAGATTCTGGCTGATGAAGGCTGGCGAAAGAATCAGATCTTCTACAGAAGGTACCGGTAGTGGCTGGACGTCAGGCTCTGGGGATAAAAGCCAGTTCATCCCTGTGAATTGGCCACAAGTCTTCAGTTCGTTTTGAAGCCAGTTGCGGTCATCATTGGTAATAGTCCTTGTAAGAGGGTCATAGTCCTTTGGTGGCGGGTACATCTCATCAACGGATTTGATGGTTGCTGGTCCCTTCACCTTACGCCACTGGCATTCAACGTCTGTCCGGCTGATGTTGTGGATGCCAAAGATGATGAGGGCTGCTGCATGGCTGCACTTGTACTGACCACGTGGACAGTCACACCTTGACGAGGCAATGCTCTTCTCACCCAGCTGTACCTGTACAAAGTAATTTGAGAGAAAAACAATTCTTAATGACTATGTATGTTGTCTCAAAATAGCACAGTCACAGAAAATAACAATGTCAATGCAAGTCATAAAATTTACAATTCTTTGGCTTAAAATTACTTTAAAAATAATGCAATCCATTAGAGTATACGTGTAATTTTTATTATATATAGAGGTCTAGACTATACTGTTAAAACAATAAAATACAGAGCATATAGTCTAGATTAGTCCCACTATCAAATCCCCGAAAGTCGTTGAATTTACTGTGCACCCACACAAATATACGTGAGTGGGACTACAGACTTTTGTCCCACTCGCGCATATCTGTGTTTGTGCCTGTGAAGACATGACATTTTTTCGGTGAACTACAACACTTACCACAACGTTGTAACTTTTGTCTTTCATGCTGGCTCTAACAACTCCTCGAAGCTCACCCTGAAAATAATCACATTTCTCTACATGGTCAGATTTGTAGTGGTTTTCCCCTCGTTGCAAGGATTTCGGCTCGTCTGAAAAGAAAGATGCTAAGGCTGTTATCGAAATGGCGTCCATATTTGCTAATGGAAAGTCAATGCAAAAAGCTCGCGTGCGCGACGTCGCACGGTTCATCCAAGCATAGCAACCTTTTGTGTAGAGCCAGTCAAGCGGTCGTCAGGGGAGCGTGACGTCACGGCTTCGGAGCTCTATTGGCCTACACTGGCAAGCCGCATACATATATAGTCTGATGGATATCAATGTGAGAGGACATCTTTAACCAGCGTAAACCTCCAAATTTATCTCAAATTATGAGCTAATTGCTGATCCAGTGATTAGTAAGGTGTTGTTTTTGTATAAACACACAAACATTTGGAGTGAACAACCATATTTTACATGCAAGTACAAAATCATATCTTATCAAAAAGTTAATGAGAAATCTCCCTGTCTACAGCATAATCTGATTGGGTCTTTGAGATGTGTTTTTCTAAATGGATTTTTTGGTACAAGAGTTTCAGAAATGACCAGACTGATGTTCTTAAATCAGTATTTCAAACAATATACTGTATGAAATATTTATCTCTTTCGCTATTCCTTCCCTATAAAGAGGTTGGATGTCATGGCTTTCCATCTTTCCCTGTTCAGTGCAATCTCACAGCATTCATTTATCTTCCTGCCAGTTATCTCCTCAATATTTCCAAGCCAACTTTTCCATTCTCGACCTCTTCCTCTCCTACCTTCAATTTTGACCCTCCACGATTTTCTTTTGCAAAGATTCATGTCTTCTGGCCATAATAGGAAAGTTTGCATTTGGTATTTATACAACTGTACATGTTAGACCTGTGAAAAGCACTCTCTACCTTTAAAACCTTGAACTTGACTGCATTCATTCAAGGTTGCAGGAAGTTAACATCAGTGAAATAGAACACCTGTATTAGTGTCCATGCAGTTAGAAAATTGTATATTCTTCCGCATACAGTCCATAGCGCCCTGCTTTCAACGACGCACAATGCGTCACTGACAATAGTCAACTGTATTTCGGCCTCACCTAGAATCAATGATCGGCACTAATTTTTCTGCACATATTTCTTTGAAAATTGTCTGAATGAAACCTCTGTTGTGCATGTGAAACCATATGTACAATGAAAACAACGTCAAGGACAGTGGTTTAATACCAAAGAGGCGCAGTCTCTGTAATGGGTCCACCTACATGTTGATTCAAATAAAAAAAATACATATTTCAATTATGTATTATATGTGTATTGTGTATACCATGGAAACTCCTTTAACAGAAGAGAGAACAATTTGAAAGTCCCAATTCTTTACATAGGATCAAAATTAATGTACGTTTATGGTAGTTGAACTCAATATTGACAGTTGGTACTCCATGGCAACACAAACAACCTTTCCTCCATTGTCATGTCATTCTCCCTAACAAAAGGATATAATTTCTTATATATATATAATTTCTCAAAGGGGTGCAACATCACAAATTATATTCAGAGTGGGTTCCTCCGGTAAAAAAAAATAATAAAACAATATTCTGGCTGGAATGTGTTTACCACAACACTGCATGATACATCAACCTAATACCACAAATCGCTCATTAATCAACTGATGCTGGTTTGCAAGTCATGCTAGTCAATTATTATAGATGAGCAGATATGACTATAATAGTGGGTAATAGTACAGGCAACATTACGCTGGTACTTTTATTTAGCCTGAACGGGGCAAATCGACCACAGCAAATGTGTGACAGGCCTTCATAAAAGCAGCTTAATATGAAGGCTTTTGATTAGGTAGTGCCTGGACACACTGCATGCATGCACACCACACACACATAAACTCTGTTGATATACATAGCGTATCCGCAACATAAGCGCAACATTTGGGGTAATTTTGCCTATGTATGTATTACCGATAGCTGCATATACGATCAGGAATCACTCAAATAATGTGGTATTTGCTTCTAGCTCCCTTTTTCTGCTTATTTTGCGGTTATTTTGTGAATCGACTTAGTAATAATACTGCAATATAGCGGCAAGCAAATCACATAAACTGCGTCCGCAAAATAGCCGTAAATGTTGCGCCTCGTGCGTCGTGCTCTGGCATGTGTTTCGCCAATTGCACCTCTTGTATGGCTTAGCGGGACATGTCATCATCACTCATCTGCTCTAGCTAGGAATGTGGAGAGAGTCCAGCTGTCCAAAAAAATGCAATATTACAGGGTTTTTTGTGTAAATGAAGCTTTTAGAGGCTCGCTGGAAACTTTCTTACCCACGAGCATCGGTAATAATAGGAGTATTATCACGATTGCGGTATATGAACGGGGCTATAGACTAGGCACAAGTGGCAATCACACCTCGGTTTGAACAATCAATACTGGGTCTGAACATAAAGACTATGTAACCTCCCATGAGGGGTGGAGAAGGATGGGGGATCGTCTACATGTATTTTTAGCTAGTCTGTGTGTCCAGCCTGAATTTTGATTGCAGCGATGAAGACAATTATCAGCCCACAGTCTAGGACCAAGACTAGCACACAGGCCACCCTACAGGTAATGCTTTAGGCATCTTGCAGATGATTATGTAACAACCCTGAGCGAGGGAGGGAGGGCCTTTAAAGGGGAAGTTCACCCTGAAATTATTTTGGTTTCAATAAAAAGAGACAAATGAAAGAAACATATGAGTGAAGGTTTGACGAAAATCAGTCAAAGGAAAAAGAAAGTTATTTGATTCTAAAATTTTTATTTTGTGACGTCACATGCGAGGTGCTCTCCCATATGTTGTGCACAATTTTTTTCGAAAATGTGCATTTTCTCACAAAGATATGCATCATTTACTTGTGCGTTTGATACATTATCAGAAATACATTTTTACACACATACCTGTACGGAAAAAAAATCATTCCGTCGTCAAAAACAGAAAAAAAAGCAATTTATCAACTTATTTTGTACACAACATATGGGAGAGCACCTCGCACGTGACGTCACAAAATCAAAACTTTAAAATCAAATAACTTTCTTTTCCTTTGACCGATTTTCGTCAAACCTTCACTCATATGTTTCTTTCATTTGTCTCTTTTTATTGAAACCAAAATAATTTCAGGGTGAACTTCCCCTTTAACTGGAGTCATGATGAGTCGGCCGCAGACTCCTCTGTGAAGTTCAATGATGCAGCTAAGACGGCAATGGGATGTTATTCATTATAGCTGGAAGGAAGTTGGCTAATTCAGACACAATTCATTGTGACTTCTATGCGGGTTCACCTGAGGCAAGAATTAAAACGATTAGCTACTGACTGACATTATTAGTAAGTTAGAGGTATTCCTTTAAGTGATTTTGGACTTGTATTAGCGTACCAGTGGGCGGCATCATCATGACGTACCTCAGTTAGGGCACAATGTGTGGCTTACAAAGATGGTCATGACTGTGATGGGGAAAACTAAATGTCAGGCTTCAAAAACAAAGAAGCCCCAGTCAAATTGGCCACAGCAAACAAAATGATTTTGCCATGCTTCTTGGAATGTGAGGTCACCTACTTTAACAAATCCAGGTCCTGCGATTCAGCCAGTCGTAATGTCATCTTACGGCTGATCAGATAGTAAGCAAATAATCAACGTCGGTGAAGGTAATGGGACGAAATATCACTTCCGAGGCGATCTGGATGTAGCTATCTTTCCGAAGCTTTTAGCTGAGGAAAGATAGCGTATACATTCAGATCGCCGAGGAAGTGATATTTCGTCTCATTGCCTGAAACCAAAAGTTGATTATTTGCTTTATATTCCACATCTGATACCAACAATCTATAAAATAAATGACAATTTAACGAACAAAAGCATTCGTGTCAGTGCGGCTACATATTCACGCGACGCTCCGAAACCCGGAAGCAAATTGACTTTGTGCACGTAATTGCTATATAGACTCTACAAATTCCAACGAACACAATGACATGTTGATGCTAATTTGTAAGATTTTGACGGAAAAGCAAGAAGTAATTAAAATTCTCTTACCTGTGCGGTATCGGTGAGAACATAGATCCTCCGAGAATACTTTTCGTAATTGTAATTGATTACAGGCAAGTGAAATTCTAGGTCAATTTTGGTACGAGGTGGTAGAGAATTGCACACTTGCTTTGGTGAAATACTGTGTGGGCCTAGCCTGGGGGAAATGGAAGGCTTGCACTGCTTTGTACGTACGCGCGCGGCGCAGCGCGCTATAACCAAAAATTTTAATTTCCGCGCGCGCACCGCGGTGTCGTCTGCGCCGATAGTCCGAGCTACGCACTTTTATTTCGCGCGTACTCAAAATATTGATCACGCGTTACGACTGTGAGGAGTGAAGAGATCAGCGAAACCAAAAAGTACTATCACCTAGAGTGTAACGAACTTTCCTTCTCAAAAAAGTACTATCACCTACAGTGTAACGAACTTTTCTGCTCAGGTGATCAGATGGGAAAAACTACGCTTCATCACGTGATCAACTATTGACCAATCATATAGCAACATTCTTATTATGTGGAATATAATGTCCTCTATGGTAGCCTTTACATAAAGCTTAAAGGGCATATACTGTACTGGGAAGGCAAAAAAGCCTTCAAAAGGTGATCGTGAGCATTGTTCTTGCCAATGGCCTTAAATAAATGTATTGTCCAATTTAAAAGCTTGCTGAAAGTTATTTGCCCTCAAATGATGTACATTTGGAGTAATGAGTGATTAAATAAAAAATGGTCAAAATGTTCGGCCCGAACATTTTGAGAATTTAATAATTAATCATTAATTACTCCATATGTGGATCATTTGAGGGCAAATAACTTTCAGCAAGCTTTTAAATTGGACAATACATGAATTTAAGGCCATTGGCAAGAACAATGCTCACAATCACCTTTTGAAGGCTTTTTTTCCTTCCCAGTACAGTATATGCCCTTTAAAAGTCAGAATTCCAGAATGCATTTCATTGTTGACTTATGCAGCAGACATTCCTCTCATTGTGAGCTATTCAGCATTCGAAGCCGAGGAAAATGATGCGCTATGGGATTTGTGTGGATATAGCATCCCTTGTGTGACAATTACCCCAACGTACATAAAGAGTGCAAACAAATCCGTTTCTGATTGGTTGCAACAATGCAATTGGCAATAAATAGGTTTTGCAACCAAAAGACCAGAACAAATTTAGAGTTGATGTGCCATGATGTAGGTTAACATTTTGTCAACAGTTGTTAAACGTGGCAGGTCTGAGAAAGAAAATCAGAATAGAATTCCAAGTTTCTTGTCTGCTCCATTAGTGATGTCAAACATCCTTGATGAACATGATACAGTAAACCTAAACTACTGCATGTACACAAGTCCCTGCACTAAAAGAAGGTTCCCATACACCCTTATAAGCATTTTAATTATCCTCAAATTGTGGGACAGTGTGTGACAGGGTAGTATGTTCCAGCATTGCAGCTATATCCATTTTATTTTCATTTGGCAGATTTTGATTTGCTGCCATCACCTAGCATGGACCCAATTCTTTGTCAATATTGTAATTTGTATTTATTGTTAATTTTCAGGTTATATCTCCTTAGGTATTGTGTAAATCTTTTGATTCCTTAATCAAACACACAAATAAAAAAAAATTTAAAAAAAGTTCTTCTTTTTAGACTGCTACAAAAGCTGTTTGCCCTGGTCGTTGATACCAGACTGCATCCAGGCTTGAAGCTATCAATGCCTCAATATTATGCATTCTGCAGCAAGCCACCAGGAACAAAAGCTATTTCCTCTGCTGGCCTCGGATTGTGACTTTTTTCATTGCACAAATGCACCGCGTGAAAACAAGGAAACTGCTGTCTCATTCTCTTGATCCACAATATTGTGAAAGTAAAGGGATTTTTTTTTCAGTGTTGTTGATCATGTTGTCGATTGAACTCTACTTCCTGGATCTCGAAAGTTTACAAGAAGAAACAGCGGGCTGTCATGAAATTGCTACCTGCTCAAGACGATCCTAGGGGGTGTTTAAGAACGACTTCATGCACGACTGCTAACCCTTTCTTGTGCTAAATGAGATACCACACTTTGTTTCTGTTTTAACATCATGGGAGATAATTTCCACCAATCCTAATCAAATTTGACAAATCATAGACTTTGAATTCAGACACTTGTTTACAACAACAATTTTAATTTATAATGATCAGATTTTAACTTCAACTGATGGGAATCAAAATCATTGAGAATCTGATTTAGCACAAGAAAGGGCCACCAGTCATGCGTAAAGTCATTCTTAGCTTAAGAACGGCTCGATGAAACACACCCCTAGTCACGTACATGGTTGGTTAGGGGTGGGGCCGAGACTGTGTGCTGATAATGCCATCACACCTAGCGACGGGATACACCGTGTGGTAAAGCAGGCAATAAGTTTACTTGTCCACCTGTAATCAGTGTCTGGCATCTTGTTATTCAAGACATCACAGTCTGCCGGCTACATGACGCCTCAAGACAAACTGTCTTGGTCAATGAACTTGAGCAAAGTTTAGGGTCAGACTTGATGAACCAACTCCCTAATCCTATATGCAAGCCTAGTCTACACCACAGACTCAATTGCGTTAACTCATTCAGGATGAAGGCCTTTTGGGGGCAAAACTGATCACTATTTGGCTTTTAAGTTGGCAACAATAATTTTTTTTTTTCAAATTACATTTTGATGAAGAAATGTAATGTAAACTCAATGATAACTTAATAAATGATCAAAATCTTTCAAGTTACAGCAAAGATCATGCCAATTTGAAGAGCAAAACAGGGATTTCAACCTTTTCAGCGAGTTGCCAATTTGAAGATTCAGTGCCCATTTGTCCCATATTTTGCTTTGAAAAATCATTACAAAGGTAATATATCATTATGAAGATAATATATCTCACTAAATGCCCAAAATGGATTCATCTTGTGCAGAAATGTATGTTCGTTCATGTGATGCATCTTTTGTAATTTTTAACAGTTGATATCAATAGGTACAGCCACAAACCACACATTTGTGGTACTTTGTCCAAAATGGGTTAAGATGAAAATAGAGCTTCCCTTGTATGTACAGTGTCCAATGACATATCTATATAGTCTTCTTATTCAATGGTTGGCACCTGCCAACTATGGGTGGCCAATGATAGAGATCCTGCAATCTATGGGAAGCCCATCACAGACAAAGAGTATTGAAGGATCAAGTAGATGTGAATGAGGGGGTGTAAGAGCGTCAGGGGATGTGATCAAATCTTATTTGAAAATGTCAACCTTCCTTAATTTCATCCCGAATCACCTCATATCATGTATACTGAACAAAGTTATCAACTTATATTTAATTGGTACAATGGTAAGTGTACAGGACCTGACAAAGTTACTCTTTAGAATTGTAAAAACCATGTGGTTCTTCGTTGTTGAGATAGTGTATTTGAGAGGCCAACTGGGATTAGTTATAATTAAAAAGATTTTGAACTATTCAAACTATTCAAGTTTTGGTTCTCCTTCAATTTTCTTTCCTCTTGGGAAAATTCCTAGTTTCAACACTTGCAAGGAGAAGAACAGAGCAAGGATGCATAGAATGATGTGATGAATGACTGTGTGTGTGCAGAGGATATGTATACATTTAGGTACAGGTATAGTAAATGTAAATGTTATAATATTTAGTAGTAGTAGTAGTAGTAGTAGTAGTAGTAGTAGTAGTAGTAGTAGTAGTAGTAGTAGTAGTAGTAGTAGTAGTAGTAGTAGTAGTAGTAGTAGTAGTAGTAGAAGTAGTAGTAGTATTTATTGTAATTTATATAATTATTTATTATTATGTTATAATAATTATATCCATTCAGTTGGATTTATCTCCAGGCATTTAATGTCTATATATGGGAGGAAAATGTATTTAAAATTGTCACAATTTGCCTCTTGGCCATGATGATCTTATCAAGCAATATTTTTTTTTTTAATTTCATTTATTTACTTATTTAATTCATTGTTATTATTTACCTATAGCACGTTCAGTGGTTGAACACTGTTCGACCAGGGGGCCCGTCTTTGATATATAACAAAAAAAATAACAGTTCAGTGACAAATAAACATCATTATGTAATTTGCACTATATCAGTGGATAATAACACAGTGCTCTCTGCCTTACTATTTGCCTGTGAAAATGAGACTTGACTAATGATACACTGTCTGATTACACAAAACACTGGGCTTTCATAATGATCGACCATGAACTTGAGACACAGCAAGAAAAAGAACAATGAGTCAAGTCTTCATTAGGGAGTCTTAAATCCTGTTCATATACACCACCTATCCGCAAAATAAGCACAACATTTGCGGGAATTTTGCCGATGCATTACCAATAGCTGCCTATATGAATGAGAATCACTCCAAGAATACAGTATTTGCTACCTCCATTTTTCCACCTATTCCACAGCTATTTAGCAGATTGAGACCTAGTAATAATACCGCAATATTGCAGTAAGCGAATCTTATAAACTGCACCCGCAGAATAGCCTTAAATGTTGTGCCTCTTGCATTGCGCTCTGTGGTTCGCTAATCCTATGGCTTATCTTGTATGTCACCCTCGCATGTTGGGGTGTGGAGATGTCCAAAGCACCACAATATATTGGCCTTTTTGGTGTATATGAACGGTGTTTTTTAGAGGCTCACTGGAAACTTTCTTACCGACGTGCATCAGCAATAATAGCGGTATTATCATGATTATGGTATATGAACGGGGCTAAAGAGAAACTTATCGAGCCAATAATCATGCCGCTAGCTTTTGTCTAGGGCAGGTGTTGGGGGCTGTTATCACTCACATCACAGTTTTCACTAGCCATACTTCATACCTGGAACAGTGATTCAGTGCAACATGTAATCCCTCGCTCAGTGCTACCGCTGCTATGGGGGGTACGCCATGTAAGCACTAGTCATGCGTCATTCAGCGCGTTGCCAGGAGATCGCAGCGAGATAACCGCTCCATTTTTGGCAGCCTTTTGTTGGGGAAATTAGCAAGCAATTTATAATCAAGAAACAGGGCATTTCTGTTTCTTTTCTTTACTCATTTCTGGCTGTATTAGAGAAGTTATTCTTTCTTTACCAGGAATCACTCCTTTTTACCCTTTAAAACCACAGAGATACATTCATAACATCTGCTCACAATGATTTCTTCTGTACTCTCTTCCTTCTTTGGTCATTCTTTGACCACTCATAACAGATTAGCAGTAAGGACCATGTATTGATGAATAGATAGAAATTAAATGAATTGACAAGACATAACAACACTTTATTGATTTTTGACGCACCAATTACAAGATGATCATCATACACATGATGTATTATTGTAGAAACATTTGCCTGTCGTGATAAATTAACAGGAAATTGTACATTAGGCTGTATTCTCTTTTAGTACGGTAGTTGCTTTTTCTCTGTCTGTCATCTCTCTCTCTCTCTCTCTCTCTCTCTCTCTCTCTCTCTCTCTCTCTCTCTCTCTCTCTCTCTCTCAATAATCTCAACAGAAAAGTCCCCTGACATCAATTGAAGTCAAGGTAATGCCACTGTAAAAGAACCTCCTGATAACGTTTTATTGTAAAATCGCTCTCCATTTCCCTGCCGTCAGTCTGACCAGCTTCGTTTCCCTTGCAATCCAATTAATGCTACCTCACTGCCAAGGCCACAAGTCGGCAACCATCCTCGCAATTTTGAGAGAACGGCTGAACGCACAAACAAAAAATCCAATGAACGAATGAACGAATGACAAACAAACAAAGAGAAGAATAGACCCATGAGCAAAGAATAAAAAAATAATGAATAAATGGATGCATATTTCATGTAGGAGGCAGACTGAGCCAGTGCCCACACAAAAGAATCAAGACATGAGCCATATCACAGAGGCGGGGGTAGCTTGCCCTTTTTTATCGTCAGACACAGCTCTCCATCTGCAGGATGCATCTGAACATATCATGTTCATTTCCCTCTAGGTCACAGGATTACATTGCCATGTCCACGGAGCTTCATATACAAGAAAACATATCCACGTCGCTATAGCTAACTAGAAAGATGTCTGGAATTGCGCTAGGTAACAGACAAGGGAAATTGTGTGTTTAGAGTGTATTTCCTGGAGATGTTGCTGTGTGCGCTCTGCCAGTTAATCAGCACTTTTTTTTTTGCTTTGCCTCCCCAGTCTTTACATTCTCAATCAAATAATACAAACAGTGATAGTGATAACAATGAAGGAGTTTATTGGGATGATTTAAAAAAGAGGATTGACTGATGAAAGGAGAGGGGGAAATTGTATGAATCATAGGGTGCGTTTATCATCTCTTTTCTTGGGTAGAATTAAGGTTTCCAAACGCCTTTCAAGGTTTTCAATCGCCTTTCAGGGAGATGATAAACACAAAAACGTGTTTTGATTATGGGGTTCGGAAAGCCTTTTTGAAATGCACAAATTTGAGCGATCCGAAACGCGTTTGAGCCAGAAACGCGTTTCTAGAAGCGAGATAAACGCAAAGCTGTTTTGAAACAACTTTCTACTTTGATAAGCATGCACCGCATCTGACAGGTGCGCAGTGACTAGGCCAGTTTTCGACTGGGCGATATGAGTTGATATACTCAACATTTTTTTGAAATGCATTCGTAAAGGACTTTGGAAACGCCTTTTGATAGTAGGTACTGAAAGGCGTTTCAAATTCTGGAAAGATGATAAACACGGCCATAGTTATGCTAGCCCCCAATTTGGAGCAACTGGTACAAGCTTGCTTTGTCATAATTTGTATAATCTCCATCAAATTTTCAAAATGGATTAAAATATTGTTGCTGCAATGGACGGTTTTAGGTCACATGAAGAAGAGTATAGATGGAGAATACTTCATAATTCATTTTAATATCAGAGTGATGCATTAATACGACAGTGTAGAGTCACATAATGTGGCACATTAGCTCATGACCATGAAACTATCAAAAATAGAAAATACCAATTATCTAGAAGCTATCATTGCATTATGCTGGTACGCATGTACTTGTAATGTATTTTTAATCCAAATAAGTGCATTGTTTCGAATAATTGCAACATTGATGGGTTGGATATGAAATACAACGCCAGTGCTATCTCATGGTGATAGGGGGAAACTGCAAGGATGATTTATCCTGATGTTACAGTGAGATAAGGCATGATAATGGATAGTCATTACACAGATAGATACATGTGTGTGTAATATATATATATATAGTACACTATATATAGTGTAATATGTAATCTGTAGATGATGTGAACCTACTAGCCACACCAGCTTACTCATGGAGTACATTTCATGTGATATGCAGGGAAAATATATAGCAAGTAATATATAATGTACAGAAGAACTGTGTCATCCAAGGAGAAAGGGTTAATAAATATGAATTATTTTTAAACAAACTTAATGTTTGTAACACAATGTATTTCACATTTGCAGATGTACATGATTTTAAATCAAAATCAACTTTTGCTTTCATATTTCACTCTCCTTTTGTTAAAGTAAAGTAAGCATGTCAGGGTACGTTGCAAGGCTTATCCTTAATGGTAGCCCAGATGCCAATGGCCACCTAAAATTTGATATGGCTACTACAAGCTTTGTATAGGCCACCAACAAATAAAGAGTGACAACACACAAGTCTATGATGAGAGGATATCGGTTGCGTGATTTGGGCTACCTGAAAAAAAAAAAGCTGAAGCGCAAGCTCTGTAAAATGTTGCATTCAACATGGACATTATGTAAGACCAGATCACCAACCCTGCATCAATCTCTGTGACCTAATCATGCTACATCTCTGAGCGTGACCAGTTGCATGAATACCGACCTACTGGTACCTGCAGGATTCATACCTGTAGCTGCATCCACTTTCCCAAGGTGAGTCTAGTCATCAAACTAGGGCTCTCTCTCTCCATGAGCTAATTTGCTTGTGATATAACACTCACAGAAGGAGCTGATTTTGATGCACTCTTGAGCAATATTTGCACACAAATGTATGTTGCTTAACCCAATGCTCACGGTTAGACTTTGTTGGCTTTGCGAACCCTGATCAGATAAGATTTTGCCATAGAACTGTAGTAACCAAAGGGGTTTGGCTTGATTACGCCCCATAAGAAATTTGAAGTTGATTCATAGCCTCCCATCTATTGTATGTATAGCAGATTACACAGAAATAAAAAAAAATAATACCCAGCAAATGCTTCAGAGCAATCCAAAGCACTCAAACAGCTCATGATAAATCCAATATATATTATACAAATATACCAAGCTGTGAGATTGTATAGTGGAAATTATCTATCTGAGGAGGGAGTGGCATAGAACTATTTTTTCCGAGGGGCGAAGCCCCCGAGGAAAAAATAGTAACTTATGCCAGTCCCTCCGAAGATGGATAATTTTCACTATACTTTCGAACTCAATGCTTGGTATATTTGTTTTATATCCCTTTTGTAAAACAATAACTAATAAATACTATTTAGAAAATAGTAAAACTTTCGGTAACACCATGTGGTTGTATGTCGCTTTTTTTTTCTCTGTCTCGATATCGGTTCATCCTAGGTATATGCGCAACACACCGCGCACTGCATTCATGCGCGCACTAATTTACGCCCGCTCAGGTAGAGAGCATGCGCAGTAGTGCCAAGGAAGAAAATAGTAAATAGAGCATGCGCAGTCCTCCCCATGAAAAAATAGTGAAAAATATCCGGAGCTGAGGCAGATATAGTCAAATTATTTTGTAGTCTGCGATCATCAATTGACCAATCACGTTCCCAGAATACTCATGAATATTCATAGAAGGGATATAAATATATATATATATAGGTAAGCGATTGAGTAGTGGTATACTGCAATATCTAATAGTGCTCGACTGTGTAGGAGCTGAGTATAAATAATTTATTGGTTGGATGCTTAACTTAAGCTGGTCATACAGACTGTTTCACCCGAAGGATCGTCAGCGACATAAAGGCACACAACAACAAAGTATCGAATACAGAAAAAAACCGAGAAACCGAAAAGTGCAACTGCCAGAAAACAGAAGACTGCCCTCTACCAGGAAAGTGCACAACAAAAAACGTGATCTACGAAGCCAAAGTCACCACCCCCCACGACGAAAAATCCTACATCGGACTGACCTCCAACACATTCAAAACCAGACATGCATCTCACAAAGCATCATTTAAGGATAAAGAGAAGAGGCACAGCACCGAGCTCAGCAAGCATATTTGGAAGCTGAAAGATGAGGGCACACCCCACAAGATAACCTGGAGGATCGTACGCCATGCACAACCATACTCTCCACTCACAAAACGCTGCAACCTCTGCCTATGGGAGAAATTCTTCATCATCACTGCAAAGAAAAACAACAGCTTGAACTCTCGTACTGAACTCATATCTACCTGTAGACACAAGAAAAAGTTCCTACTTGCTGGTTATGGATAACCCCCCCCCCCCCACCTCACTTGTAACCATGCAGTAATGACCTCTAAGTACCCCTTATGTAATAAACAAAGCACATGTACCCCTTCAGTAACCCCATTCATGCTCTGTCAACCCAATGTTATACCCTAATGCACATGTTCTGTATACACCTAAATTATGTTCTTCATACTACCAGTCGCTGACGATCCTTCGGGTGAAACAGTCTGTATGACCAGCTTAAGTTAAGCATCCAACCAATAAATTATTTATATATATATATATATATATACCGGTCTATATTGTTGTGTATTAACACTATCTATTTAATTCTTAGATATAGGAAACATCAAAGAAGAAGAAGAAATTTTCTAATGACGCATTAATCAGAGGTGCAACATTAAAAGTGAGAGGTAAAGACATCACCTGCTGCCTGGTGATTTGGGGCAGTTTCATGGAAACAAACTTATAAGGATGCTCACCGAAGGCACATATTTCAAAATTGGACAAGGACTGTAGGAAAAGAGAATGGGAGAAACAGAAAATGGTTGAAAATTCAACTCAAGTAGGAAGGAGTTTTCTGTGCACCTTTTTACTGTCAACAGTCATGTCAACAATCTCCACAACAAATATGCAGTGGTATGTCAAAATTATTCAAATAAATGCCGACTGTAGATTTCAACGATTCATAATACCTTTCAAAAACTTAAGAGATATCTTCTTCCGGCTGGATCAAATCAAACAAATCATTCTACAAATAAGAAATTATGTATATCAGGTGATTTTACTAGTAAGTGTTGCTTTGTGAAGTAATCCTCTATATAAGCTAAAACGTTTTTACCAGAAGAGTAAAATTAATTGGTATTGGTTTTCATATCAGGGCATTTCACAAGTAAGCCCAGCTCCGTTAAATTGTCCTTCTATATATATAACTTGTGCTGATCCAGAAATATTGTGACACAGAATCTACTGCTCAAACCCTTGAATCATGCCCGTCGCTGTCACCACCCATGCCCCAATGCCTTATCATCTGCAAATGCCCGGAAAGCCCTGCTTGGTTTGAGCGCGCCGAAATTCAATCCATGCCAAGTTTGCTGACGAAGGAAGAAAGAGAAAAACTGCTGAGGTAGGCAGAAAAATCTTTCTTGTGGGCTTGAAGGTTGAGAGAGTCATGCCTCCTCGGTACGGGAACGGGCAGCGGGGGAGGAGGAGGCAAATTAGGGGCGCACAGATGTGGGGGCTGATCTGATGAGTGACCCCCTCACTAAGGGGCAGACCTTGAGCAAAAGGGGGGACGCAAACCCGCCACCTGTTGGGCGTGTGCCCTACGGCCTTCCAACCGAAGAGCGTGCACAACCAGGAGGATGATGCTTGCATTTACGCAACTACTCTTCGTGAGAGAGGGAGAGAGAGAGGGGAAGAGAGAAAGAAAGGGAGGTAAAAAGAGAGAGAAGAAGAGAAGGAGAGAGAGGACGGGGAAAAAGAAGTGAGGGAAGAAAGATATAAAGAGAGGTAAAAAGAGAGACATACAGAGAGAGAAAGAAAGAGAGGGGAAAGGGAGAGAGATTAGGAGAAGAGAGGGGAAGAAAGAGGAAGAAAGAGGGAGAGAAAAAGAGAAAGAGCAAAAAGAAAAGGGAGAGAGGGAGGGAACGAGAGAGACCTAAACGTGGATGCAGAAGGATGAGGGGGAAAAATCAGCTGCCTCACCATTATGAAAAATAGTTGGTGAACAGCACAGAACAGGGGGAGTCCCAAGGGGAGGCCACAAACGACATGACTGCAGCGATAAAACAACATCAAAATGCAGATTCACGGGATGACGACATGCACCAAAGTGAAGGGGTACGCACAATAGGGAATGGGGGTGGGGGTGGGGGTGGCGATAGTGTCTGAAAGTAACTTATCAAAATAGAAACCTGGGAAGGGGTAGGCGCACTCTTGGGGAAGATGGACAAGAGGGAATGGGGGTGGGGTGGGGGAAGTGCCAAAAAATAACTGATCAGAATAGAAAGCTAGGAAGGGGAAGGCACAATCTAGGGGAAGGGGGACAAAGGGAATGGGGGACGGGGTAGGGGTTGGGGTGGTGCCTGAAAGGAACTTATCAGAATAGAAAGCTAGGAAGGGGTAGACACAATCTTGGGGAAGGGGGAGAAAAGGGAATGGCGTGGGGGTAGGGGTAGTGCCTGAAAGTAACTAATCAGAATAGAAAGCTTGGAAGGGGTAGGCACAATCTTGGGGAAGGGGGAGAAAAGGGAATGACGTGGGGGTGGGGGTAGGGGGTGGTCCCTGAAAGTAACTAATCAGAATAGAAAGCTAGGAAGGGGTAGGCACGATCTTGGGGAAAAGGGATAATAGGGGGTGTGGTAACTGTGGTTGAGTGTAACACGTCAGAATAGAAAACTAGGATGTAATACAAAGATTGTTCATTTAAGTGTGCTTACAACACATTCAAATAAAAACCTTGACTTTTGAGTATGATCTACCATATTATAATGCAAATAAGTGCAAATGATCAAAGTGTCATTCCAAGTACACTTTTTCGGATTTTCCCCAAGCAAAACTAAGATATTTGAAGGTGATAAGTAATATCAGGTAACACTTAATCAGTCAAACATATCAGTTCTAATCAAGCCTTGCAAGTTGGCTCACATCCTACAGCACGCAGCCTGGGAGTAGTGAACCGCACAAGGTTTAATGGGTCAGTGGGGGGATATCATACCACAACTAGTTGGTGAGAAGGGGGGGAAGACCCCCCTGTGCCCCCATCTTATGCTGCCCCCTCGATCAAGCAAGGAAAAACACGGTAGCCGGCAAAGAGGTATGCATGCATGATGACCTGATGAGGGGAGAGGAGGGGGGAAAGGAGGGGTTGAGGAGGGGGGAGCAGAGGGGGGAGAGGGAAGGAGGGGGACTGGTGTGGCATAGCACTCAACTGCGGGCTGGCAAGAAGGAGGGGGAGGAGGAAAGCCGGCCCTAATGAGACCGGGAAATGATCGTGGCTTGTGAGGACATCAATTGGGCATCCGCTGCCAATTGGCTGGCTTCCTGCGCACCGTTACGAAGCAAGAAACGGGCTCACGCACGTGGGTCTCCTGGAGCCCTCCCCCCATAGCGGCGGCTTGACTCAGCGAGATGCCAGATTAGCACTCTCACCTGTAGCACTAGGCTCACCTCCAGACCCGGCTTGACTCAGCGAGATGCCAGATTAGCACTCTCACCTGTAGCATTAGGCTCACCTCCAGACCCAACTTGACTCAGCGAGATGCCAGATTAGCACTCTCACCTGTAGCACTAGGCTCACTTCCAGACCCAGCTTGACTCAGTAAGATGCCAGATTAGCACTCCTACCTGTAGCACTAGGCTTGTCTCCAGACCCGGCTTGACTCAGTGAGATGCCAGATTAGCACTCTCACCTGTAGCACTAGGCTCACCTCCAGACCCGACTTGACTCAGCGAGATGCCAGATTAGCACTCTCACCTGTAGCATTAGGCTCACCTCCAGACCCAGCTTGACTCAGCGAGATGTCAGATTAACACTCTCACCTGTAGCACTAGGCTTGTCTCCAGACCCAGCTTGACTCAGCGAGATGCCAGATTAGCACTCTCACCTGTAGCATTAGGCTCACTTCCAGACTCGACTTGACTCAGTGAGATGTCAGATTAACACTCTCACCTGTAGCACTAGGCTTGTCTCCAGACCCAGCTTGACTCAGCGAGATGCCAGATTAGCACTCTCACCTGTAGCACTAGGCTCACTTCCAGACCCGACTTGACTCAGCCAGATGTCAGATTAGCACTCTCACCTGTAGCACTAGGCTTGTCTCCAGACCCGGCTTGACTCAGTGAGATGCCAGATTAGCACTCTCACCTGTAGCATTAGGCTCACTTCCAGACTCGACTTGACTCAGTGAGATGTCAGATTAACACTCTCACCTGTAGCACTAGGCTCGTCTCCAGACCCAGCTTGACTCAGCGAGATGCCAGATTAGCACTCTCACCTGTAGCACTAGGCTCACTTCCAGACCCGACTTGACTCAGCCAGATGTCAGATTAGCACTCTCACCTGTAGCACTAGGCTTGTCTCCAGACCCGACTTGACTCAGTGAGATGCCAGATTAGCACTCTCACCTGTAGCATTAGGCTCACCTCCAGACCCGACTTGACTCAGCGAGATGCCAGATTAGCACTCTCACCTGTAGCATTAGGCTCACTTCCAGACCCGACTTGACTCAGCCAGATGTCAGATTAGCACTCTCACCTGTAGCACTAGGCTTGTCTCCAGACCCGACTTGACTCAGTGAGATGCCAGATAAGCACTCTCACCTGTAGCATTAGGCTCACCTCCAGACCCGACTTGACTCAGCGAGATGCCAGATTAGCACTCTCACCTGTAGCACTAGGCTCACATCCAGACCCGGGTTGACTTAATGAGATGCCAGATTAGCACTCTCACCTGTAGCACTAGGCTCACCTCCAGACCCAGCTTGACTCAGCGAGATGCCAGATTAACACTCTCACCTGTAGCACTAGGCTCACCTCCAGACCAGACTTGACTCAGCGAGATGCCAGATTAGCACTCTCACCTGTAGCACTAGGCTCACCTCCAGACCCAGCTTGACTCAGCGAGATGCCAGATTAACACTCTCACCTGTAGCACTAGGCTCACCTCCAGACCAGACTTGACTCAGCGAGATGCCAGATTAGCACTCTCACCTGTAGCACTAGGCTCACCTCCAGACCCAGCTTGACTCAGCGAGATGCCAGATTAACACTCTCACCTGTAGCACTAGGCTTGTCTCCAGACCCAGCTTGACTCAGCGAGATGCCAGATTAGCGCTCTCACCTGTAGCATTAGGCTCACCTCCAGACCCAGCTTGACTCAGTGAGATGCCAGATTAGCGCTCTCACCTGTAGCATTAGGCTCACCTCCAGACCCAACTTGACTTAGTGAGATGCCAGATTAGCACTCCTACCTGTGGCACTAGGCTCACATCCAGACCCGGGTTGACTTAATGAGATGCCAGATTAGCACTCTCACCTGTAGCACTAGGCTCACCTCCAGACCCAGCTTGACTCAGTGAGATGCCAGATTAACACTCTCACCTGTAGCATTAGGCTCACTTCCAGACCCAACTTGACTCAGTGAGATGCCAGATTAGTGCTCTCACCTGTAGCATTAGGCTCACCTCCAGACCCAGCTTGACTCAGCGAGATGCCAGATTAACACTCTCACCTGTAGCATTAGGCTCACCTCCAGACCCAGCTTGACTCAGCGAGATGCCAGATTAACACTCTCACCTGTAGCACTAGGCTTGTCTCCAGACCCAGCTTGACTCAGTGAGATGCCAGATTAGCGCTCTCACCTGTAGCACTAGGCTCACCTCCAGACCCAGCTTGACTCAGTGAGATGCCAGATTAACACTCTCACCTGTAGCATTAGGCTCACCTCCAGACCCAGCTTGACTCAGTGAGATGCCAGATTAGCACTCTCACCTGTAGCATTAGGCTCACTTCCAGACCCAACTTGACTCAGCGAGATGCCACATTAGCACTCTCACCTGTAGCACTAGGCTCACCTCCAGACCCGACTTGACTCAGTGAGATGCCAGATTAGCACTCTCACCTGTAGCACTAGGCTTGTCTCCAGACCCAGCTTGACTCAGCGAGATGCCAGATTAGCGCTCTCACCTGTAGCATTAGGCTCACCTCCAGACCCAGCTTGACTCAGTGAGATGCCAGATTAGCGCTCTCACCTGTAGCATTAGGCTCACCTCCAGACCCAGCTTGACTCAGTGAGATGCCAGATTAGCACTCTCACCTGTAGCATTAGGCTCACTTCCAGACCCAACTTGACTCAGCGAGATGCCACATTAGCACTCTCACCTGTAGCACTAGGCTCACCTCCAGACCTGACTTGACTTAGTGACATGCCAGATTAGCACTCTCACCTGTAGCACTAGGCTTGTCTCCAGACCCAGCTTGACTCAGTGAGATGCCAGATTAACACTCTCACCTGTAGCATTAGGCTCACCTCCAGACCCGACTTGACTCAGTGAGATGCCAGAATAGCACTCTCACCTGCAGCGCTAGGTTTATCTCCAGACCCAGCTTGACTGAGCAAGATGCCTGATTAGCACTCTCACCTGTAGCACAAGGCTTGTCTCCAGACCCGACTTGACTCAGTGAGATGCCAGATTAGCACTCTCACCTGGAGCACTAGGCTCATCTCCAGACCCAGCTTTACTCAGTGAGATGCCAGATTAGCACTCTCACCTGTTGCACTAGGCTTGTCTCCAGACCCAGCTTTACTCAGTGAGATGCCAGATCAGCACTCTCACCTGTAGCACTAGGCTCACCTCCAGACCCGGCTTGACTAAATGATATGCCAAATTAACACTCTCACATGTAACACTAGGCTCCAGACCCAGGCCACATCAGCTAAGTCCCCACCCAACCAAACCCTACACTGTACCTTAGTTGGTCACAACACACACAAAGAAATAACAGTCACCTGTGTGTAAAGACACACACGATTCAATGACGCATCCACAGTTAGGAAGAAAGTCCTGATGAGAATTTCTTGATTATGATTGGTTGTAATACATAAATAAGCAATGCCCACCATTAGCTAGGAAATGTTCACTGGGCATGGTCAAACCCTCCCTGATTTTCATATGACA
Organism: Arbacia lixula; assembly: GCA_963669155.1. Taxonomy (NCBI): domain Eukaryota; kingdom Metazoa; phylum Echinodermata; class Echinoidea; order Arbacioida; family Arbaciidae; genus Arbacia; species Arbacia lixula. The sequence continues at coordinate 10,070,290 of OZ022580.1, forward strand.
AACAACCCAAAAAAAACTTCTGGAATACCACTTCTGTCTTTCCTAGGCAGGACGGACAGACGGAAAACCCTGAAACATAACACCACCAGCCACCAGCCACTTTGTGGCAAGGGCACAAAAAGTGGTCAATTTCCTTCTTTCAGGCTGATAAGTATTCTCTTGTGTTTTGAATAAAGCAATAGGCCTGGTGTAGACGCAATTTGGCAATTTTCAGGTGCTTTCCCTAAAAGACATGTGATAAGTGCACTTTGCAACATTAGCTGATTGAAACCTGCCTAATTGCCTTGTGTAACTATGATCACAATGACTTCAGATGACTCCATTATATACCGGCCAAACATTAACTCAAACATACCCACTAGTCTCGAAACCAAATTGTGTCTCTGAAGTCAAAGGATAAAGGGGGTGGTAGTGTACATGATAACAGGCCATAACCATGGGTGAATCTTTCTGCCATCATCAAGCACACCAAGGTTTACGCTCCTTCTTAATATCACAACATCATGGCCCAGTTCATGACATAAAGGCTAAATGACGTGGACAGATAAATAACCCCACATTACCAATTTAATCTTTTCTTTCAATCTGATTTTATGATATAATTCCCACATGATTCATAGCTTCCCCTTTACTAAATGTTGTCATAACAGCATGCATAACAATTCTACATTTTTGAATAAAAGTACTTTCTTTCATACTGAACTCAATTATTTCTTGATACAGGGTTTTGAGGCAAAAATAGTGATGTTTTCCTTTTATGTAACATACATCTCAATCCCTCCATAAAAAATAACACAATTGAATCTTCCAGGAGGAAATGTATAGAGGGTTGCCTAGGTTATATGATGCAAACAATGTAGTTAAATCCTGTAGTTAAGTAGAATAATTTGTAAGCAACTCGTGATGATAGAATCCAGCCAACTCTGTGGAGGTTTTTATGAGACCATTACAAGGTCCATCCATTTTACAATGCATGCAAAGTTAAAGACAACGTGTCCCATTTGCAAAAGTCATATAACGCGGCAAGATTCAGCAATTTACCCTAATGATAATGTGTGTGAAATCTCACAGTCATAGCCTCACGAGCCTTTTTAGGAAAAGTAAAAAGAAAATTGATGTTTTGAAACGTTTTGAACGTTTGAAACCTTGCGGCCGAAGTCTACATTCACAATCGAATTGCCCGTCACCACGCACCGCGAGCATGCTCCCATTGACTACATGCTCTGTGGTGCCGACCATAGCACACAGTGGCCTCCGGTCCCGAGGCTATGGTATAGGTTTCAGACAAACTCACCAAAAACCTCCTCAAAATATAGCGATTGTTATAATTTTGTCATTTCCCCGTTCTATGATTTGGAAAGAAGTTCTAATACAGTATCTTCTTCCATTCTCAATGGTTTCAGAAAATTTAGTTTTTTTGACCTGCAAAAGGCACACCCTGTCTTTAAGTGCGTGGCAGCATGACAAGGCGTATGTGTGTAATATCGACACACTATCCCCTCTGCTGAACAAAATCAAAGTGAACAAAACAACCGCCTGAGCCTGGTTGTAACCACTTTGTACACCCTTCATTTATATTCAATAAGGAACAAACGTCTTTGACTCAACCTTAATTGCCAAAAATATCACGCCCTTGGGGTGTTTTACAATTACAAGCAAATTAAATTTGGTGTTGAAGTTGTTCAGAACAAGCTAGTGCTTACGATGTCCTCGCCCTTCTCGCTCTCTCTTTCTCTCTCTCTCTCTCTCTCTCTCTCTCTCTCTCTCTCTCTCTGATGACCAGCAGAAGTTACTGCTTTTCCACCTGTTCAAACATTCTTTAGAGTACATTTTTCTTCAACTTTTCTTACAAGAAAATATGAAGTCACTGTCCACAACACAACTTGCGATATAAACGCAGGCTTCATTAGAAGACATTTGTTGCTCTGTAATAATCTTTCTTGAAAAATTAACATATTATCAACAAAAGGAATAAAAAAGAAATCATTTGCAGAAGTGGAAAGCAGTATTGACATGAAAAGTCTGTGTACAGAAATGTGATGTGTCTATCTCGAATAGTTATCGGACTCTTCTGTGTCCTCCCAATCCTCAATTTTTTCTGTTTTTATCTGGCTTTGATCATATCAATACTATGCATTTTCAATAGAAAAATACATCAACACATATAGAGAGATAAGAGGATGAAGTATCCATTCAAAAGTAACACAAACATATAAGGCTCCTTGTACATGTCGCTTCTCCGAGGTAAGAATAGAGCCAGTCTTTTATTGGTGTGGGATATTATGACGCCCAAAGAGACCGGTTTTCCTGATGCAGCTTCAAAACAAGCTCCACAACATCTTCTAAAGTTCTATCTTGTCTCGGATATCGGCCTCTTGTTGTCTCAAGCCAGGAGTGACATTCTTACACAGTGTAAGTTTATGTGGCAAACTAAATTAAGCCTACATTGGGGAAGATATGATAAGGGAACTTGCCCTATTCAAACATAGTATCAGAATAAACTATTATTCCATAAGGATTACAACATGTTTAACTACTGTACATGTATAAAATAATTTACAAAGTTTTTACTTCTGTCTTTATTCCATAAATTGTGAGATGTATTATCACAGGAACCCAACACTTTTAACTACTATATATTTGTTTAACAGTTGACTAATTTTATTTCCTGTCTTTACTACACAGGTCGGCTTCGTGTTAGGTAGATGGTCGTTCCTTTCAACTTAGCTTTGATGGTGTAGATTTCCTGCCATATTTTGTAGCAATTACTTTGTATGACAAATCTAAAAAATGAGGGGTAATTGGATATCTCAAAACAAATGAATAAAGATAATCCATGCTTCCACTCTCCAGATATAACTCATCAAAATTTCAAATGCATTGCTCTTTTGGAAAGCAATTTCACTGATAATCTTTCAATTTGGTAGACTTTATCTACTTGTTGCCAGTTGTAGATTGCATAAATTAAGCAGCTTACCAGCAAATAAGTTTTCCAAAGAACAGCTCTTTCCAAAATCATATAATTTCCCTCTTCCCACCGGTAAATGCTTGCTTAAGTTTTGAAAACAACTTAAAACTGAAACATTTGTTGGTTAAAGTTGCTTTAGGAAGGACTAGATATTACAGAATCATAAAATATGATACAAAGTTTTGTGCCATTTCGTTCTTCAAACATTTACTAACACAATCACTCTTAAGTCATGTACGACAATGCAATATTTCATGTGCTTCAGATAATGTTGGGCTAAGTCAAATCTTAGCTTGCCGGTTGACATGTTGTTCTATGAGATTTACATGTACTATTTGTGCAAAATTGTGTCAAAGGCACGTCAAGTCTTAAGCAGCACATCAGAGGGTAACCCTACATGTACGTGGATGCTCCATCCAATATGATAGCAGAAAAGCTCATTTTTACCATTCTTTTCTTCTAAATACACACACATAATGAGCCGACAGTGGCATGTTATAAAGAAGACAATAGCGCATTAAGTCAAGCAGCACACCATGGAGAAAGGTGCCCGCAAGCAACAAGCAAAAGAAAAATAAACGTGGCGCTCTGAAGTGATGTAGCACAAAAGTTGATGGGGCGCTGACAGATGAGCAGAGTTGCTGACGATGGGTGCTTTTAAGATTCGCCTTTACTCTACGGGGCGGAGGTGATGAAAGCAGCGAGGGAGCCCCTCAGACAATCATTATGTGGTGCCTCTTTTGTGCCTAATCAGGGCGAATTAGGCAAATTTGCACACCTGCACGGGCAGGAAGGCAGGGCTTCTTACCTAGTCACGGTCCGATGCTATGGCAGGGCTTGTAGGAGGAGTTTGCTGAACGCAGGTGGGCTCACGATTAGGTTTGGGGGAGAGGGGGAGAGGAAGAGGGAGAGGGAGAGGGAAAGGGAGAGTAAGGGAGAGAGGGGGAGAGAGAGGGGGAGAGAGAGGGGAAGAGAGAGAGGGAGAGAGGGAGAGAGGGAGAGAGAGGAGAGATAGGGAGAGAGAGGGAGAGAGAGGGAGAGAGAGGGAGAGAGGAAGAGAGAGGGAGAGAGAGGGAGAGAGAGGGAGAGAGAGGGAGAGAGAGGGAGAGAGAGGAAGAGAGAGGAAGAGAGAGGAAGAGAGAGGAAGAGAGAGGAAGAGAGGGGAAGAGAAAGGAAGAGAGAGGAAGAGAGAAGAAGAGAGAGGAAGAGAGCGGGAGAGAGAGGGAGAGAGGGGGAGAAAGAGGGAGAGAGTGACAGAGAGTAGGAGAGGGGAAGAGAGTGACAGAGAGTTAGGGGAGAGGGGGAATGGGGGCGAGAGACTTGGGGAAGAAGGGGAGGGAGGGAATAAGGTCTCCAAAGACTTTCTCTGTGCTGAAAGATCCACCCCTATCCCATGAGTGAGTGCATAGCCTAAAGCAAGCTGTTCCTCCATTGTCTTTGATACCTTGATCACCCTCTCTCATTCTTAACCTTATCTTTTTTTCCAGGGCCTAAAGCAGTGGATTGTCAACAAGTGCTGTGAGCCCTGCGAACAATTATCTTTTATAATTCAGTCTCTCATAATCAACAACAACAAAAAATACACACAATACTTGTGTATTTTTCAGGCACAAAGAGATAAAAACATTAATCGAAACAACATCGGAATGCCGACTTCAAAAACTCAATCTAATGCAAGCAATATGGGCAGATATGATATTAACTGTAAACTCGGCAGTGCACTGCACGCATTGTGAAATGTATGCATCATGTATGCAGTAGGCGCTAACGCTTGTTGCAAGTACATGAGTACGTATGTACGTATGTGTACATACTGCAACATTTTTGGCGAAGCGCGTACACTGCAATGGCAGTCCATACACTGTTTTTATAGCATATCTCTTGCCCATGCCCCTTTAACAGTATATGATACTTGTGAGAATCAGGTTGTCTGGCAAGAAGTTGTCCACATCAAGGTAACTTTTGTCTGAAGGCAGCACACATTAAACACAGACATGTTTTTCTCCTTGTTCACTCTTTATTACATTTTTTTTTTTGTTGAATAGAGCAAGGTAATTTGGCATATAAAGGATTAAACTCATGAGTAAATATATATCCCGAAGAACATCAATTCATGGAGTTACACAGACTCCCTATTACATTCAACTTACAGCTCTCACTGACAGCTTCTTGTGAACTGAGGCCAATTTTAATAGCAATTTTAAAATCTGAATAACTAGGTGCCACCTTCATTGAAAAAAAAGAGAAAAAACAATATATTGATTTTAAAAAAACATTGCGCAGCAACTCATGCTATTATAAACAAACATCTGTTTGTAATGTATGTATTTAGGAAACACTTGACTAATCCTAATGCCCCAATATGGCGTCACCTATTTTTCTCTCTTCACACCCTGTCACGTACAGAAGTGAACAATTGACCTTGCCTGCCGATTTGGCACTGCACTTTCAGGGAGTCTGTGATCCATTTCATACGCGGTGAACTCTGTCACACATTTACAGCAGTTGCGCACACTCCTGCTACTTAGTAACAACTATGACACATAGGCTAAGCATATTTTTAAAACTGAAATCATCTTTCAGAAATAAAGTTTTTCAAACAATAACTCTTTTACACCTTCCAATAAACTCTTGCACATTCAAGATCAACAAAAAATGTGTCTCCATGCAGATTTACTGTAAGTTGTTTAACCACAGAGGTCACATGACACATGACACATGACACATGACACATGACCCATGTCACATGACACATGTCACAACGTCACATGTTTATGGAATTTGCCCATTGATTACATAGAGATCGCTTCTAAAATTTAAACAGACAATTATCCAAATGGCCAGCATTTATAAACTTTCAGAGACAGGATTCTGGCCCTTTTCGTGGCTTTCAACATTCATAACTACACAAGTATCATGTTTATTAACTGCTCAAGACAATATTACTCAGCCTTTAAGTTTTAAGTATAACGTTTAATAGCCATTCAGGAAACATATACCTGCATAATAGGCATCATGTCCTCTTAATGTGAGTTATTAAATGTAGTTTTGATCCACAGTTCAGGTGAACAACATTGTTTACTGAAATTACTGGTAGTCAGCCGTCAAACACTTGAGAGACAAATGCAGACTTGTCCTTGTGGAGTGGCATGATACTCACACTTCTATTGCATCGTCATGCTTGTCATTTTGCTATTTAGAAACAATTGGGACCAATAAGTAGACAGATCTGTGTTGATGGATTATGATGAGTCATCTTGGGAGAGAGAAACCCTGTTCACATACACTGCCTAACTGCAAAATATGCACAACTTTTGCAGTAATTTGGCTGATGCATTACCGATAGCTGCGTATATGAATGGGAATCACTGAAATAATGCGGTGTTTGGTTTCTTTTTTTTTCTTCTTATTTTGCGGCTTTTTTGCAGATTGAGACGTAGTAATAATACCACAACATTGCAGTAAGCAAATCTTTTAAACTGCATCCACAAAATAGCAGTAAATGTTGCGCCTTGTGCATTGCTCTGAGGCTAATCGCACAGCTCGTATGGCTATTAGCAGAACATGTCAGGCGTGCGGATTGTGGAAGTCCAGCTTTTCAAACACTGCAATATTACGGTTTTTTTGGTGCATATGAACGGCGTTTTTACAGGCTCGCTGGAAACTTTCTTACCGACGTGCATTGGTAATACTAGCAACATTATCATGATTATGGTATATGAACTGGTAATACTATCAACATTATCATGATTATGGTATATGAACGTGGCTAGAGAGACAAATAGAGAGACACAAGGAAAGAGACAGAGAAACTAAGAGAAACAAAGAGAGAGAGAAGGAGACACGGAGGTACATGTAAATGGGAACAGACATGCAAGCAGGTCATCACAGACGCAAATACACATAGACAGAGAGTTCGACAGACACAAGATGGAGACGATGACTGAGAGAGGAGTGTGACAGAAATATTAAAGGCTGATTGTTTTGACATATCAATAACTCATTTGATTCACTTTCCATGAAGACGCAAATTCATATCCAGAATTAAAGCAATTCACACCTTGACCACTATATTACTCCTCTAAGACTTTGTCAACGTTTTGTCGGAGACAGAAGGGTAATGTGAGGGGAGACAAAATGTGAGAGGGTGAGAGGAAAACAAATAGTGAGAGAGAGAGGTGAACAGACGGACAGATATTGCATTAGAGAAACTGAATACAAAAGACAGTAAAACAGAGGGACACAACGGCAGGGGCACAGAGGGAGAAAGGGAATGAGGGATAGATGGACAGACGAATAAAAGTAGAGAGGGACAGAGAAATGGGAGTCAGGGAGACAGAGAAACAAGGACAGAGACCATGGAGCAGAGAGAACAAGAAAGCGGAGAGTGAGGCAGAGAGACAGATTGCAAGAGAGAGATACAGATAGAGAGAAATGTAAGATGTCATCACAACAGAAATAGAGCATATGATAGATAGATAGAGAGAGAGAGAGAGAGAGAGAGAGAGAGAGAGAGAGAGATGGAGAGAGAGAGAAATATAAGATGTCATCACACAAGAAATAGAGAGCGTGATAGAGAGAAGAAGATATAGAGAAATGTAAGATGTCATTACACAAGAAATAGAGAGTAGGATAGAAAGAGAGAGAGAGATGCAGACAGAGAGTAATGTAAGACGTCATGATACAAAAAGTAGTGGGGTTTCACACCCACATCTTTAAGCTAGAGTGCTATATCTGTGGCATCCCACAGCTTGCTGGAACACGCAACATTTCCTCTGATCTCTCAGTCCCACACACATCCACTACGGCAATCTCCTCTGCTTCCTCCTCCTGTCACAATCACTTTCCCTCTGCCAGCAACCAGAGACCTCTCTATCTGCCTGGCCTTTCTCACAGCTCCTCTACAGGCTAACATAGAGGCAAGCATGGCCTTCATTTTGCCATATCCTAAGCCTAAATATAGCCCCCATGTCTCCCTGTTTTGTTCCTATTGTTTACAGCGACAATGAGGATGTGCAAGAACAGGTTGAATGATCGGTAAAGCGGTAATTGATACCTTGCCTGAGGTATGCCAGGAAGCGACAGGTCTATTACAGATTCCAGGAGTCTTACCGTCTAAGCAGTTAACATGTACAGCCATAAATGCTCATCAGTCAGTCACTTTGAATCAATGAGGCTGAATGGGGTTGAGACTAATCACCATGTGTTTGTACATTGACACACCTGCCAAGTCAGGCTGCTCAGTTGTTAGTCTTCTCTCACAGACCCATATTTGAGAAAGTGTCATTATTGATTTGTGTTAATATCTATGGGTGAGGCGTTTCATGTCATGGAGTCGTCTTGATTGAGATGAGGATTATGAAAAAGCAATCAAGATACAAAATGACACATGGGATATTGTGTCCCTATGTACATTCAGTAGGAATTCATATTTTATCATCTGGTACAGATATTACCAAGTGTCTAGGTATTGAAAGTTGAAAGAGACGTTACTAGGAGAGGTGGGAGGTTTCACACATCACAAAACAAATTGCTTCCATCATGATCACATTAATCTCCATTACACATCATCTCTCATATTCTCACTCAGATTTTTCCTAATGGCTGCCATTGTGGGACTGCATCTGAAGTAGATCTGAACAACTCTAAATAGTAGCTCTACTTTCTATCTGTCGTAAATCTACAAGAGTTACATCATATTTGTGTAGACAGATAGATAGTAGACAGATTTGATATACCTGTATACTATACAAAGGAAATTACTAGGTTTTAGAGAGTGTCTGAGAAATTTTCACACAAAGGGTGGTTCAGACTATGGAAATATTACAATTTTGAATCATACCATTTGCGTCGTCTATCTAACAATAAAAATGGCCTACTAGTAGTTGGTGATATTTCATTACTAGCAAAGATACCCAAATATTCAGCAGTCATTATCTACATTATTGTCATTGTATGATTGATTACCTGAGCTGACCCTGCCATGCCACTTTGTGCATGTAAATGTATGCATGGTTGCAATGTCAAGGCCAGATTCTGACCACTGCTTATGGTCAAACATTCTATCTGTGTCTGGTATCCCTTTCTGCATCCTTATACATGTACCACAAGGCCCATGATATCCACAAATTCATCTGTGGACTGTTTACATTTTCACATTGAGGGGGTATAGCAAAGCTCACAAAAAACGCAGTAATTGTGCACATGGTAAAAAAAAAAACACATGTTAGCACAGAAAGGGAATCACACACGCTATCGTGTGATATTTCCACAAACTGTTTGTGGCTAAAAATGCACGTATAATATTTTGGGGCAAAAAAAGTTTGCACATGGTGTTCATAAGATCCCTCCCTGACTGAGAATATAGACTTTAAACTCCATGTAAGATTTAAATTGATGTTATGCAGTCTTTAACTTCCTTGAGGGAGCTACCTACAGAATACATCCATTCCTATCTCATCCATGTAATAAATTACTATGCATGTATGTATTTTAGAACTGAAACCAAATAACACTTCAGCACATGGCGTCAGAGACACCAAGATTGTGTCCTTGAGAATCATTCCTGCAAGACAGCACTTATACACAAAACATCAGCTATTAATGCTGCACGCTATCCATAAAAATACTCTGTATCAAATCATTTTTTGTGTTTTTTAAAATTACAGCAGTTCACATTACACTGGTAGACCACTAATGTTTTTATCCAACAGCATGGTTGCTACTTGCTACGCACGAATGATATAACATGTTCAATGATGTTTCTCCCTTTATAAAAGTTGAATATTGCACAAACAAACACATACCCCCACAGAGTCAAAAGACCATTTTCGTTATTTATGCAAATTTTATTCACCTTGTTCAAACAATACGTTACTAATGGTAACCCCAAAGTTTGTCCGAAGTTTGTTCGAGTAGCAATAACTAACAGATTCAGAGTATGTTCCATCCATTGAAACTGATTCACGAAGTACTGGTGGACGTGATAACGTGTCACCAGACAGGGGGAAAGTTGTGAATACATTACGAAAACTATCCCTTTAAAGACCAAGCAGCAGTGACAAAGAGAGTGATTAGTCTTCTACTGCCAGACCTGAATAGGTTGTTAGAATTAGAAATGCTCAACGGCCTTGAAGTTAGGCCATGTATACACAAACACGTACAAGAAAATGAGAGTTCTCTTTCATTCCACAAAATAATCCACAATTATATTTTTTGTGGGCTATTGTAGATGTATAATTTGGTTTCCACTTCCAGTTTCAATGTATAAATGTACATACATGTACAAAAACAAAGAAAGTAAGCAGTTAGAGTTTTGTGTCATAGTTATTTTAGTACATGTACGTTCATAGAAATTGTCAAAATGATAGTCCTACGTAAGTGTAATGGGTATAGCAGTCCCATACATCATTACAGCAGGAATAAGGTATTGCTCTAAATGTCACATCAAGCCAACAACCCGAAAACAAAGAGAAACTTATTGGGAGCATCTATTTTTCTTGTAAATATGATTTCTTTTTAAGTACAATGCATTTACCTGTGCAACTGTCAAACTTCCCGCTTTGCTCAAGGCACATGGCCAACAAGTGCTCGCTCCACAACAAAGGGGTTTTGCCTTTTGTCAATTCAACTCACCACCTCCCACTCTCTTTCTCAATCACGTAACAAAATAAGAATAGTCAGATGATAGAATAAGACAGTTGACAAGGAGCAAGCAATAAATGACACTACCTTTTTGGACTTTGACTTTTGAAGTATTAAATCAATGTTGACAAAGTGGTGATTAACTGTGTACAAGGCCAATCCAAGAAGTGTGAGTCCTCGTTCAGACGCGTGACTAACGGTGCATTGCCACCATGATCCCCCAAATTGTTACACACTTATCACTGCTTGCTGGATGGGATGACAATGCTTCCAATCACATGCTGGCATGCAGTGTGAATGACCATGACTCTGTTACCCAGCAATCAACATTCATTGGGGCACTGGGCAAAGGGTGAATAGCTTCGGACACTTCAAAGATAGGCACCCAGAAAAAAAATAATGGGGGTGACTGATGTGATCTTTTAAATCTGAAGTAATATTTTCAGATAATCCTCAAACTGTGCAAAGAGATTAACAGATCTGTTGTTCTTTGTCAGAGTATGTATAAATCAGTTGAAATGCCTTAAAAGTATAGCATACATCTATGGAGTCAATTTATATGTAGTGACAATGATATTGAGCCTACCAGCTCCCTCCCAGCTCCACCCCCCCCCCCCCCCCCTCTCCTCCTCCTTTATAAAGAAATAATATCACATATTGTACATGTACATGTCACTCTGACAGTTATGTCATAGAGTCAGTTTCTGAATAATCTAACTTAAGAGTCTTCGAGGAAAAGTATGAATGCCTATGATTAGGACTTGCAGAACATATCCATGTTGTATGTTTCTATCTGTAAGGCAAGACAAATTATGCTCCCTTCATGCACTCACATACCTCTAGGCGACAAACTATATACTTTACGCAATCTCTGACCTCGACTCGTTAACAAGATTACAGAGTCTCTATTCTCAATTGCCATACTTTAATGATTATCAAACCTTTGCAAATAGTATCAAGTATTGATTAAAACTCAGCAAAATATAATTTCTTTGCATTATTTTCGATATTTGGTAATCAAATGGATTTTTGAGGCACACAACATGATCTGCTTTCATCATTAGTATTATGAACACTAAAATCCTGACTTGATACTACATTTTCTGTGCGTGTGAACCCCCCACTTGTCTTATTGTACAGCATACCTTTGGTCACTAGGCAGAGGGGAATAATTAACGCTCTAATATGCCAATGTGCTGTCAGTGACTTTGAAAAAAATGCAAATCATTTCGGACGTGAAGGGACAAGACCTGGCAGCATTTTATGTGACAAGCAACGACCTGAAGCAGTAACGTGGAGCCACGCCCCTCTTTAGTTTAACGTCATATTTCTTAATGCATGTCTTAAAGGCGTGGAGTAGTTTCAGTAAAAGACTACTAGACCAATAATCAATGGACCATCATTCTACCATGACCATAAAATGAAGGTCCCATTCTAGGCTGATATTGGAATACTCAACTCAATTCAATACAATTCAATTCAACTCAATTTTTTAATATCATCATCTTGCAACTTCAGTTGAATTGCATTACAATTTACAATGGCTAAAAACATGCACAAACAAATTCAATTCAATTTTTTTTAATATCATCATCTTGCAACTTCAATTGAATTGCATTACAATTTACAATGTCTAAAAACATGAACAAATTTAATTCAATTCCATTCCATTCCATTCAGATTTTAAAATCATCACCTAGCAGCCATAGCTGTATTGCATGAGAATGTACAATTTCTAAAAACATGCACAAATAAAACCAGTTAAAGAAAATACATACATGTAGTCAATAAAATAGTGGCTGGAAAATAAAACAGTGGCTACTACTATCAAAGGTATCATCTCAAAACTATCAAATTATTGAAATTACCCAATATCTGGACCCCGTGAGGAAGGCAAAATACATGATACATAACAGCAGCCACAGTCATTACCAAATCTACCCCACTACCTTTAATTATGTGATCATCTACTATTGACTCAGCCAGCTTGTTCTTTTTTGATAAAATGACGTACAAGGACAAGTTTATCTTGTCGCATCTCTGACCTCTGGACGCAGCCTACTTGAGGGCGACAGAGAGAAATCGCTAGACAATTGCAACCTTTTTATACAGGTTGACTTCCAGGTCCTTTGACATTTGGGTCTGTCTACAGTAAAGGAATTTTTTGGCACAACTGAGTGATTTGAAATTATGACCACCTTGCATCACCAAAATATGACAGAGTGTTGAATTAATTTCTTCAAAAATACCTTCAGCTAAAATCTTCGCACTCTGAATGTTCGTTTATTACATATTTATAAACTAACCCTGTACATATTTGCCATATTAGGTTGGTGAAGGGACAGATGAGTGTATTACAAACTCGTCTGTCCCGTTACTAAAGTGCTGTGGCAAATTTGTACAGGGCAAATTTTCTGTACTGTACAAAACCTTGTAAAGTGAAAATCAATACATTTCTTTGATACTTTGTTATTATTGGCTGGTTTATTTAAGAGACGAAAAAATAATTGAAATTCAAGAGATTTATTCAAATGTTACAGTAAATGTAACAGAAATTTACCCATTACTGCAGACAGGCCCATTTCTAATCCGAACTTCAAGTAGTATACATTCCTGTATAGTCCTGACAAGGCTAACTGTCCTCTCGGCCTAGGGCGTGTTTATCAACTTTTTTTTTTGGTAGAATTAAGGTTTCCAAACGCGTTTAATTTTTTTAAACGCATTTCAGGGAGTTGATGCATTTCAGGGAGTTGATAAACGCAAAGCTGTTTTGGGGTTCGGAAAGCTGTTTTGAAATACGCTAATTTATGTGATCCTAAACGCGTTTAAACCAGAAACGCGTTTAAAGAAACGAGATAAACGCAAAGCTGTTTTGAAACGACTTTAAACCATGTGTTTCCATAAACACATCGATCGCACACTATTGTACTACAGTGCACGCGTAACGGCGCAGTGCACCGTTTTTTTAAACGCATTCGTAAAGACCTTTGGAAACATGTTTAAATTTCTGAAAAGTTGATAAACACGGCCCTAGTCTGTCTTACATTGTTCAGGCAAGCAAGAGGAAAAAATAAAGAGTGATTAGGTTATTGCAGTCAGACCTAGTTATTGGACCTAGCTGGAAGATGTGGTTGTAGAGTTTGGTTGAGAAATGCTGCACAAGCTTGACGCCAGGCTATTCCAATCTTGCTGTTCAAGTGTGTGTCAAGTGCGAGCAAAAGAAACCCATAGCAACCAATTGTAATTTATCCTTTCTTTATAGCAATATCTCCTTAAAGGTATAGTCCACCCTGAAGTTACGTTAGTTTCAATAAAAGCAGAAACATAAAAGAAACATATAAGTGAACGGTTGACCAAAATCTGTCAAAGGATAACAAAGTTATGATCTTTACAGTTTTTATTTTGTGACCTCAGATGCGAGGTGCTCTTTCATATGTGTGCTACATGATTCCATAAACTGGTCTTTTTTGTGTTTTTTTATGAAGGAATATTTGTCCATAAAGTTATGTGTGTAAAAAAATGTTTTTAATGATGTATGAAATGCACAGGTAAAATTATGCATACATATCCTTTAGAGAAAATCAACATTTTGAGAAAGATTAGTACACAACATATACACTGCAGGAGAGCATCTCGCACATGACATCACAAAATAAAAACTTCAAACAATTCTAACTTTCTTATCTTTTCACAGATTTTCATTAAACCTTCACTAACATATTTCTTTCATGTTTCAGCTTTTATACATAAATAACTAAATGTCAGGGTGGTCTATCCCTTTAACATTAAATTTCAAGTTTCTGGAGCACTTCACCTTAACTGTAGCCTTAGCCCATAGTCCACAGAAAACACAACTTCCTTCCCTGTCCCTCTAAAGCGAACAGTAACATGTGGCTATACAATGTACATAGAAAGAGAAACCTACATACTGTGTCCCTCATATGACCCAGATTCCACCGACATGTTCAGATACCGGTATGAACCACCATTGTGGTTTGTTCTATTAATCCATTATTCCTTACTTTCCATTAGCTAAGCACTCTGCTCTTGGGAAATTCCATTGGACATGGGACATGAGTCATAAAACTCAAATTCATCAACAGTTTAGTACACTTAAATGCTTTTGGTTCAGGATGTTTTACAATTGCATCACAGTCTATCATTTTACACCTTTTGTTAGCACACACATGTCTGTTATCAATGAGATTTCAGATTACACATTAAAATGAAAGAGTTGGGGGTGTTTCAAAGGCTAATTTTGTAAAGGATAGAATGTAAAGTAAAAGAATGGATAACAGAATACTCATTCACAAAGGAAAAGTTATTTTCATCCTGTCATATAAAGATGAATGCAGGACACTGTAACACGGGTAACCAACATTTCCCTGCTGTGGTCAAATACTTGATAACTTTGTAAATAATAGAGCATTGCATTTGTACTTAATATGTGCATGTATGAGGTAATGTCACAATAAGTCTAAATGAAAATAACCATGTAAATTTTCCTCCTGGTAAAATGACTGGCTCTATCAAGTCAATCCTTGTCTTATCTTGTTTATCTTGATCATGTCCCTAAAAACCTAGGAGTGTTTCACCAAACTGTTCATAAGCAATGAACATTATGCATGACTAATGACCAATTCTTATGCTGAATCAGATTTTCAATGATTTTGATACCCACCCATTTAAGTTGAAATCTAATCTCTGTTAATTAAAATTACTGTTGTTAACAAGTATCTAAATACAAAATGATTCATCAAATTTGAATAGGATTGTTTGAAGCCACGCTCTACATTTGGAGTAATGAGTGATTAAATCACAAATCCTCAAAATGTTCGGCCTAACATTTTGAGGATTTAATCATTAATCATTCATTACTCCATATATGGATGATTTGAGGGCAAATAACTTTCAGCAAGCTTCTAAAATAGACAATACATGAATTTTGGACCATTGGCAAAAAGATTGCTAACAATTACATTTTGAAGGCTTTTTTGCCTTCCCAGTACAGTATATGTCCTTTAAACAGGAAATATTACAGTATCTCATTTAGCACAAGAACAGGTCACCAATCGTGCGTAAAGTTGTTTGTAGCTTACGATCAGCTTGATGGGACACTCTATCGGTGTCTCACTCTGTCTCTTCTTGTGATTCCTTTCATGGTTCTTTCCATTGCACTTTCTGTGAATCTGACCTTCTTTTCCAGTCTTTGAGTTCAGTGTTTTACAACCTACTAGCAGAGATATAACCTACCATCATAGCCACTCAGCAACATTACACCAGCACTGAATTGAGAGTAAGAACTCTATGTTATGTGGGTTGCCATGGAATCGTCCCTTGGTAAACCTCTAAACATCCTTTAAAATAATATATGGCTCAAAAACCTTTGAAGAGGGCATGTATGTGTGAGAAGGTTGTGAGGTTATGAAAATCCACTGGCAATAAAGCGTGTCATAACAATCCTGAAAATAGATTCCCCCATAAATAATGCATACCTAAAGTACCATTTACAGAACATAACTTTTAGACTTTGGCACACCCTTGTGCACTACTACCCAAGCAACGGGTGCATTAGTTCATCTTTATCACAATCCTATCATCCACGCACCCCCCCCCCCCTTCACATCTTTAACATCTTAAGTATATACTTAAGGGGGATATGAAGTAGTGGTACTATCATCACTGCTTTTATTTTGGATTTCAGGAAAATTTGTTGAAAATCAAGACCTCAGAACAGTTTACAGACTGAGAAGATTACAAACTCATTTCGCTTGCTTGATCTGAAAATGGCAGAACGTTTCATTCTTTAATGCAAGTACACAACAGATTTCAGCTCTAAACAGGCC
Source organism: Arbacia lixula (assembly GCA_963669155.1). Classification (NCBI taxonomy): domain Eukaryota; kingdom Metazoa; phylum Echinodermata; class Echinoidea; order Arbacioida; family Arbaciidae; genus Arbacia; species Arbacia lixula. Next base: position 10,086,748 of record OZ022580.1, read on the forward strand.
CAGTTACATTCCATCATGTGTACTTCTTTCTATTGTGGTGAAAGGCAGCTGATGAAGGATGTAGTAACACCCACAATCTATGAAGGTGTAGTGACACCCACCATCCCACTCAACTTTAGGAACAAATGAAGTATCTGTCTTCCCCTTGGAATTTTTGGTCCTGTGAACTATCAGTATCCAAACAACAAATTGTTCATTGTGTTTCATAAATTAAGTGCTCCACAAATAGTAGTTCTGATCTATAAACAAGCACTTCATTGACTTTGACAAGTTTTGCTTTTCGTTTTGCCAGAAGTTTCCTTCTTCCTCTGTAAACTTCCAGTAACCTCGCTTCTAATTTCATCACTAATGATAGACTAATGATGTCAACCTACTAATCGCTTCCTCCACGTCACAATCATGAAGCGAGAAACAAACAGACAGTAGATACATTCTGTAGTTTTTTTTGTAATATCTACTAGTGGTTTCCAAGAGATTGTGGGCACGACAGACCGCAGTTTCCGTAATCAGGAAGGAAGAAACGTGCCACGGCACCTCCACCAATGCTTTATCTGTGAGCGGTACTTCCGACTCTCATCATTGCGTGTCTCTCTGTCTTGTCACCACATCGTTTCCCTCGGAAAGAACAACATGTGAGCGTCTCTTTTTGTAAACAAAAACATTTAGTATTTCCATAAATAACTCTGCATGGTTCTGCTGCCCATGCAACAACTTCCTTTATCCTCAACGGAACAAGCAAGACTACGTATATAAAGCTATAAACATGGGAGTCCACGTGCCGGCTGAACATACCGGTACCGCAGCCGCATGTTGAAAGTGTATTACGTGCCCCAATTGAAGGTATCCAAATATGGACAAAACCTCCCTCAATGCCTTTTTGTTTCCATGTTTCATTCAATCAATGTACACTAGCCACAATTAAACCTATTTTTATCAATTAAACCACTACCCCCCCCCCCCGCCCCTCCACCCCCTTTCGTCCCCCTCCCCCCCATGCCCGCAAACCCCGCCGTCATCATTTCAAAACGAAGTTCAGATGCAAGGTCACTCTATAGGAGCCACCAGGTGTGTAAATCAAATTTATTTTCGCCATTGGCAGGGAGGCAATTAATTACCTCCCAGATCATTCCAAGGTGATTATGAATTAGGAATGATAATCCTGGACGGTCATCGTATAATTAGCAGCAATAATCTGGCACACTCACATTTCAAGGTCCCAATCTGACAACACTTATCACTCTTGCGTCAGCATATTTGTATTTTTAACAAATCATATGACGCTATTTTTCCGGGAGCGACGCACTTAGCTTCACAGTGTCAATAGAGGATTAGTCTCCCACGATATACAATGGCATTGTTACTTAAAGCATGTGTTGCCTGTCACAAAATGAGTGCATGTGCAATTTGAAATTGAAGCATCGTGTTTCATGCTGAACTGGACGAAATATACCGCGGTTTTAAACTGCGGCTCCATCCCTTTATTCCCATTTCCTTTCCATTTGCCAATTCCTTTGAACTGGAGCATAGGTGCACTGTGTCAATAGAGACGGCATTGTTTTCATCTAGTGTGTGTCGCCTATCACAAAATGAGTGCATATATCCAATTTGGAATTGAAGGTTGCTTCAGGTACAAAATGTTGAATATCTTATGATCAGTTTTTCTTCTATGATTTACATATTTGCAAGTTGATAACAACTTGCCAATTTGCAGCAATCCAATGTACATACTGTAATTACTTTTCACTTGTCTGATTTTGCCCTTGAAATACTGTACTGTCAACTTTAATCAGGGTAAATCATCTATTCAACTCATGTCTACAGAGCTGTACCTAAATCCACGCAATTTCATTACCTTTTCGATGCACAGACACACTGTGATTGTCAAGCTCTCAGAAACATGGAAACATCCCACACCCACAAATCTGTAAGAAAATAGAAATATTGAACTTCATCAGAAAATTGTCATCTTGATCATCTCATTTTGGGGAATGTGTCATGGTGAATGAGAGAGAATGAGTCTGGGCTGACCTACAGATAGTGATGAGCTTTAGGAATAGAACGCGATGATTATTTAAAAATTTTCTTTGCCCAGCATTAAAAAAAAAGTTTGCACAACATGGGAGTTGGAAGGAGGAGAAATAACAGGAGATTGTCCTATTTCTGCCTTTAAGGACAAAAAGAACAAGACAAATGAAAGAAGCCAACATGAAAAAGAAAGCACATCATCATGGTCATATGCATACTGCATGTGATGATCAAGGACATACAATACAAAGCTAAGGAGTTAATCTGCTGTAGGAATATCATATAGATATGACATCATGTACACAGTCCTTTTCCTTTTTGATTGGTCAAAAATAGACAAATGATGAACAAAGCGAGCCAGAAGAAAAGAAGTACATAAATGGCCATTATTAAAGCGTTGACAGGCTAAGCAGGAAATAAGTACTGTTTAAAAGCAGAAGTGGAAAGTTACACGGAGGCTTTCCATAACGGATAGGGAAATAAACTAGGGAAGTATAATTGTGTCCAGATGCCTGCTATTGCCTAATCCCTCATAGTAATATATCACTGTACATAATCTTGATCTTTGTCCATGACATACAACTTCATTGAGAAATTGTGAATCATATATCATCATTGTACAGGTAGACCACTTAACCCCTTTATGCATCAGACTGCATGTTTCTCTATTGGATTCACATAGCAAAATGCACTAGTGCCGCTGCATAAAGAGTTAAATGACATCCTCCATTTCTAAACAGCTCTGTATTGGTTGGATGACATCATGGTTATGTTTAACAATTCATGTTCAAAGCATTTGTATTGTAAAATCCTAAGACATAGATACAACACATTCCTCAGTGAAAAATCTCTCTGGATGTGACAGCTGATAACAAGCAAATTGTCTATCTAGTATAATCAATATATATTGCCTTTTTTCCACAAATGCAATAACAGATCCTTATTGTGTTTACTGTTTAGTACTATATTACAAGCTGCAACTGCAACTTTTGTTGAGCAAGTTGACCTACAATTCAAGATGTCTGAAACCACCATTTCAGAATCCACTTTGGCGTCCCATGACTTTATGGGACGCCAAATGAAACAAAATGAAACATTATTATTGATTTGATATAATTGATTTTGTCCTCAGAAAACACTATGGTAGATTGAGTTTGTCCACATAGTAATTAAAAAAAAAATACAACAAATAATTGAAATTGACCACTGTTGTTTTGATTCTGTGATGAAAATCAATGATTTGGTGGTAGCATCAGATGATTTATTTGACGTCCCATAAAGTTAGTCCAGGTTTAGTACACTGTTTGCATTACACCTCTGTTTAGAACACGGGCCTAGAAGTGTAAGTTTGTCTCCAAACCATAGAAATACATTTTATTCTGTAGATTGTGACATAAACACTAACATAAGTTCATTTTGATAAATTTAATTTAATTCCTCAAAATAACTGAAATTGAATGACTGTAGGTGCTCATTTTCCTTTAAATAATTACTCTTCTTGGTACAAAAACATTTTTTCCATTAGTGTTCATCACCCAAATGGCCCAGAAAATAGTACCAGAACAGGTGAATTCACTGAGCAAATAGAGGTAGATACCCCCTGGAAATGAACTTCAAATCTATGAGGCTGGCAAATACACAGTACACACACAATGAGATAAGTGAGAGAGAGAGAGAGAGAGAGAGAGAGAGAGATAGAACGACACTGGGATAGACAGAAAAATAACACAATGGGGGAAAGTATGGACAACGAAGAGAGGAAGAGAACAGGATATATAAACAACAGAAATGCAAAGTCACGACGACCAACTTCCTCTCATCACCGATAGTCAAATTATACTAAGTGGTCCTGAATGTTTCCTGAGCTCTGGAAAGTTCCTCTTTGGCATTCTCTCTCTCCCCCTCTGTCTCTCTGTCTGTCTGTCTCCCTCTCTCTCTCTCTCTCTCTCTCTCTCTCTCTCTCTCTCTCTCTCTCTCTCTCACTCCGTCCCTCTCTCTTTCTCTCTCTCTACATATCTCTCTCTCTCTCTCTCTCTCTCTCTCTCTCTCTCTCTCTCTACATATCTCTCTCTTTCTCTGTCAGTGATTGGAAGTTGGCAATCGGTTGGGAACAATTCAGTTCAAGCCAGATATATCTTTCATAGATCCCTTCCACCTATCCACCCACTCCAGCCCCCCCCCCCTTTCAACCCCCCCCCCCCACACCCACACACCCACACCCACACACACACGCACACACACACACACACACACACACACACACACACACACACACACATAATTAAAAGAAGAAAAGAAGATCAAATAAAACGAGACATACTTGTGGACAAGTATAAGGTGGTCTGCATTGGCAAATTCATGCACTGACATGGGCTAGAAAATGCACGGTGATATGGACCTTCAATCGTGACACCATCTATTCATAAGCAATCAGAGACTAATTCGCTCAAGAAAGCTCATAGCGCACCTACAATGTCTACTAACGTACATTTCAGAGACATGCCTAAATGGTTACATGTATATTGTGCTAACATGTAATTAATAGCCACGTAAGATAAAGGGGCGAGAGAAAAGGAATGGGAAAGAAAATCTCAAAGAGAAAGACAAAGTGAGGGATAGAACAGAAGAAGATGGCAAAAGAAACATTGTAAAAGGAATGCGAAAATTTACCCTACCCACTCCAGGAATCGAACCGGGGGCCTCGAGATCTTAAAACGCGGCGCCTTACCAATTGAGCCACACATCTTCCCATTCACTTAACACGTAATGCCCAGCAGGGGCTAGAATGATTAAGAAATTGATATTCAAGATGAAATTTCGCCATGATCGCGACATCTGATTGAAAAATAAAGATGACGTCCCCGAAAGCTAGTAGACTCAGCTACAACATACTAAAATTTCAGAGTAACAGAATTGAACATAAGCGAGATACAGCTCCTAGAAGATCGTCATGTCATTTAATAAATACCCCTTCCATTGACATAACACGTACTTACGATCGATTTTGACATTAATGTCTATAATCAAATTCATACCATGAAGATAGAATCCTATTGAAATATTAGGGCTACTTTCTCATAGAGCAATGTCTCAGCTATCACATACTGAAATTTGGAACAAAATTGACCAAACATTACTGAGATACGCAAGAACGGGTAAAAAAGTTTATGACGTCATACATGAAAATTGATTTTTTTCGATTCATATGGCAATATGATGACGTTACAATGTATTTAACGGCCAAATGGGACATGAAATAGCATCTACAGTTCCCACTCTTTCAAAATATGAAAAAAAAATTGGGGGTCACCAGCCATTCTGAGGAGCTATGGCCGATTGAAGGTGGTCATGTTTTTGCACACAAAAACGTATTGACGCACGCGCGGACTTTGAACTTTGACGCACCCGCACGACCTTATTATTGCATAGAAATGGCTCAAAATTTCAGGATGTGTTGTTTGCAGTGTCAGAAACATGAATCTAGTGAAAAAACGGTTTTCCGACGTTGCGTTTGCTAAACGCACGGAAAAACGCGCGCGCGCGCGCGTACGCGCGGAAATTTGAAAAATGCTAGAAATGGCATCAAACACATGCAAAACAATTTCTAGTTGATTTGGAGCATTTTTTTATTTTACGCGCGCGTTAATGCACTAACGTACGCGTACGCGCGCGTTTTTTTTCATTGAAATTAATTGTCTTGTCATTAATTATATACATGCCAAATTTCATTACACATAGATGAACGGTTTTAGAGCTACATGAAATAATAGGTTTTCATTAAATTGCTTGTGCATGACGTCACGATTACGTAATGACCTTGAAAATGTTCCTGTGACATGTTCACATATATACCTATACATGATGAACATTTGATGAAACATGGTCCATGCATTGTTGAGATATCCATGTCACAAAAAATAGGAATAAAAATAAATAATAATAATAATAATAATAATAAAGAAAGAAAATTCGGACAAAAACAAGAGGTGATCTGCCATGGCATGGCAGACCACCTAATGAAAACAGGAGTTGGCCCTGAAGGCTAGTCCGTGTCCCTCAAGGTTCGAAGGTGTGGGAAGTTGTGACTCATTTGTGATCAACATACATGTACATGTAAAGTGACAGAATGACAATACTTGCCGTAGTAAACATGTGCAATCTACTAACCCTAATCCTCCAGCCCTTACCACAAGGTAGGGTTTACCACTTGGCAGAAGATGACGGCTGCTCATATTTTATCAATACTTCTGCTTAAGCGTCATTGATAAATTTCTCCATTTTACAACTTGGCCATCATCCAGAACCTAGCTTGGCTATTACCAACATTATCATCTGGTCCACATACTACTGTGCATCATGGGCTATCTGAAAAGCTTCATAATTAATTTATAATCAACAGAAACTTGAGATTTCCTTGAATGATGACTTATGACAGTGTTTTGTACGATAGATACTTCCTGGAATCTATTACCATAGTCTGTATTGCAGACCATTTATGTTATATATTTATGTTATAAGTGGAACCAAAACCTCTACATGAAGATCTCCTTTTAAACTTTTGCACTCTTTTCCAAGAAACCCTCTCCAAAAAAAAAATCCATACACACAGACACATACTTGTACACAAGAAAGAAACTTGATGGTAGACATTGCAGGTTGTAAGCACAGGTAACACATTATTATTATACTAATTAATAAAATGAGTGGGGAGTAGTTACTGGGTTGGGGTATAAAAGGGAGAGGGGGTATTAAAGAACTGAAATGACCTGAGAAAGAACAGTCAGTAAGGGGATAAATATATCATGAGAAGGTGGACATGTGGATGGGAGAAAAGAGAGGGAGGAAAGAGGGAGGAGAGAGGGGGGAGAGAGGGAGGAGAGAGGGAGGAGAGAGGGAGGAGAGAGGGAGGAGAGAGGGAGGAAAGAGGGAGGAGAGAGGGGGGAGAGAGGGAGGAGAGAGGGAGGAGAGAGGGAGGAGAGAGGGAGGAGAGAGGGAGGAGAGAGGGAGGAGAGAGGAAGGTGAGAGGGAGGAGAGAGGGAGGGGAGAGGGGGGAGAGAGAGGGGGGAGAGAGAGAGAGGAGAGAGGGAGGAAAAAGGGAGGAGAGAGGGAGGAGAGAGGAAGGTGAGAGGGAGGAGAGAGGGAGGGGAGAGGGGGGAGAGAGAGAGAGGAGAGAGGGAGGAGAGAGGGAGGAAAAAGGGAGGAGAGAGGGAGGAGAGAGAGAGAGAAGAGAGGGAGGAGAGAGGGAGTAGAGAGGGAGGAGAGAGGGAGGAGAGAGGGAGGAGAGAGTAAGGAGAGAGTAAGGAGAGAGGGAGGAGAGAGGGAGGAGAGAGGGAGGAGAGAGGGGGAGAGAGGGAGGAAAGGGGGAGGAGAGGGGGAGGAGAGGAGAAGACAGAGATAGAAAGAGATATGAAGAGTGTTAATGTGTGAGTGTGAGTAAGTGGATGTAACCAAGATAGTCAAAAGGGACTGGAGAGGGAGCCATTTACTTTGAAGCCTAAGCATTTCATTCATATGGCCATTCAGAAGTCACCGTGTGCTCCACAATTCTGAACATGATTTTTTTTATTACAGGACACCTGTTGAAATAGTAAAGAATGATTTGTGGGGATCATTTTCATCGCCAATGTCATGAAACATGCAGAAAAAAAGCAGAAAAGTGAGGCTGTTTTATCACATCATCATGGCCCAGTTGCAATTTGCTTCCCCACAATAGCTACTTTCATATCAATAAAAAAAAATTACAACTTTCTGACTAGTTGTCCAATTTTCTTCAAACTGCTGTTGCTCTGCTTCTATTGAGGGCAACTTATTTGGATGAAGAAAACCAACTTAACTTCAGGGTGGACTGTCTCTTCATGCAGCTTTATATCCCAATCAGCATAAACGTAAACAGCCTACATGTACTGTTGCTCCCAGCTTGTTGGGACATTTTAATCTCAACCATTATTGTAAAAATCTCAACTAGAAAAAAGTCCCAACTAGATGAATTCTCCTCAGGTCCATCTCACAGCCAGAGATGTACATTGTACTACATATCAATTAGTCGAATTCAACCAGGCCTGAGGGAGTTTCACCTAGCTGTCCTTAAAGGTAGCCCGTCCCTTTTGCAGACCTAATTCTGGAAGTTCCCTGACTTTGTAATAAGTGGCTATATCACCTTTCCCTGGAAAGCGTAATATTCTGTTTTGAGGAAATAATCTTTGATGATTGATTGAGCTTTCTTTTTTCGTACCACGAAAATAGTTAAATCTCAGTGGAAACTAGTTAGATTTTCATTTATTCTACGGGAGTTATAGTACCTCTGACCTTAAAATTTCACAGTTGGTATCCCAAAGAAAAAAAAGCTAAATATGTGCAAACTTAGCAGATGTTTGTAAAAGGGACTGGCCATCTTTAAGCTATGAAAGACTTTCCTCATGCGTGGTGACCACAAATCAGATTCTCAATGATTTTGATTACCATCAGCTTAAGTTCAAATCTGACCTATATGAATCAAAATTCTTGTTGCTAACATGCATCTGAATACATGATTTGTCCAATTTGATTAGGATTTTTGGAAATTAACTCCCACCATGTTAAACCAGGAACAAATTGGGGTATCTCATTAAGCACAAGAACTAGTCACCAATAATGGGTAAAGTCGGTCATAGCTTAAGAACAGCTTGGTGACACCCCCCCCCCCCCCCCCCGCCCCCAGATTATTGGATTATTTGGATTTAAAATATGTCTAACAGCCTGAAGGGCAGGCTACTCTGCCCTTCTCTGACAAAAGGAAGCAACTAACAAAAGAGACTTTTCTTGTAAATGAGCCAAATGTGTCTGTCACTTGCATTGGTATCAGTGCAATACAGCATCATGTTAGATTGAATATCTTGCAGCAAGATTAATATTTCGTGTCCAGATTTTGGCCATATGCAGGGAATCCTAGGTACAATCTAAGAATACCAATAACCCAGATTTGAGTGATTTGGCACTTGGTTCCTTTTGTCAGAGTAAGGCAGTACTCCTCAGCCTATTTTAAATATAAAATACCTTTTTGTCATCATGCTCATCAGCATAATATGCAGACCATTAAAAGGGGCAAATTAGGCTTGTTTTAGCAGAATTAAGTGCCCTGCAAATATTTGTGTTTTTTTTTAAAGTGCCTTGTTCAAACCATTTCTTACGGCATCCTTGCCCTTGTCTATAAATAATGCTCAGGGTGAGGGGTGCAAAGATAATGCAAGATATTCAAAATAGAATGAACTGTGAATGGATATAAAGTGAAGAACAACAATAAGGTGTAAATAAACATCAGAAAATAAACTTCCAGATAACATAGCAAAAATCAAATTAATTTACATTGGATTGCAAAATGTCAACTTAAAATATGTATGATTTGGGGCAAACTTGTTGTATGTTTGGGGATTTTCATTGTCATTGGTGACTTATGTGAAACATGTAAATGTACATGTATGAACATTATTTTGGTTAAATGGTCTCTTAAAATTTAATACTGTCTATACATGTATGTTTAATGTTCACAGTACATTCAGATCGTGAATGTGAGGTGCAAATTACATGATCTGGTACAAAACTGACTACACTGTACTAGGCCTTCTACTCTGCATTTTCATTAACAGGATTTCAATCTTTGGGTATCCACTACAATTCATAAACCATTTATGAGCAATATTCTGATGTGCTAAACAAGGAATACAGGCCCAAACATAACAAAAAATTGCTAGTCACTGGAAAAAACAAGATATCACTCATCATGGGTGAACTTGATCTTCCAGCATAAATGAATGGAAGTTTTCAGTGTATTCTTGGCAAATTCAGCTCAAAACCTGGCCGTTTATCACCAACCATCTCGTCTGTACAGAAACTAACTCAAACAAGAAAAAAAATATGTTTTGCACAATGCAGAATTAGAAAATGTCTCGTCATTGTGATGCCTTATCCATTGGAAAGCGTGTTTGTATGGGCGAGGAAAGCTGAGCGAATGGTCTAAATTTGGCTTGTCTCAGTTACAATCGTGATGCTGCAAGATTCCCAAAATAGACCTTGTGAGGAAAGAGGGAATGTTAAGTTACCCAAACATATTTCGACCTTGACTGACCAATATCTAATTTACACATCTCTGCTTTATGCAATGTTCAACTTGGGTACGTCTAGAAACCTACCAGGCAATCACTACGATCAGAATCTCCTTTCTAGCCTCTTATACATCATACATCATTTAGTTAAAGGGGAGAGGCTGTGAAAGCGATGCTTATTTCATACACATAATTAGGAGAGCAGTAATATAATGTTGCAATTATCAGCAATAAAAATACCTTTTCCAAAAAAATAAGGAGTTTATTTTGGGAACATATAATTTTCATTCATTCCAGGGATATTTCATCCTGAATAAAATTGTTTTCAATAAGAGCACTTAAATATAGAAAGCAGAGTAAAAAGGAAAAAAAATCAAAATTAAGCAAATAATCAGGAAATTCTGAAGGTTTCAATTAGTCACAATTGGCCACATTAAACGAGGATGTGGTGTCATGGTTAAACATATCTTGCACAAAATATTTAAACAAAATAATAAATCTTGGGGTATTAATTCAACACAATTTAGTACTACAAAGCATTATGTAGCAAAAAAAAAATAGTTAACTTTGTTTTATAATTGTTTGCTCTTCCTTTCTTAAATACATTTTAAAGATTATCTGTTATCCTTGAGAGGTGATGTAAACAAAACAAAAATCAGTTTTACCCAATCATCAGCAGGGCATGCTGTATGATTACGCAAATATGAAGAGACAGCCGAAACTTGTTTTTAGATTTCCTGGATTACAGGGCTCAGTGATGGATTAAACTATTCACAGATAGCATCTCTGGGATCTTGTAAGTCATATTCCTATTCTATGACTTAAGAGAGGAGACCTCAGCCAAAGTAAATTGTCAGAGGGGAAAGAATGCATTAGCTATTTGTGGGGCTACTTTCCAGCCTGATGCCATGGAATAAACAAACAAATACTGAACCATGTTTTGCATTATACTATGTAAGGAGAATCACATGGGCTCTTTTGTGATATAATTGGGCTTTCTTGTTATTTATGGGGGCTCTTTTTTCTCATTTTTGGCGCTGAATCACCCTATGCCTTCATATTCATTTTCATTGCTGTAATCATTCAGGTGATATTTTGTTGATAATTTGTATGCGCATGCACTTGCACAGTTGTCACCAGGATGCGTTTGAGCAGGGTATTAAGGTCTTGTTAGTTCAGAAAGGGCACACAAAATGCATGTCACTAGAAGTGTTTACCTCAAAACAGTTTATCCATGGTGTTCACAACATGTGAAACCACACTGGGAAGGGCAATGTATGCATTTATTTTTCATAGAATGCTGCAGAAAAAAAAGCCTCATCATTAGATAATAAACATATAGGTTTAATTATTTATTCTTGGTTTTGTAAATGATTTGTAAAAAGAAATGAGGATGAAAAAAGAAGATTAGAACTGGTATATTCTATGATTTTTGCAAAAGTACTTTCAACAAGTTGAGTATAGTTTATCAATTCTATATGGTAGTAAATGTAACAAAACAAAACTTGAATTTATTGATTTAGAAAAAAAAAGGTTTTGTCATATTCTATTGAAAAAAATTAGTAAAAAAATAAAAGAATAATAAAGAAAACATATTGTATCGTGAATATGAAATAGTATAAACAGCTGTGATACAGACTTTCATACTTCTCCATCCATCCATGAACAAAACATACCTAGACTAATACTAAATGTCTCAGGTGTTGGCTAAATGTTGAAGTTGACTGCTTTTTTCTAAGGAATGCCTTTGAATATACTCCTCTACACAAATAACAATGACTTGCAGAGTTCCCAAAACTGCTGACCAAGCAGATAGATTGCGATCTCCACTGAAAGGCGACATCATGCTATGCACCTAGGAATACAGCAAATAAATATGAACGTAAATATCGTCCTGCACCACTTTCCATTATTTTAGCTCTTTTATCAAATGAGCTGCATGTACATGTACATGTACATGCATTCCTTCCTTCTTTCTTTCTTCCTCTTTCTGTCTTTCTTTCTGTCTTTTTTTCTTTTCCTATCTCTCTCTCCAACTGTTTCTGTCTCCTCCTCCTCTCTCTCTCTCTCTCTTTCTTTCTCTATCTCTCTCCCTTTCTCTTCATCTCTCTCGCTCTGCCTCTATGTCTCTTTCTCTCCAACTCTCAAATGCTCTCTATCTAACTTCCTTTCTCACTCTCTCTATTTCTTGCTATTTCATCTCTCACTCCCTCAATCACTGGCTAACTATCAATGTGGTTTGAATACTGATTGATTGAGCTCTTGCCAAGGGGCTGGAAACTCAACCAGGCATGCACACTGGCTATGACCACCAGCCTTTGGGACTGATTTTAACAAGTGGCTCTTAATTGAAGGGGGGAGGGGGAGGTGTTCCCCTCAGGTGTATCTCAGGGACAGCTTAATGTTTCACCAGGTATCGTCCCAAATGGCCGGCCGAGCCAGCAGACCGCTGGGCTGGACATGGCAAGCTGGCAGCAGCTGATAAGACCGCGCTGACCAGGTAGCAAAGTGAGAATCGAGTTTATATCCACAAAGCCCAGTGCGCAGCAACTGATCAAACCATCGTGGCAGTAACGCACTCTGACAGCCCCACACGCCCCTCATTGTGCGATGTTTATCAACGTCGTTTGAAAGAATTGAGTTAGTGTGGGGACTTTAACCTTTGAGCAGACACGTGTTCACAGGTAGAGTGTGATAAGAGCACAGGTGAGACAGCAGTAAGCCAACTGTGCCTCGTGCATCACCCAAATTCAATGAAAGTGCAGCCATTTGGTGCATTCTAGTGATAACATGCAAACTGAACAAGACAAAATTCAACAGACCAGACTTTTTTGTCAGATTCTAGATCAAAATTTCACTTGAAAGGGTAATACACACCTTGTTCCTTCTAATCTTAGAGGTTTCTGTTTTGTTCCAGATATTGTACAATATAGCTGTGATGAATCCTTTGACTTCTACAGATAAAATATCTGCACATATCCATATGTTACATGTGTATTCAGATGGCATGACTTCTAATTTCCTGAAACACAAAAAAAAATCACCTGAAATAATGACCAAATTTAAAAAAGGGCTAAACATACAACTTCTCACCTTGTGTAACCAGGATAAAGGGTAATCCCTAAAACAAATCATCTAATCCAGTAATCCTTAATCCATCAGGGATTTACAGTTTAGCCAATCAAGACCGACTGCCACTCACTGTGTTCTTCTGATATTTCAGCCAACAGCACCTATTCATTTGAATTAACAGGTATACCATGAGATGAATTATTTTTTGACCAGTAAACATTTACGATATATGTCTGATTTACTGTACTGGTTCATGTGTATAAATACATCACCTCAGTTCTCCTGTCATATTCACTTGTATGAATTGTATTGCTGCAGTATTTCCATAGCAATGTACCAATTTAACAAACTGTTTAACAAAATTTAACAAAATGTTTGGGCCGAACATTGCCACTCGTTTGACTTGATCACCCTTTTGAAGGCTTTTTGTCTTCCCAGTACAGTAAACATGTATTGCCTTTAAGAAAGGTACATGTAGTCTACATAGTTCAGACTGTTTGACTGACTGACAAGAGTTTGTGCCTGTAAACTGATGGAGTATGGTCATATTACAGCCTGCTACCTGTAGAATGTAAACACTTGTGTTAGGTAGTCTCCGTACTTCAAACTATTTGACTAAATGAAAAAAGGTCATGCCTGATAACTGATGGAGTATGGTCATATTGCAGCCTATTCCCCATCGCCCTTGATAGTCATCGTGACGATCATGATGAATTAATTTTGCGCCTTCCCAAGGCTAGGATTAGGGGGAGTCACTACCCATGCCCCCTTCCCTTTCCTCTCATTCTCGAGACGCAGCCGCCCGTCCATCGCCCGCGGTCGTTCACTTCACACGGCTCTCTCACTCCTCAAATCCCTAGGTGTTCTACTTGCGTTATTTAGAATTATGCAAGTTGGTGTAGGGTGTGAGATATGTAGGCCTATTCATTATCAAACTAGGGTAGTGACCACATGTACATGTACTTTGTGGCGAGTTCTTCACCTAAAATTAGCATGAATCCTTGTTCGTCATCTTCCAGTGCATTCATCATCAAACCCTCTATTCCTCATGCCCTCCAAAGTCACGCTTTCTCTCTTCTGTGGCTCCTGATATTCCCTTCTCTGCCTCCCTTCTCCATTCTTCACTTTTTATCTCTTTCTTCTACATCTCCCTTTTTCCCACTTCTTTTTTATGTCTCTTCTTTCTCACATCTTCTTTCACAATATACTTTTTCACTCTACTACTCCTTACCCTCATTCTTTGACATGAGCATTTTGGCAATTCCTTTATAGCAGAAATGAGAACATCAAGTGTCTCTCAGGACTATAATATTTTAAAATGGGCCACCTGGCTAATATTTCTAATGAAACCAGTTGGTAAAAGACTTGAAAAAGTTTTTCTTTGACATCCCTTTCAAATTAGAAAAATGTGCCAAATATGCAAATACATGTATGCACCAGTGTTGTAGTTCTCGAGACTGGTCTTGGTCTCGAGACCAGTCTCGAGATCAGGATTTTTGTTCTTGGTCTTGATCTCGGTCTCGAACCCTCTGGTCTTGGTCTTGTTCTTGGTCTTGAGCCTTTCTGGTCTCGGATTTTACGTCGAGACCAGCACGAGACCAGCTACTAAAATTACGATATTACACATAAATCATATTGATAATGCATGTCGGAGAAAGGAGATACGATACATCACTCTCCTTGGTCGGAGCGCATACAATTTGGAGTTACAATCATCCCTACTATACTGTGCAAGCCTGCCGCCGACCCGGCCCGGCCCCTGCCCGATCACTGCATAGCACGGGAAGCGTGAGATGCAGATTAGCGAGCATGCAATATAATGTGCCAACATCACACATGCAAAGCGCATCACACTGAGTGCGTCTTTATGCGAGCCAAGTGGTCAGTGTTGCGAGTTGGATCGATGGTGTGGAGATGTAGTAAAACTCTCCAAGCCAGCTCTCAAGCATGAGAATGCCTGATATCTTTTTCTATTTTAGTTGTTTTTTGTAGTAGTTATCATTTGTACTGTACATAAATATACGCTTTTTATGCAAGCATTGAATTTCTTCATTCTAGTGCTTTCCGAACAGTATTTTTTTTTTTTTTTTTTTGGGGGGGGGGGGGGGCTGCTAAAACTGATAAACTGAGGCCCAACCCTGCTAAATAGAATAATATCATGGAATCAAAAAACAAATTAAAGAAAAAAAATTACACAGGAATAAATGTGAATGTATACATTTCATTATTCTTAACACATTTTCATGGGATCATATATTCACATTTAAGAGGAAAAGTATTAAAACAAGCTTGGGAAACAATAATTCTAGAAATGTCATGTTTTGTTTGTATTTGTTAGCGAATAGTGTGTATTTAGTTATTTCCTTGCTGTATCGTTGCATTAATTTGTAAAAGGGATGGTTGAGTATTGGTAATTCCCGAAATGCCCCTTGTCACTAAGTTGATTGGTTTTTAATTCCTATTGAAAGTTTAAATGAAATGTGTGGCAGAATAATTCTCTCTCAAATGCTCTTATAGTTGAAAAATATTTTTAATAAGTCGCCTGGCCAGGCGACTTTTTAGATAATGCAAGAAATGCATAATAGATTACTTTTGAAAATCAAAGTAAGTTTTTGAATAGTTCTTGATAATATCCCTATTCAGTAATTACTTTAACAAAATAGGAATTGCACAATTTTGTATGAAAAATTGCTAAAACCAATAAGTCTATAAAGAATGCCCTCGAGTTGTCACAGGTCTTTTTGAATGATGACAGGGTTTTTACATTGTATTAGTGTATACATCTCGAAAATGGTGGAGTTTTAATTATTCATTTATATCATAATGGTACAGGTTTTGGTTACTAAGATAAAGTTTGACCAATACTCAATTTGCCTGACCTATATATAAGTAACATGTATGTGTTTGTAGAGAAAAACGAATGTTTTCCGAATCTGTTTCGGAAAACAATCATCATTCTTGAAATGAAGTTGTGTTTATTTTGTATGCCTTGTGTCTTTGGCATTATTAAAAAAAATCACAGTATTTGATACGTTTTTCAGGAGCTCAGGCAAATATGTTCATGCAGAAATAAAGAAGTATATAAGAAGAATATATAAGTAACTCAAGTCATGTGTATGTGTTTATAGAGAAAAACGAATGACGAATATATTTCGGAAAACAATCATCATTCTTGAAATGAAGTTGTGTTTATTTTGTATGCCTTGTGTCTTTGGCATTATTATAAAAAAACTTCACAGTATTTGATGTTTTTCAGGAGCTCAGGCAAATATGTTCATGCAGAAATAAAGAAGTATATAAGTAGAATATATAAGTATTAAGTAACTCAAGTCATGTGTATGTGTTTATAGAGAAAAACGAATGACTTGAATATATATCGGAAAACAATCATCATTCTTGAAAGAAGTTGTGTTCATTTTGTATGCCTTGTGCCTTTATCATTATTAAAAAAATCACAGTATTTGATATGTTTTTCAGTAACTCAGGGAAATATGTTCATGCAGAAATAAAGAAGTATTTTTCCCCATCATACATATTATCACGATCCTGGATCCTTTGTGCAGTTTGTTGCTAAACTACTAGCTACTGACTTGTATTGTGCATTTAACTTTGAGCATGCCTGTGAAGTGATTGAAAAAGCACATTGAAAGTATAACTTTTTTAAAACAATTTTTTCATTTAATTCAGCCATATAGAAGAATATTACAGACTGCTCATGTTGTGCAAGTTGTGCAAGTATTAGACAGTTTATACTCATAACCATAGTCCACAAATAACGCGTGTTTCCTCAAAACTAGTAGAAATTTAAATACTGGTGAGTGGTCTTGGTCTTGGTCTTGATCTCGTAATTTGGTGTTCTTGGTCTCGGACCTCTGTTCTTGATCTTGAACCAATTTTTTGGTTCTTGATCTTGGTCTCGGGGTGTTTGGTCTTGGTCTTGATCTTGGTCTCGGATGGTCTGGTCTTGACTACAACACTGGTATGCACAAACTCATACACTCACACTCAGTCAGTTACATCTGTCCACCTGCTCATCGCATTCACTCCACTCATTAGGCTTCATTAGGTTTCTATAGCATGAGTTGCCTGTGTCCGTATACCCATACGTGGGGAGTGCCAGTAGTCTCAACAATACAGTCCCACTGACCAACTGCCATGCGTGTTTGCCTGCACGTTCTGAGATGGGGTCTGGAGCATCAGACTACAGCATATGAACTGCCTGTTGTATCCCAATACCCATACATGGAGGGATACCAGTAGTCTCAACAATACAGTCCCACTGACCAACTCTCATGTGTGTTTGCCTGCACGTTCCGAGATGGGGTCTGGACATCAGACTACAGCATATGAACTGCCTGTTGTGTCCCAATACCCATACATGGAGGGATACCGGTAGTCTCAACAATACAGTCCCACTGACCAACTGCCATGTGTGTTTGCCCGCACGCTCTGCGAGGGGGGTGGGGCAGTGTGCACAGGATGACTTCACAGGATCTATTCTTGCCAACATTCACCATGCCATGTAACCATGAGGCTGCAAATCTTACAATCACGCTTGGCCATTTTTTCCCTTCTCCTTCTTACAATATGCACTTAACAACTAACTACAGTAGTCAACTCCCTCCGGCATGCTACAAAAGCTAGTCAAGTTCAACTGCCAAAAATTTAATTGCAAGAATTTTGGCTCATCCCGTGGAGACCTATCTTGAATGCTTTCTGAGTGTATGGGTCTACTCCTACAACAATTTCTTTTCTATTTTAATCCTTATTACTTCAACTGTCAAAGCTTCTTTCTTATCTTTTCTAAATTTTCTAAATAAAAAAACATGTCTAATATAACCTTAACCCTTAACGATACCAGGCGTTGGAAACCACATTGACTTACCATGCATCTTCATGCCAATGGTAATGAGCGATTTTAAGTGCAGAGACCTCTCCACTCTCTTCAAAGCTTCTGTACACAGTCTGTTCCTACATGTTATTGTTTTGGTTATCCATTGTTTGAGTGTTTATTCTACATAACTCATCAACTTCACTTATTCATGAATTAAATATTTTGTTTAAGTTTTTAATATTTCCATGGTGAGTGTTCAATTGAACACTCCTTTTAAAGAATAGTAACAATTTGGGTTTAACTATTTGGTTGTATTTTTTTTTCGATATATGACCCACTTATGGAACAAAAAAGGAAAGGAAACAGTGAAAATGGAGAGATTGTACCAGGTTTTTATTTTCCCATCAATAACCTTTACAGAAAACTGTTTTCAGCTTAAGTTTTCTGTGTTTTTATTCTGTAAATCAAGGAGAGAGTGGTGATGGGTGCTCAAATACTGTATGAGACTCCGTCCTCAAGAAAAATAGAGCAACACATCAAGGCTTTTAATTTTGAAATTTGTGTGACGGTCTCATTATGTGCCACAGTTTACTTCACTTTAGGGAATCTGCTTTGCCAATTTTTCTACTTTCACTCAAACCAAAGTCTTGTCCTTCAATTTTCATGTCACCCCTTTCCGAAAAAAAAAAAACAATAGAGAGGAAAAATCCAAAAACGCTGAATAATTGCACGGCCCTTGATTCCTTCCCCCTTTCCTACCAATCAGGACTCTTCCGTTCGATGGCGTATTCACTGTACATTCATCCCCTCCTGCACTAACAGTCATACTTCCGTATGCCTTTCCCCTCCCTCATAGTCTTCTTTGAACCAGTATTTGGTGATCGGGGCTTGATTAGATTACAGGTCCCCTGAGGAACCCCTCACAAAGAAGAGGGAAATCTGATTACTAATGGCCACTGGAATGTGAGCATCAGGCCTGGTGGACAACAAAAGTCATCAAATCAAAATGAAGTGAAAAATGACATAGGCCCTCGTTTGTTTGTCCTGGAAAATACTGGATTATCATGCAACTCTCACATGGACCACGTGCTGTAGCATATACCAAGGGGACAATAAAATCTAGCTCTTTTGAAAAGTCACTCTTCAAGATGAATCTCTTGATACATTAAGAGAAGAGGGAAATCTGATTACTAATGGCCAATGGAATGTGAGCATCAGGCCTGGTGGACAACAAAAGTCATCAAATCAAAATGAAGTGAAAAATGACATAGGCCCTCGTTTGTTTGTCCTGGCAAATACTGGATTATCATGCAACTCTCACATGGACCAAGTGCTGTAGCATATACCAAGGGGAAAATAAAATCTAACTCTTTTGAAAAGTCACTTCTCAAGATGAATCTCTTGATACATTAAAAGAGCAAAATGGCATCTGTTTTGTCACCAGCATATGGCTTTATTTAATTTAGCCGTGTTTATCAAATATCTAAATCATGACTTATACAAACTGATCTAAATACCAAATATATGTACAAAGTTGGAACAAATCACACATATGGAAAATATGGAAGGTTGACAATGCTGTAAATGATACCACAAATATTATTTGAGAAAGTTGAAGGAAAACCAAAATGCTCTATTCAACAATTATTTTTAACATTTCTCATGTACTGCTTTAATGTACACATTCCTTGCAAATAACCCCAGGTATTTATGTATTATCATTTGGTCAAGCATACTTCACATGGAATGCATATAAGTCATAACTTTGAGATAATTGACCTTAAAACATTGCCTGATGCATTGTAATTTGCAAACACATTTGTGATCTATATATAAAACACTGAAGAATTCTGGATAACTGACTTTGTGTCAGTGGAAACAACTACACAGAAGCTCAGGGCAAGTGTGGCCCTGTATTACAAAAAAAAAAGAAAAAGACCCCCTGTGAACATTTGATTTTTCTCATAGGCCTGTATTCTGAACAGAGGTTTAATGCAAACAGAGTACTAAAGCTATATTGAAGCGTGAGTCACAAAATTGAAATTCTTAAAAGATCATAACCTCCTTATCCTCTCAACAGACTTTCGTCAAACCTACACTACTATGTTTCTGTTTTTATTGAAACCAATTTATCTTCAGGATGAACTATGCCTTTAAAGAAGAACACAGCCGAAGATCTACTCTTTAAAAAAAAATCTAAAACAACCCTCTCTAATCTAGAGAGCCACAATCATATTTAGGGGCCAAATGAAGCTGGGCTTCAGCATATGACGGCATGGAACTACATGACAAGTGCATGTTCTCCTTAATGGAACATGGTCAGAAACCGTCCTGTGAATGATACCAGAATCAAAGGATGATGGTTAATATGCATCATCTCCCATTTCCCATCTCTACCAACATGAGATTGTAGACCATCTTGACGACCAGTCAATTTCATAAAATATTAAAGGTTTCAGGCTATTTTGATACATTAGTTTTAATTACAAACAATACATTATGTGATGTATCAATGTATGTGTGTTTAAGTGACAATCACAGTTTGTACAGAAGAAGAACACTTTGCTAATGTTTGAAACCTAAAGAATAGAAGCCTTCTGGAGGGAAAACAGAAATGAGAAGATAATTGACTTCATATTTCATGTTACGCTTGATTTGCAAGTTCCTCAAAACTTTCACTACTTTCTTCCCTGACCAGTATGAACAAGAACCCACCACCTGCTTGCCCTGGCTAATCAAGCCAGAAACAAGCACACGTACTTGTCAGCGGTCAAGACTTCATGCTAGCAAAAGATGAGCCTGTCCAGGAATATCATGGTCTTCAAAAACGTGATGATGAGAGGGGGAAAAAAGAATATCTGCCAACTCATTACAATCGTGTCCCGACTGAATAGCGCAGAGAGAGGGATACGAGGTGCATTAAATCTGGACTCGCTGCCCAAATCTCTTGATTCCAGGTGCTTTTGGCAGCATTATTGCGGTCCACGGGAGGAAATAGAATAAATGCAAATTCATGTCTCACATGAGACTGTGAGACTAAGAACTTCCTTGCTGTATTGCTTATTATCTTTTTCTCACGTCGTCTTGCTCAAGAAAAAAAAAACTGAGGGAGAGAAAAATGTCTCAAAATAACCTGTGCGAGAGATGAATTTCAATATGTGCAATTCATTCAGGGTATTTTACGAGGTGGGTAGCTCGCAGAATGGGGGATGAAGGGGATAAGAATGGGGGATGTGGCGGGTGCTAGGATTAACAAAACTCCGGTGACTGGCAATACAAAAACCTTCGGGGAACAAAAGCTGTGCTGCTGTGACCTACTCTGACGGAGGAAAACTCCCTTATCATAACTGGCTTTGAAGAAAAGCAGGAAATGTCAGGGAAGAAACTAATGAAAGTTTGACGGAATTTGCATATCAGGCATAACACGAAATGTGAAATATGAATGTATTTAATTGTTTTATCATTTCTGTTTTCCCTCCAAGGGGTTCTTAATCTTTCAATTTCAAACATTGACAAAGTGTTCTTATTCTTTAGAAAAAAAAAATTATTGTATCTTAAACACACATACATCACATGATATACTGTCACTCTGTAATTAAAACTGATGAGTCCAAATCTTGGCTTGTGAAAATCACTTGTCTTGGAGATGGTCTACAATATGGGACAAATTTAATGGAGTTTCCTATGAAGGCTATTAGGGCTAGAAAATGCCAAAATATCAAAATTGACAAATATAACAACTTAACTTCCTGACTACATGCCACATTTTCCTAAATATTTTGCCAATCTGTCCCTCTCTGTAATAATAATAATAGTACCGCCGTTCTTGTTCTACTGTGTCAGCATGTTTGATGTGAGTTGGGATTGGGTTCCACAGTGCCGTGCTGCATATGACAAAAACTACGCTTTCCAAAGTAATTGGTAGCGATGCCAAGTACTACAAATAAATCTTTTGGCGTAATCTCAGATTTCTGCCAGGTTCATACTTGATAAGGAGATCAGTAAGATATGCTGGAGCTGAATCATTAAAACATTGTAATCACACTGTAATCACATCAACTTTGTTTTAGCATTTTGCCCTCCTTTAACTGAGGAAATGACAAAATGACTTTGATAGAAAATGAATGGTTGGAACTTGGATTACCAGCACCTCTAAATGGCACAGGCAACTCTCCATTCAGTTTAGTAGGCATTAGTGCATGTGTTGCTCATTTGCAAACATGTGTTGGTTTCTCACCATTCATGACTTGACAAATTGCCAACTTAATCTCTCTATGGTTGACTTGATACTACATGTACATGTAATATCAATTGAGAAGAAAACATCCATTCTGTTACTTACATGTACTCGACAGCTTTTACAACTTTAAGATTCTACACAAAGTTGACATCACAATAATGCTTCGACTGAGAATAAAAAACATAGCGACAGCCAACAGGTTGCATTAACAAATCTGAAAATTTGAAAAAGTGAATCAATTGAAGAAAGTCAAACACATAATAAAAAGTGAGAAGTTTTTGGAACATGCAAGAAACTGCATTGTAGCCCTGGTTGGTAAATCCTTGTGCATAAAGCATCTCAAAGCTTGAAAGAAGTTAGGCATCAATAACGTGAACCTACCAGAACATTTGGCAGATATTGTCCATGTAACAATTAAGTTAAAAAAGTACGTAAACAAGCTTTGAGAAATTTGAGAAGATACCATATATAAAACACTTCATTCACTATTGTACATGTAGACAATAACTTCCTTCAGTACATCAGGTAAAGTTAATAGTTAATCTTTTGACAAAATGGTTCTACTTTACATGAAGAACTGCATCTTATTTGTTACCCACCCCTCCTTATTAAGATCATATCATCAGCAGAAAACCAAACATGTAAATGTATGTCTAATTTGAAGGGCTAACATTTTAACAAGGCATGCATGCTTGAAATGGTCATAATACATAGATTCATCCTAAATAAAAATAATACTTTCATTGGAGGGGCATTTATTTTATTCTCCTCTATCTTGTCTTTTACTTGAATGATGTTACTTCTTTGGGAATCAGTATGCAACTGTCTCAAACTCATGGCCAAGTTGGCAATTTGCTTTCCCAAACTGTCAATTTGTATATCACTAAGACATTCATAATTATCTTATTAGTTGTCCGATTTTCTTCATATTTTTTTTGTTTTACTCTGCTTCTCAGATTGTTATACTTTTATTGAGCGTAACTAATTTTCAGATTGGAGTTCCCCTTTTTAAAAAAGCAACGCTTCTCTACCTGTCTAGTACGTTTCTCAGTAAGGATTAAATCTTAACTGGGTACCAAATTCATGAGGTGGAAATGCTTTGCAATCAGGTTACTTGAGGTGATGCCTCTATTTGCTGACTGCATTGCACGCCCAAACCCTCTCAAAAGTCCCTCAATTCCCTCTGAAACACCTCTTGAATGTTGTTAATTTTTCTGTCGGTCATTCACCCATCAAACCTAATTACATCATTAATTTGACTACAGCAGCACATGGCCTGGAGTGCGGCACTGCAAGTCATACACAGCCATGACTAACCGATTTCAGCTTGGAGAGCTGCGAAACGGGCGCAACAAACTCCGCAGTATCTCGCTCCCCAAATGTCTGACCAAGGCTACCACTTAATGACTTGATTAGGTGTAACAACATGGCACTGCCTGCTGCCATTGACATTCATTCTCACTCTCAATCTCTCTTCACAAACATGACACTCTTGGCCAATTATACACGTGTTAGGCCTGCTTGTACTTCACCGATCAATTCCAACCAAATGTTTGAATGATTTAACACAGCATGTGCATCAAACTTTAGTAAGTTGGACTTGATCTTATTACTTGTACAGCTACAGTAGGTGTAATTTATATTTCCTCATATTGGTAGAGCTTATCAATATGCCTGACACATCATTTCTCATGATAAGAGATATTTTAGTGATAAAATGTGCAAATCAACAAATATTTGATTTTCATCTTTATTAATAAGAACTGTACATTGATGGAGATATTAATGTGTAAGTACAGGAATTTGTACACAAACATGTGAGAAAAAAGTAACTTGTTCACCAACTTTTAAAGATTCTTGTACATGTTATATCAAAGACATTATATCCTTTAAAAAATATTATCTTTCGTTATAAATACCAGCCTAAAATCTCCACTTCAAGGCTAGTTCACAATGAAAATAAGTCACTTTCAAAACAATAGAAGAACAAAAAATTCAGCGTATTATCAAAATCTAACAGGTAATTAAAAGTTAGGGGTTAATTTGATACATACTTTTCCCTTCTTTTGTATCATTTTATTCAGATTTGTGACACTCTGTGCCACACATTTTTGTGCTTTTCTTGAAAACAACATTGAGGTGATGTCCTTTTCCAGGGAATACCGCCCACTAAATCTTCCAATTGTGGTTAATTTCTCTCTGAAACCCTTTTTATACTAGTCATTATTTGTGCTTTAAAATAGCCTGAGGTCCAGACTTTTATGAATTTCTAATCCACACTTTTGAATAAAAGGGTCTTCTGCAGTAGACTAATCATTTTTCTTTCTTTTTTCTCATGCTCACCCAGAGTGAGAGAAGAGGAACAAAGTAAAGTGACTAGTCTAATGAATACTAGTCTAGTTCTAAAGACACTATTTTTCAGTTAGGATTAGAGATGTCCCACAGCATGAAAGACAGGTTGACTATCTGAAGACTGTGTGTAATTACCTCTAACTAGCCTAATGCAAGGTTAACTTACAAATCATGTACACTGTATGCACCAAGGATTTGCATATTACTTTCAAGTTCTGCACACAAATGTATATCATTAACTCATAAACAGGACAGCACATCCACAACATTGCCTTTGTTTCAGTTTTTTTTTGACTGGCTGTGTATATAAGGGCTGTAGAGAAAATGAGGTGATTTTTCACACGTCATAGTTTTGTACAAGAAAGTATTCACTAAATTCAGAAGTAAGCTATAGTACATGTTCGTACTAGTTGACTTTCTTTTCTGTGCATGTATAGCCCAAGGCATCATTCATCCTTCATGCACGTTCTCCACGTACATTACTTGCAAAATAAATACAAGCATCCCACATATCAGCATGCCAGCAAAGTTCTAAGTCCACATTGAGACAAAAGGACTGTAAATGACAAACACGGCCTGGTATTCACATCCAAGACACATCATGATACTAAATACACTGCTGCGTGGGATGCTGTTCTCTCTGTGACAACACATATCCACTGTGAACAATGGTCACAGTGTCAATAGTGATCAATGCTCACAACAAGTATGTCGCCAAATGTCAAAGTTGATCAAGTTGTAATGTATTCTCCTCACCAATGTTTTTTACATCAGCATTTAGGTATTCGAAAAATACATTTTACACTCCTAAAAGAAATTTTTGCAAGTCTAAACAGTGTAAAAACTACACTTTCATGCTGAACTGGACAAAATACAATACAAAACTGTGGACCCTTTCCTTTCTTCCCTTTTCCTTAACCAGATGCCAATTCCTTTGAGCTGTAGGGTACATGTAGAATGAACAAAAAAATTGACAAAGCAGATTGATTATTGCTTAGAACAGAATGTATCATGGGTCCAATGACAATGATTCAGCCACTTACAATATATCCTACAAATAACCTCACAATGTGAAATATAATTCCATTGTGCTGTCAGTGTCACCATGTCATGGCATAGAAATCTAAATTTGATTTCCGTTTTTTGGCACGATTCAGTGGCATTCGCCTTCCATTGTCGGTCATGTATGCGCCACTGCAATGATTAAGCGGTTTTCATGTTGCGTGCATCTTTTCATACCCGGTAACTACCAATTAATGCATTGCACAAGTTTTATTTTATCTGGCGTCATGGGAGACAGGAATTTTGACCTGGAATTGAAAGTGTTGACCAAGTGTAGTTAATCTAGCTTTTGCCCCTCGTATTTTGAGATTCTCCCAGTGGAGGTCAGCAAGCATTTTTGTGATACTTGCAGATCATACTCGAGTCCCTACTGTAAACCCTAGTTGCAAATCTAGCTGCCCTGTGTTGAACTATCTCCAACTTGTATTGATTTGAATTATGGTAACAATCCTATATGGATGAACAGTATTCCAGTTAAGGCCTTACCAATGTTTTATACGCAGTATCCTTAGTGTGAGTGCTACAATGATGCAAATTCCTCTTTAGGAGCCACAGTATCTTGTTAGCTTTGGAGGTGATTTTATCAATACCGGTACACGAGTTGACCACTTGAGATCATTGGGGAGCTCCACTCCCAAATAGCAATTATGTTCAACCTCTTAAAACAGGGTGTTTCCTAGTGTATAATTTACTAGTATGGGTTTCCTTTTGTGAGTACATTTTTAAGGGTAGATCATTAATATAAACAAGGAACAATAATGGCCCGATGACTATTCCTAGCGGGACACCCAAGGTACTTAACACTTTTGGGGGGTTTCCCCTGCAACTACTTCTTGTGAGTGACGGTTTCTGAGGAAAGAACCAATCCACTTCAGAGTTATATTTCTGGTTCTGGTGTTGTGAAGTTTTTAAGGCGCTGATGAGGTACAGAGTCAAAGGCCTTGCTGAAGTCCATTATGATAAGATCCACCTAGCCTATGTTGGCTACAACTCCAGCCAAGTCATTAGCAAGTGCAGATAATTAAGACATTGTACTGGTCAAAGGGATCCATGATGTGATGATGAATGTTATGTTCAAGAATTTTACAAGGAATATATGTTAAAGACACCGGCCTGTAATTGCAGGCCATGCTGCTGTCACCTTTCTTCATGGAGTTATATTAGCATCTTGCTATGCAGAAGGTACATATACATTCACAGTATCCAAGCCCAAGCTGATGATATATTTGCCCCGTCAGCATGCGGAATAGCAAGCCTCCACCAGAGACAGAGTTCTTATTTGTTTTTTTGTTGCTTATACTTTCACCATTGTGAATATATTATTTCACACGTTTAAGTTCAGTGCAAGCACAACACCAGTAATAATCTTCTGGATTGAAGGACACAGGTCTACCTTAAAAAAAGAAGAAGGAAGGACTTCTGATAGTTCTTTGTTAGCACCAAAGGCGAAGCTATGCACACTGCACATTCTTGCACTTTTTGAAGGATCTTTGCTGGAATACCATCAGGTCCTGAAGCTCTTTTGAGATTGATGTATTTCAACAGCCTCTTTTCTCCCTCATTGGTGACAATGATGTCAGGCAAGTTGTTAATGCCAGAGTCCTAAATATCCGGGGTCCTTACTAGAATCTCATTAGTAAAGACTAAACTAAATTTCTTGTTCAGACACTATGTACCGAGTACTGAGTGATGGCTAGCCCCGGGACTGCTCCTGCGCAGCAGGAGCGTCCTGAGGGCTCGCCAGCAATTTCCCTGCATGTCTGGTCCGACTACCGAGAAATCAACCCGTGCACATGAATGAATTACTCATTTCAAGTACATTTATCACATATAAATAGCTAAATGTATTGAATGTATACCTGAGCTATAAAATTGTTTGAAAATGCTAAGCAACGTTACATATTTCCTCTTCACATATGATCATGATCTTTGTAACAAATACGGTTTGCCGAGGCTGCCATCTTGGCTGCTTCAAAAACGTATACTGTAAAGGGGAACTGGCGCATGCGCATTAAGTTTTGCATCGCAGCTGCTGTCGCGAGACTCTGACATGTCTGAACAACTTTAGATCGAAAACACTTTTTAAAAATGCAACATGGATTAAATTCATCTTCAAACCAACTACGGAATTATTCAGGTATATATTTTACGTAAATATGTGCAATAGATTTAAGATTTGAGTTACAGAATTGCTGAAACCAACTAATATAGTCACTGCTAATCTCGACTTCCTTACTTCAAAGCTCCGTGCTACGCAGCCCGCTCACGCAGTGAGCGGGCTGGTCGCATGTCGCAGTAAAGTGATGGCGTGATGAACGTTGGTTTTATCCAGTTAGGCGTTTTAGGTGCAGGTAAAGTGTCTTTGGCTTTGCCTTTAACTACAACATGTGTTGTGTTTTTCAGATGTCCTGGAAATCATCTTTCAGGAGAAAATCGGAGTGACCCAATCTTGAGAACTTTATCCTTCAGTCTACATATAAAGTTAGACAGACTTCAAACTCCTTTAGCAGCTTAGACGATACTGTTAATCAAGATGATAGTGATATTGGACCACCGAACGCGACTTCGTCTCCTGCAAGAGGTCATCATTATGATGTCAGACAGAATAGGAAGGGGAACACGCCTCCTCGCAAGAAGAATATCAAATGCATCCTTGTAAATTGTGATGGACTTTACAACAAAATTCCTCACTTGGAAGCAATGATAGACCATCACAAACCTGATGTCATCATTGGAACAGAGTCACACCTAAAACCAGACATCCTTACTTCGGAGGTCACTCCAACAGGATTCACTACATACAGAAAAGATAGAACACATGCTAGGAAAGGAGGCGTCTTTGTCATGATAAGTGACACGTTGGTTGCTACGGAATGTAACATTTGTTCATCACAGACTGAGTTGAAGTGGATCTCCCTTAACATCCAAGGTTTTAAGCCATTGATTATAGGTGTATTCTATCGGCCACCAAACTCAGATGGAGAAAACCTCCAGCAACTGGCGCACTCACTGCAAGCCATCTCTACAAGCATGGGAAGTCCGACCATACTCCTTGCCGGTGATTTCAATCTACCTGACATTGATTGGGTCAACCGTACCACCAAGCCATATGCGAATGAAGGAAGAAAATTTTCTCAACTTCTTGAAATCTGCAATGACTTCTACTTGGAGCAGATGGTTAAAAAGCCTACAAGAACAGCTGGCACAACTGAGAATATTCTTGATCTTGTTCTCACTACTCATCCTGCCTTTATTGAAGACTGCAAAGTCACAGCAGGTATCAGTGACCATGACATTGTCAGTTTCAGAGTTAACCAAACTCCATCAACCACATGCAAGAAAGCTCGGAAGGTGTTCATGTATAGTAAAGCTGATACAACTGGCATGCGTAGAGACCTCCTCAAATTTCAAGCTACTTTTTTCAGCAACAACCCAGGATCCAGAACTGTACAGCAGAATTGGAATGATTTCAAATCAATGATTGGAAACCTGATGGAAGAGTATATCCCAACAAAGTTGTCTGGGAGGAAGGAAACCAGTCCCTGGATCACGAATGCCATGAAGAGGGGGGTCAGGAAAAAGCAAAGGTTGTACAACAAAGCCAAAGGTTCAAAAACACACAATGATTGGCTAAGGTACAAGAATTACCAGAAAGAATTGAGGTCTCAACTTCGTCACAACTATTGGACTTTCCAGAATAAGATGTTCTCCCCAGCGGATAAGAGAAACAAAGCATTCTGGAAATTCATCAAATCCAGAAAGCAAGAGTCAACTGGAATTGGATCCCTTCAAAGTGGTCAGAAGCTCATATCAGACAGTAAAGGGAAAGCAACAGTGCTGAATGACCAGTTCCAATCAGTCTTTACAGTTGAGGATAACTTGCACATCCCAGATCTTAGCCATCCTGCGTTCCCTATAATGGAAAGGATCGACATCTCTGTGGATGGCATTGTCAAGTTATTGAAAGATATAAATGTTAGCAAAGCTACAGGTCCAGATGGCTTACCAGGAAGAATCATGAAGAACTATGCTGAGGAAATCGCACCGATCCTGACCTATATCTTTCAGCAATCCCTTGACACAGGAATGGTACCCTCTGATTGGCGTCTTGCAAACATATCACCAGTTTTCAAGAAAGGAGACAAGAGCAAGGCCTCCAACTATCGCCCAGTATCAATCACATCCATCTGCAGTAAATTACTTGAACATGTGATCTTTAGCAACATCATGGATCACTACGACATGAATAATATTCTCAACGATGTTCCACATGGCTTTCGACCTGGCCATTCTTGTGAGACCCAGCTGATTATTACATCACAAGATATCGCACACTCACTTGACCAGAAAGTACAGGTTGATGCAATTGCATTGGACTTCTCCAAAGCATTTGACCGTGTACCCCACGAACGCCTCCTTCATAAACTTCATCACTATGGGATCCGTGACAATCTGCTGAGATGGATCAGGGTTTTTCTGACTGAAAGGTTGCAACGTGTTGTTATAGATGGAGAGTCTTCAGAATGGGTACCAGTCACCTCTGGGGTACCACAAGGCACTGTCCTCGGGCCACTACTCTTTATCTCTTTCATCAATGATATAGTAGATGGGATCTCCTCTAACATCTGGCTATTTGCTGACGACTGCCTACTTTACAGTCAAATCTCTGATGAAAAAGACAGCCTAACTCTACAACAAGATCTCAACCAGCTACATTTGTGGGCTAATACGTGGCAGATGAAATTCAACACAGAGAAATGCTACCATATCTCATTTTCTCTTCGTCGGAAAGCCATCACCACAATGTACACACTTGGAAATACTCCCCTTGCATCAGTTTCAGATCTCCAGTATCTTGGCCTGACCTTTTCATCAAACATGTCCTGGAATAATCATATAAACAACATCACATCACGAGCAAATCGACTCCTAGGACTTGTCAGCAGGAACCTCCGTAGAACCACCCAAAAGATCCGTCAACAAGCCTACTTCAGTCTTGTTAGACCACACCTGGAATACTGTAGCTCAATCTGGAACCCTCACACAAATAAGCACATCTCACAAATGGAAGCAGTACAAAGGCGAGCAGCAAGATTTACCCTCCAGAGATACCATCGTATGGACAGCGTCTCTGCCATGATCCACCAACTTAAATGGGAGAGTCTGGAGAGGAGGAGAAATGCTGCAAGCCTCTACCTCATGTACAAAATTCAACACAGGATGGTAGTAGCGATGCCACACGATTTTTGCAATTTGAGAAAAACATTGATTGCTTGTACTCATTTTATCAAGCAGGTAATTGTCTATAAAATAAAGGTATTTTTTCCCAAAAAAAATAAGTATATGCAAATTTATGCATAATTTAATAATGCAAATAGAGAAATCATTCTGCCAAGGCAGTACGATGCAAACAAATGATTACATCACCTACATCATGTTATATTATACAATGTTTTGATATCCTAAACAATATATCAATATATATTTTGCTTTACTAAACTCATATGGAGGTCCACTGCATCCGTTTTGCCCCTTTACGCTGCAATCAGCACTAATCACGAAGGAGTTGTGCATGCGTATGAAAGGTAGATTGGTGTGCTGGATATTGCATTTGTTTGATTCCTGTTGGAAGTAAAATTGCAGTGTCCACTGAAACAAAGATAGTGCAACAAGCAACTACTATATTGTGCATATTTGCATTTTAATTTTTGCATATATTTGCATGTTAATTATCTTATTTTCTCTTTACAGTAGGCATAAATGATTGCCATTTTTGAGGTGCCTGGAGGTGTATAAAAGAAGGGTAATTACAGCAAAGAGGACAGTTTGGATTGGGAGAAGGGGCAGAGCACATGGGCCTCCTGCTGAGCGTCATCATCAAGTTGTGATCATCTGAATACTTTGAATAAAGGAATTTTAATTATACCAAAGATGCGTTGTTTGATTAATTTCATTGTGTGTATTGATGTTGGCAACTGGCAGACTGAGAAATCTACCAAATCAGTGAAAAATTATTAAAACAAATACTGAAGGGTTTAAGATAAAAATTACTGTAATCATCAGTACTGATTTCCAGGGTGATCCTGTGACTCCCTGCCTCCTTTGATATTTACCCAACCTTATCCTGACCCCTGCCTTTACTTCAGCATTGCAATATGCAATATGATGTAGCTTAATTTTTTATTTATTTTTTTTAGACCCACATCTGTGCAAATCCAACAGCATCCCATTCATCCATGAAATCTCATTCAGGCCACCTGAATGATTTGACACCCCTCCCCCCAGCATTTGATCCACTGACTTGTCATCTTTTTTAACCTCTCAATGCTCATTCACATAACATAAATTTACTTTCAACCCCCTCCCCCCTAACATTATCATATCCCGAAAATGTCATTTGAAACACACACACAAAACTTTTCTGACAAGTCAACTCACAATCAACCCAGGCCACGATAGACTTTTACTTTCAGTACACTGTATAGGCCCACTGACCTACAAGTGTAACTAAATTTTCTGCTTGGTGTAGAACTTGAAAATTTTACAGTTTCCATTTTTTTTTCTTTTAGAATTATTATCCAATAAATGTATTAACATCCATCTCCTTTTAAATATTTAAAAGGTTGAAAATATCAAGTGAAAGCCCGATGTTATAATCACTCACTAATTTATCTACATCGTGTTTAATATGTGGGACTACAGACTGTCGTCTGCTATTGCAGGGTGAGGGCGCTATTCACCTATCGCCGATACTTTCAAATACGACATGGGCTCATAAAATATAATCTCGCATTTTATCGCATTATCTATTGCCTACATATCATAGATCATTGTAATGCTGAGTTTTTGTAGAATCTGAAAAAGGTAGTCGCCACCCTGTCTCCGGGGGTAGTTTTTGAGATATACCCATGCAAATAGCGTGCAAATTTTTCATGAAGACAAAAGTTGCATAAACCTTCCTCAAAAATACGGGAAAGTAAACAGAAAAATATGAATTTTTGTAAAATAATATCAGAAATATTCTTACACACACAAGGATCTATTTTGCGAAAAATCTGGAACTAAAAATGTCGAAAAAAATGAGGTTCCGTGCGATCTGCCCAATGCGGAAATGATTCACCGACGGCCGTAATTACGGCCGTAATTCTCCGACTCAACACAAAGAAGACGCAAGTTTAGGCAAGTTTATTTCGATAAATTCGGATTTATTCTCACAAATAATGACTGAAATAAAAAGATATTTGTATATCTAAGGGAATTATAGCCATGAATTTATTCAAACTAAAGTTAAAAAATGCAAAATCTAACATTTGACCACGGCACTTTTGTGTGTTGGCAGAATAGGATAGGATAGCGCCGATCGCGATCTCGTGTGGCATCGCTAATGGTAGCAATCAATGCAGACCACTACACAGCTCCTATGATAGCCAGCAATACTCGGCATCATCATCCAAAGAAGTTGTTGGCTATTCCATGCCGCACCCAACTATACCAGAACTCCTATTTTCCCAGGACAGTGACTGCGTGGAATGCGCTTCCCAAAACCATCCTTGATGCTCCTTCATTGGAGGCCTTCAGGGGGGCGCTTCCAACCAACATCTAAACCAAGGAATAGCTTTTTACTTGCACAAACAGCACAATGTTTTATAAGCACCAACAAGTATGCACTGCAGATGAGCACCCAAGATATTTCCTTAGCACTACATCCTGACTTATGGATCCTGCTGAGTATCGTCGTAGAAGTAGAAGTTAGGTCTGGGATTTTTACTGGCCGTTTCGAATTCTACTTACACCGATATATTCTGGTGGGACCAAGTGTAGCTTGCCCACCACTCGCATATGCCAAAACACTCACCTTCTTCTCGACGACTTCACCAATAACACAATTTCTAGCAATTTCAATTTTCGACCTGCAATGTCTTGCTGAGTAAATGTAACATAAATGACAGAAATGATAAAACGATTAATTTACAGGCTTAATTTGAAACTTGACTCAAACTTACGTAATCTTGCTTGAAGTTGAAATGACGATAATGAATGGTTAGCCGCTATCGGGCAATATCGATAGGAAGGATGCCGCTTTATGGATGGGGTGTGTCAGGGTAGCGGGCCGCGAGGGCAAAGGGGATGAGGAGGAGTAGGGAGGAGGGTGGACCGTTGCTGGACATAATGTTATGCTCCTCGTTAATATTCAGAGGAAAGAATTTATGATATATCCTTTCAAATGTCTGTGCTAACAGCTACTCTTCAGAGTGTGGTCTTGGGGATGTATCCTCATCAACGAAGAATGTGCGTTTTGCGGGAGAATACTACAAGTTACATACCCTAGACCTACATGTTAATCAACCAAATATGGAAGTATAAGAAATACAAAAACAAATCAATCTAATGATATCAGATATAGCAGCCAGTGAAGTGTGAGGCTACGATAACAAATTGCACAACTAAAGCTATTAAAGGGATAGTTCACCATGAAATTTAGTTTCTTTCAATGAAAGCACAGTCATTACAGAAACAAAAGGGAAGGTTTTATGAAAATCAGTCAAAGGATAAGAAAGTTGTGATCTTTTGAAATGTCATTGTTATGGCGTCACGTGCGGGGTGCTCTCCCATATGTTGTGAACAATTATTCTTTTCGAAAATGTGCATTTTCTCAACAAAAAATATACATCCTTTTACCTGAGCATTTTGATACCAATACGTTTTTACACACATACCTGTATGAAAAAAAATCATTACGTTGTCAAAAACAGAAAATACTTATAAACAATTATGTAATTTTACTGTCTATTATATGGGAGAGCTCCTCGCACGTGACGTCAAAAAATTGAAATTTCAAAATATCATAGCTTTCTTATCCTTTGACGGATTTTCGTCAAACCTTCACTTATAAAATCATGTTCCTGCTTGGAGTATTGAAACCAACTTATCTCCAGGGTGAACTATCCCTTTAAAGCCATCATCGATCAATCAATCACCATTTTAAAAGAACAAATTAATACGAGGTGAAAGGATCGGGTCCTCATATAGACCTTTATCGATTGAAATATCAGTAACCCAAGTACAACCAAATAAACATGGTTGATATATCTTGAGTCTCATGAAATTGACTTAAATGGAGTTGTATAAAATGACTAGCAGGTCGAAGGCTGATCTTGCATAGCTCAGATCTAAGTTCTATAATCATTCTTTCCATTTTAATCATGAATAATGTCGCAATAAAGCACATTCATCCATCATTCCCTAGAAAATCAATTTGTTTCGGTCGGCATAGTCGGAAATGTCATTTTATAACGGTGCGCTCTGGGGGTTAACTATAGAATGGTCAGCAAGCAAAATTAATTAAGCAAAAAAATAAAACCATGGTAAAGATAATTAAGCATGTCTTATCAAAATTCAAGTAAGGCTTTCTGGTATAGTTTTCTTTTCTTTTTTACAGAATGTTAGGCATATACCCTGTGATAAGTATCGCGTGCTCCATCCAGTAAATAAAATGACTCGGTTTTTCATGCAGCGCATCTGTAGGATTAGATGAAGCACGCTATCCTTGCAAGTTACAACTGGTTTTATGCATAATCGTTTATCCTTTATTTTCTTCAAAATAATTGATTACAATTTTAGACGTTATAAACCTGCGCCCCACTTTTGGCGCGGGGGTCACAGGTTGCACTGTTCTTGCAGCATTCAAACCACGAGACCTTGACATCGCGGGACGGCACAGTTTATACGATTGAGTCAAAGTATGAGTGGCGCGTACAGGTCCATACTCTTACAAAGAACAACGCTTGTAGTCATACCTGATGGACTACGATTTTAATCACATCTGACGGGCTCCAAATTAAGAAACGTGTATCTGTTAAGACTTATGTTGAGTCGTACCTCTATAA
Organism: Arbacia lixula; assembly: GCA_963669155.1. Taxonomy (NCBI): domain Eukaryota; kingdom Metazoa; phylum Echinodermata; class Echinoidea; order Arbacioida; family Arbaciidae; genus Arbacia; species Arbacia lixula. The sequence goes on from OZ022580.1 coordinate 10,122,298, forward strand.
ATATATAAATGCAACTCACTCAGAGAGAGAGAGAGAAACAGAGAGAGAGAGAGAGAGAGAGAGAGTGTGTGTACAGACAGCGCTTGTTGCATCCATCAATTGACCATCGCTTGGCGTCACTATGACCGGTCCAAACACGCCGAGTGAGTAATACCGATTTTGATCTTTAAAATGCTGTTGTTAGTCATAACGACAATGGATGGTCACTTTCATGCCTATTAATCTTTAATCGGTTCTCAAAAGTAATTGAAACATCCTAGTGCACAATGCGTTATTGAGGCAGATTTCTTTCAGATTCGTTTGTCGCTCGCTCTATATGTAATAGGTGTTATTATGCGTTGTTATTTTAATCATCAATATTAGTATTTTGCCTCATTAAAATGCCTGAATATTAAAAACCGGAACAGGCCTCCAGTTTATTATCACTTCTGAGAGTCATCAACGAAATAGCCCATTTCCAAAAAGTTCTCTCTAAAGATTTACTATTTTATAATGATTAAAATTTGTACACAATTAAAGATACAATACAAAATCATTTTGGTATGTTACAATACATAAACTAGAAATGTTTCACCATATTGCGGTCTTTAAGGACCAATCATCACTACGGAGTAAGTAGGCCTAATCACCGTGGGAATAGTTATCTTAATGAGAAATTTTTCAACCATCCAAACAAAATTATTGTCAGAATAGTAAGAAAGGACATTATAATTAAATTTCTTCTTTTTATTAAGCTGAAATTAAGTTATATTGGGCTATTTCTGTTTTAGAGTATTATGTGCAATACTTATGTAAGCATTTTTTTTTTTTTTTTCATACATAGACTTATTCAACAAAAACAAAATAACAAATTTGGTAGAATTTGACCACTGAATAATCGCCCTATAACTAAATTAGAAGAGAAACGTCCAGAACAATTTCCTTATTTGATGTGATTTACAACAAGACAAGTAAAAGAAGCAGTTATGACTACGTCATTCCTTTAACACCCTTCACCCACATAAGATAAGGAGATGCAATCATGTTGGTCGTAAATCGTTTCCAAAAGTACATTGCTCTGAAAGGACGGCTGAACCCGTTAAGTTTAGATCAAGTTTCTGCTATTCTTTTCTATATTCTTTAGGATTAATCACTACTTACTGTTAATGAACATAAACAGTGTTTTCTTTAAATTTGTGCTGCCACTATCATTTCTTTTTATGTACGGAGATAAAGAATATGAAGTGAAATTTATATCATAAGGCCTATTAAGAAATCCCAACTCATCGTAATAAAATGTTATTGCCCACCAAATATGATGACACTTGAACACCAAATTTGTTGCATCATGAGATATTGTGTGAGATAAAGAAATCGAGTTCAGATTTTTTTATGTCCAAAAATAATAATTGATTTTGATGTGAATGCTATCATGTCTTGTTCTAAATAGAGTAACCATTAAAAACGCATCTTTTTAACTTTATTTTCCTTAAAGGAATATTGCTATTATTCACACACAGTACAGACACACACTCACACTCTGACATAATTTAACACAGCACGAATATTATTTCCATAGAAGGATCCTTAAGTTTATGTATTGTTCTTCTTCAGCCGTTGTCGATCCACTGCTGGATGAAGGCCTCAGCATGGTCTCTCCACTTATCTCTTTCCCTCGCATATTTATACCAGTTGGCATCATGCCAGAATTGCCCTATTTCATCTCTCCATCTCTTTCTTTGTCTGCCTCTGTTTCTTTTTCCGTCAAGAGGTGTCCATTCAGTAATTTTTGTACTCCATCTTCCATCTCTCCTTCTGGAGACATGGCCAGCCCATTTCCATTTACGTTGTTTGATTACTTTCATTATGTCCCTGACCTTGGTCTGCTCCCTTATCCATTTATTGGTTTTGCGATCTTTGTAAGTGATGTTGAGCATACTTCGCTCCATGTTATGTTGTGCGGCGGCTAACTTTCTCTCCATTTTAGTTGTTAGAGACCATGTTTCTGATGCATATGTCATTGACGGGAGAATGCACTGGTCATATATAGAGGATATTAACACTTGATTCATACCTGTCCTGCTCTCTACACAGAAGACTGTGAACATTGCTATTCCAGCGTCTGCTGATCCAGGCAAACAGTACAGGTACTCATTTATGTTCACAGTCTAGAGTACTGGCCTAGCTACCACCATGCCTGTCGTATCCTGCCCAATCCCAGGCTGTGCCTACACTACGCCAGAGCTTGATGCCTCTATTGTCGCTGCCCTACTCACAACCCACTGCACAATTCACGCCTCTGGGACAGGGCCAGCTGCCAAGATAGAGAAAGTCAAGAGGCCTACCATAGCTGCAGCTGGTACTAGTGAAGACTGGGCTTACTTCACCTCCCGATGGTCAGATTATGTGGAGGCCACAAGGGTCTCTGGCAAGGACAGGGTCATGCAACTCCTTGAATGCTGCGAGGAGCCCCTTCGCAAGGACCTTACAAGATCCTCTGGTGGCAGCCTCACCGTCAAGTCTGAAAAGGAGGTGCTCGCAGCCATCAAGAGACTCGCTGTACGTGAGGAAAACACCATGGTTGCTCGTGTGACACTGCATAACATGCGTCAGGATCGGGAAGAGACAATTCGCAGCTTCGGAGCCCGCTTACGAGGTCAAGCCGGCATCTGTAAATTTGTCATCAAGTGCCCAGGCTGCTCCATCGATGTCAACTACACTGATGAGATACTGCGGGATGCCCTGACCAGGGGAATTGCTGACCCCGAGATCCAGCTCGACCTTTTGGGAGACAAGAACCAGACCATGGATCTAGAAGATGTCTTCCAGTTCATCGAGGCAAAGGAAGCCGGGAAGCGTTCCGCATCTTCTCTCCTTGACTCTCATGCCGTGAACTCTGCCAGCAGCTCATACCGGAGGACCAAGCAAACGCACCTCAAGGAGAGCCAAGACTTGTGTGACTACTGTGGAAAAAAGGGACATGGTCGGGGTGCCCCTGCTCGCATCCGTAAGACACAGTGCGACGCATATGGACACAAATGCAGGCACTGTGACAGGCTCCACCACATGGAGAATGTATGTCGCAGTAGGGACAATCCACGACGTCCCCCTCCAGCAAAACCAGAGGGACTTGAGAATGCAGCCTTTGACTCCTTTTGTTCTGTCCATGGCTACGATCGCTCATGTGGTGGCCACGGCATTCCCCTTGATCATCATGTATATGATAGCCTTAACCAGGCATGGATCAGAAGGAAATCTTCCCCGCAACCCTTCATAGATGTCACTGCTCAGGTTGTTCCTGATGACTATGAAGCTCTTGGGTTTCGCCTCTCCTCCCCCACGATGCCTCACTCTACCCCTGCTATGGCTGACACTGGGTGCCAGAGCTGCTTAGCCGGCATGAAGATCGTTCGACGTCTTGGATTACGTCAACAGGACCTCATCCCTGTCAGCATGAAAATGCGCACTGCCACGAAGGGGGGTGTCAGGATTCTTGGGGCCGTTCCACTGTGTTTGTCTGGCAGGGCTCCCTCAGGTCATACAGTCAGGACGAAACAGCTGACTTACGTCACCAACAGCTCTGATCAGCTCTTCCTCAGCCGGGAAGCGTGCGTTGGCTTGGGAATCATCTCGGACAGTTTTCCACAACTGGGTGTGACACAGGAGCGGCCCCTGATGGATACGACTGCAGCCCTTGAGGGGACCCCTGCTGGGAAAACCTGCCAATGCCCCAAGCGCCAAAGGCCACCGCCACCCCCTACCTCACTGCCTTTCCCAGCGACTGAGGAAAATCGTGAAAAACTCCAGCGATACCTCCTGGACTATTACAAGAGCAGCACATTCAACACTTGTGAACACCAGCCCCTGCCCCTGATGGATGGCCCTCCTATGAAACTGATGGTGGATCCAGATGCAGAGCCTATCGCACATCACACCCCTGTGCCTGTCCCACTCCACTGGCGGGATGCTGTCAAGGCCGGGTTGGATCACGATGTTCAGCTGGGCGTGCTTGAACCTGTCCCAGTTGGGGAGCCTGTAACCTGGTGCCACAGGATGGTCGTGTGTGCTAAGAAGACTGGTGAGCCAAGAAGGACTGTTGACTTCCAGGCCCTAAATGCACATGCCACCCGTGAGACACACCACACCCAATCTCCTTTCCTTCAAGCTCGGTCGGTTCCACATGGCAAGAAGAAGACTGTCTGTGATGCTTGGAACGGCTATCACAGTGTACCCATCTGCCAGGAAGACCGCCATCTCACAACTTTCATAACGCCCTGGGGACGATACCGCTACAAGACCGCCCCGCAGGGGTACATTGCCTCTGGCGATGGCTACACCAGGCGATATGATGAGATTGTGTCGGCCATCCCGTGCAAGACAAAATGTGTTGATGACGTCTTACTTTGGGCTGACACGTTAGCTGACAGCTTCTTCCAAGCTATCCAGTGGCTGGATGTCTGCGGCCGGAACGGGATCGTTCTCAACCCTAGCAAATTCACATTCGGTGCAGACGTCGTTGAATTTGGAGGCTTCGAAATCACTACTGACAGTGTCCGGCCATGCCGGAAATACCTGCAGGCGATCCTCGACTTCCCGACACCCACTACCATCACTGATGTGCGATCATGGTTCGGGCTCGTCAACCAGGTGTCATATGCCTTCAGCATGACAGAGAAGATGCTACCGTTTCGTCAGCTCCTGAAGCCTAGTACGCCATTCGTGTGGACCAACGCCCTCCAGCTTGCCTTTGAAGAGTCCAAGGCCTTCATCGCCAGCGAGATTGAAGATGGCGTACGGATCTTTGACCCCACCAAGCCTACCTGCCTGGCTACGGACTGGTCCAAGGATGGTATTGGTTTTTGGCTTTTACAGAAACATTGCGATTGCAGTGGCACTACCCCTTTCTGCTGTGTCTCTGGTTGGAAAATAACTCTTGTAGGCAGTCGATTTACTCATGCTGCTGAATCTCGCTATGCCCCAGTAGAAGGCGAGGCGCTTGCAGTTGCAGACGCCCTTGACAAGGCACGATACTTCGTCTTGGGGTGCGAGGATCTCATCGTTGCCGTCGACCACAAGCCACTACTCAAGATCTTTGGTGATAGGGCCTTGGAGGGAATCCCTAATCCCCGCTTGCGGAATCTTAAGGAGAAGACATTGCGATACAAGTTCAAGATGGTCCATGTCCCAGGCATCCGTCACCGTGCTACAGACTGCCTCTCTCGTCACCCAACAGGTGAGCCTGAGAAGTTACACCTCCCGGATGACGTAGCGGTGGTCGATATGGTACCACCATCGCTCCTCCACTCACCAACCCTCATGGGGGGCCTTCGAACCTTAGACCCTTCCACGGATGCTGTTGACGTCTGCACACTCTCAACTGCCATGTGTGCTCTGGACTCTATTCACCTCAAGTCAGTTACATGGGACCGAGTACGTTCCGCCACCGCAAGTGATGACACCACGCAGGCACTTCTTGACCTTATTGAGTCTGGCCTGCCTGATCATCGCCATGCGTTTCCCCAACCTCTTCGTGAATATTCCCAGTTTCGAGATGGACTCTCTTCAGTTGATGGAGTTATCCTGTACAATGATCGTGTGCTTATTCCTCCTTCACTCAGGGATGAAGTCTTGAGCCACCTTCATGCTGCCCACCAGGGGATTATGTCAATGACCGCTCGTGCTGAAGCATCTGTCTTCTGGCCTGGCATCACTCCGGCGATTGCTGCTCTACGTGCGGGATGCACTCAGTGTAACCGTATAGCACCCTCCAATCCCAGTGCGCCACCAGTTCCACTGCTCTCGCCAGTCTACCCCTTCCAGTGTATCTGCGCGGACTACTTTCATTACAAAGGATGCAACTATTTGGTCATAGTGGACAGGTACTCGAACTGGCCAATCGTTGAACGGTCTGCGAATGGGGCGGATGGCCTAATCACGTGCCTACGTCGCATCTTTGCCACTTTCGGCATTCCTGATGAGCTGACCTCTGATGGTGGCCCTGAATTCACGGCAGTAGCTACACGCATTTTCCTCGCCAACTGGGGTATCCATCATCGCCTAGCCTCTGTTGCCTTTCCCCACAGCAACTGTCGAGCTGAGGTTGCTGTGAAGACCATTAAACGACTCATTATGGACAACACTAGCGCTACTGGATCCCTGGATACAGACAACTTTCAGCGGGCCATACTTCAGTATCGCAATACCCCAGACAGGGACACGAAGCTCTCTCCAGCCATGTGCGTCTTTGGCCACCCGATCCAGGATTTCATCCCAATTGCCCCTGGCAAATACAAGCCACACAACACCTGGTGTGAAACCTTGCAGGCAAGAGAAGAGGCCCTTCGCAACCGTCACATGAAGGGGGCGGAACGCTGGTCGGAGCACACCAAACGGCTTCCACCTCTTGTTGTCGGCAATCATGTCCGCATCCAGAACCAAACCGGGCCACATCCTCTGAAATGGGACAAGACCGGCATCGTCATTGAAGTACGGCAATATGACCAATACATGGTCCGTGTAGATGGCTCCGGCCGGGTGACGCTGCGGAACAGGAAGTTTCTGAGACAATACACCCCTGTCCATCGGCCCTTGCCGCCGAAGACGATGGAGGATGATGTTCGTGCCTCAAGTCGACCAGTGTACCCTTACTCTCCCAAGCATCCCACTACCATGCCTGGAGGCCCACCATCACCCCCTTCCCGTCCCGTTGAACCTACCAGACAGCGGCCCGAGCCCATTGCTGATGCCTTCCTACCACCGGTGGTTGATATCGCTGATGACTCCCGCATATCGCCACCTTTTGTTGATACCCCGTCAACCGCGGTGGGTCGTGCTACTCCTGCTGTGGTTCCCTCTGCCGCTGCACCTTCAGCAGCTGCTCCTCCACCCCTTCCTCCTCCTCCTGAGGACAGCGTCATCGCTCCTGCTGCCGACCCAGCCCCTCCACCTAGGCGTTCTCTTCGTCGGGCCGGCAGACCTGCATGGCACTCAGATTATGACATGTCGCCCTAAGTTACGGACGACATTTTCCTTGTGTTCTTGTTTTGGAGTTCCTGTTCGACGAGTTTTAGTGTTTTACAACGTTGCCTGTTATTTGGATATTGGACGTTTTCCTCGAGTTACCCGTTCTTTGGATATTTGACCTTTTTTTTTGGACACAACTTTCATCTTCGACACGCTTCATTGCTTCTCACCGTGCCAAAGACTTGGGGGGAGATAGAGGATATTAACACTTGATTCATACCTGTCCTGCTCTCTACACAGAAGACTGTGAACATTGCTATTCCAGCGTCTGCTGATCCAGGCAAACAGTACAGGTACTCATTTAATATACTTTCTTTTTCAAACACAATGGCAGATTACCCTTCATGAAGTGGCTATATCTCCCAAATGTTTGCCAGCCTGTTTTGATCCTCCTCCTTATTTCATTGTCTTGATTTCTTTCAGTAAGTGTGAATCGTTGACCCAGGTAGATGTATTCAGATACATGTTCCAACTGTGTTCCATTAATTGTGACTGGTTTGTGTTGAACTGATAAATCTGCCATTGCTTTGGTCTTCTTCATATTCATTTTCAGTCCTCTTCTCCTACTTGCTACGTCTAACTCCTGTAACATACTTTCCATTTCGCTGAAGTTGTTAGCTATGATGACGATATCATCTGCAAAACGAAGGTGATTGAGTTTCTTTTATGTATTAATTGGTTTTATTGCTGAGTCATAAAAGGGTAACCTTTACATTTATGACAAAAAGCTTATACTTGGCGTACATAGACCTGCACAATATGGGTTGAAAAACAAATATTGACAAAAAGAAATCACAATTCTAGGTAATAAAAGATATTAAAAAAAAAAAACACACAGAACCTTCCTGGATGAAAAGATTGATAAGGGATCTGTGAATCCACATTTTCATCAGTATTCAGTTAGGTAGGTAGATACATAGATAACCAGAGGATTATAGATAATACAGATGGGTAATGGTATAAGAATTATAGAGGCCATGTTTCAGATATTTCATGGTTGTCACAAAATGGAGATGAAAGTACGCGAAAAAGTGAAAAATTATGTGAAATAAATTGCGTTCACAGAATAAATTTGCCCATGCGTATGTATGTTTTTTTTTATGATAAATATTTGGGTGAGAGAATGAGAGAGTCACCAAACTATGAACTCTTTCATATGAGTAAACTTTCTTATTGCTCGCGTTACTTGTACATAGGTCCTAAAGGAAGAACCCATTTGGCATTCCATAGAAATTGCGCAAGAGAATGATTATGCGCCACTTTCAAAACGTCGAAGGCATCCTCCTATTACGTTATTGCTGAATCTCTGAATGTGGAGTTACTCACATATATATCTATTTAGATTTTTAAAAAGTATGATGTCTTGTCGGTAGCAGACCAACAATTCATTTAAAATGGTGAGTAAGATGTGTTATTTAGTTAGCGCGCGTCCTGCTGCAACTGTATTCTTAATCGTGGAGGTAGCTGCAGTTGCAGCTTAACCACCCGGCTGGGGCAGGCCAAATTAGACCCACCGCACCGCTGTAATGCTAGGCCCTGCGATCATGCGACCCAATATCACCACTCACCAGACCACGCGTAAACTGAAGAAGTAGAACTACTAACTAAGTACTAGAAATGAATCTCGTCTACTGTTAACTTGAAGTTAGATCTAGAAGAAGTTGCAGCTTAAGTTCTTAAGGTTACAATTGCATCATTATATTACATAAACAAGGAGGATGAAATTGATATTTCAGAAAGTGCAAGCTTCTACTAGGTTAGCCCCGGGACTGCTCCCGCGCAGCGGGAGCGTCCTGAGGGCTCGCCACCAATTTCCCTGCATGTCTGGTCCGACTACCGAGAAATTAAGCCGTACACATGAATGAATTACTCGTTTCAAGTACATTTATCACATATAAATGGCTAAATGTATTGAATGTATACCTGAGCTATAAAATTGCTTGAAAATGCTAAGCAACGTTACATATTACCTCTTCACATATGATCATGATCTTTGTAACAAATACGGTTTGCCGAGGCTGCCATCTTGTCTGCTTCAAAAACGTATACGGTAAAGGGGAACTGGCGCATGCGCATTAAGTTTTGCATAGCAGCTGCTGTCGTGCGATTCTGAACAACTTTAGGTTGAAAACAATTTTTAAAAATGCAACATGGATTAAATTCATCTTCAAACCAATTACGGAATTATTCAAATATATATTTTACGTAAATATGTGCAATAGATTTGAGATTTGAGTTACAGAATTGCTGAAACCAACTAATATAATCACTGCTAATCTCGACTTCCTTACTTCAAAGCTCCGTGCTACGCAGCCCGCTCACTGCGTGAGCGGGCTGGTCGCAGTAACTACTAGGTGAGAAGGACGGACATGTTTCCCATCTTTCAAGTTTCATATTTCGTCACTTTCAGAATAGTATTGAAAAGTATGGCAAATTAGAATCCCCTCTCCAAAGTATTAATTATTTTACATAATAATTTACACATTCGTTTTAATATTACACAGTTTTAATGAGAGTTTGAGACTGCCAATAGCGCGGCATCATTGGCGGTAGTGCTTGATTATTCAAGTTTTAAAGCTTGACAGTGTCAGTAACTAGTGTGTGCCTTGTGGGACTGTGGGTAAATAAGTGTTTTTTTCTTTAACCAATTGAAGATGCGGAGGCATGCTCCCAGTCAGCTGGGCTTGGGGACCATCAGCAAGAGGAAGGACATTGATGATGCAGACTCGGCTACTACCAGAAACCCAAAGGTATTAAACATCATCATTATCAATCATGTGTGTTGGCTTTTGCACGCACTGAGGCACTACTTTATAAAACATTAGGCCCCATCCAATACAACAAGTTAATAGCATTTTCAAAAATAATTTGAAACAATTCTGACCACCATTATTCCCCCTTTTCATCAATATTAAACTATGCAGAAAATATTCCAGATCTAATTATATTGTTTATGTAGGTAAGATGAGAACAAAAAGCAATGATTCTGAATAAATGTAAGTGAAGATCCCTATTTCGGTAATATCCACCTCTCATTTTGAATGTGTTACAGGCAAAAGTTCCTCTATTTTCAAGTGATTCTTTCTCCTCCTCCAGGCGTCGGCAAGTAAGAGAGTCCGGTTGCATGGCCACGGGCCCACAGCTGCCACTCATCGCACCAGCCACCTCAAAGAGCTACCCCCGGGCATCCCGCGGCCAAGACCCCCTCTCGCTGTCAGGCTGGCCTCCCAACAGGATGAGGGCAGCAGACAGGGTGGTGCAGTCAGCGACCATGTGAGCATCAACTCTTAAAGTTGATATTCATTGATTTTAAATACGGTTGAATTTGATATCATTGTAAAGTTTATAACTTGATGATCATTATAACGCTAATCCCAAACTTTAAAACAAACCAGGAGCGCAGAAATATCCAAACAAAAACTACTCAAATTCCCTCTCGAAATCTGCCCAATTTACGTCCCGTAAAGTAGGCCACAATGCATGACGTAACTGAATGTCCATGATTCCATTTGACAATCGGTCACGTGCAGCTTTCGTGTATGTACCGAACAGCAAATTACGTTTCGCGAACTGAACTATTTTTTAGACTTCAACAATGGATGAGACCGATGACCAGTTGGACCTCGATTTAGATTTTGAAATCGACAATTTTGAAGAAGAACTTGAAGACGAGAGTATTAGCTCTAGTAGTGGACCAGATAGTGAAATCGATGAAGGTGAAGTGGGAGATTTTAATGATGAATCAAACGTTCCTCAGGCTCAAGCTGCGAGTACGAATGGTGTTGTTACGGACGCTAGCACTGTAGAGATTGCTTTCCGGCATGAACCAGAACCTGAACTTGAAGAAGATGTCGATCTCGATCTACAAATGGAAAACTACGGGGATGCTAGGCCAAGGGGCAACCAGGATCATGCCAGGCTTGATCCAAACAGCACCAAAAACTGGTATGTAGTTGAAATGATTTAGACCAGAGGGTATTTATTTTTTCCAAAACTTTGTGCGCGAGTTTGCAATAACCGTGGGCCCGATCCGTACAGTAGCTCAGCGTAGCCGTAGCAGTACGAGCTAGCTACCGGTCGGCCGGGACGATCGAAAAAGAAAAAAGAACAGGACTCGATTGTTCTGTCAACAATCCTGATGAAATTGTATAAGATTAAAACTACGATGCAGACATGTACATGTACATGTACTATGATACCGTTCATGTTGACAAACCAGTTTATATTTCGCGCAATAAGAGACCACATGTATAGTACACAATGTACATACATGCAAAATTTGTTGTCAGTTGATTGTCTTTCCCTTTTACTTCAGACTGAACATGAAATGTTGATGTGCAGTTACGTGGAGACACAATTTACTTGCATTCGCGAGCATGCATTGTAATCATTGAATGCGAATGCACCAGTAAGGCTATACCGTACGATATGCAGTCGCGATATGCATGGGCTATAATGACGTACGCGCGCGTGCATAATCGTACTGCACTATGTATGACGTTGAACGTCAACAAATCTTTTGAGAAAAATATAAATGTGTCTATAGAGTGTTTGATATCTAGATTATATTATCTCAAGTCTTCTATCAACATTATTTGAGATATCTGTAAGCCTTAATTGAAAGGTCGTTAGATGGCATAACCTCTACAAAACGTGCAAGTGCAAGAAAACTAACTTTTCCGAACGACAGCTCGTATTAAATTCAGTAGACTCGACTTCGTATTTCAATGTAAAACCTCCCGATAAAGGTCAGAATATTTTAATTTTTCTGACTTTATTAGATTATTTTTCTTAGATTTGTGCAAGACTTACTCAAATGTTACTAACAAGAAAAATCTAAAAGACAGTGAAATATAGCATTAAATGGTATATTTAGTCAGGACGATATACTAGAGCTATACGTATAAAACACGTAATGTAGCGGCTGGAGATGGCTTACGTGCCCATTCACCTTACGTCATCAAAAATCGCTCTTTTCGCGGACGGCAAACGGCAGGGTTCGTAGCATTATGAGATGCGTTACAAAAACTGTTTTTATTTCTTTTTTGTTATTTTATAAGCGAAATAATGAATAAATTTGACTTCGACACACTTTCAGCTTTCCATTGATATATGGATCGCTATATTTTTGGATTTTCTATGAATATCAACTTTAAAGGGATAGTTCACCCTGAAATGATGTTTGTTTTGATAAAAGCAGACACATGAAAGAAAATATATGTGAAAATCTGTCAAAGAATACGATCATAACTTTCTTATCCTTTGACAGATTTTCGTCAAACCTTCACTAATATGTTTCTTTCATGTTTCTGTTTTTTTGAAACCAACTTATATTCAGGGTGAACTGTCCCTTTAATGATTCCATGACTGAACTGAAGTGGTTTACTGCTCAATACAAAAAATTGTGATCTTCTTATTATGCACAAAATCCAAACAGCTGAGTTGAACTGTGGCATGCAAGGAGAACAAAGTTGTGTTTTTTGTTTATAGATGAATTATTTTGCAAATTCATGTATTTTGGGGGAGCAATTAAGTATGAGTTTCTTCCTATTGTTTAATCTTTTCTGTACATTTTATTTTTGTTCTCTCTCCCTCTTGTTTGTTCGTCCAGGAAGCCTTGATCAAGATGATTCTTTCCAAGCCGTTCAAGATACCCATTCCTAACTACAAAGGTAAATATTTAGAATGAACTTCATCAGTTCATTGCTGATGTCGAGCCAATGCATATGGCTCCAATGTGCAAGTGTTAATTATGTTATATACCGGTACTCATAGAGTCTATGGGGTACTCCCACTATACCGAGCATGAATACAACAAGATTCCAATGTCTTTAATAACTTTAATGCTGGACAATGACGTGCACTGCTATTGACACATTGATCAAGAATTAGTGTCAGTTATTATTCATCTTATGACAAGGCATGAATCAATCTTAGAGGGCAATCCAGCTCTGTAATATTTTCATGTATTTAGTGTTTGTAGTTGATATATTTTCAAAGAGGCTTGAAAGGATTAAGAAAATTAAATGTTATGATGTTAGTCCTATGATAGGTAGTGTAAATGTACATGCAATCTTTGATATGCTAGGACATCTAAATTGACACAAATATTGATAAAGTGAGAGAGAGAGAGAGAGAAAGAGAGAGAGAGAGGAAGAGAGAGAGAGAGAGAGAGAGAGAGAGAGAGAGAGAAAGAGAGAGAGAGAGAGAGAGAGAGACAACAACTCAGAGAGATAAATGTACTATAAAGCTTTCCATCTTGCCATCATCAGCATGGTGGTCACCAGAAAATATTTTACACGCAGCTCAAAAGGGCAGAATGTCACTCTTTGTCAGATATCTGTGCCGGAAAACCTGTGGGTACACAGCTATGGAACAGGTGGCTCGCAGAAAACAATAAGAACAATAAAGACTGACTGCAGTAAATTAATGCCTGGCTCACAATCGCTTTCTGAACCCGGTATGTGGTGTTTGCGCTACAGGTTCTCTTTCTTGTGGACCACCCTGATCATGAGAGAATGCACAAGAATGAGAAGTACAACCCAAATCTAATCTTGATAAAAGTCGGTCTCGCACGTATCCATGATGAGAGAAGCTAATGTGGTTTGAAGTAACACCATGTGATATTTTCCCCAATCTTTTTTTTTTTATATTTATGTGATATTTTTCCCAATCTGATTGCTCTGGAGGTTTTATCCCTGCAATGCCCGATCAAGCGTGTAACTCAATTAACCAGAACCGGCCAAGTTCTGTATTGAAAATGCTCGAGTAAACATTTTGTTTCCAAGGTTCCTCGTTTGGTGCACGTGGACTGGGGATCCGGAGACAGGGCTTGAGGCAGCCTCTCCACGACCCAACTGAAGAGGGAGCTCTTGTGCTTTACACCCCGCCGGAGCTCAGCGCACACGAGCAGCTGGCTATAGACAAGGAGAAGCAGCCTGTGCATGGTATGGAGAGCGGAGCTAGCAGGAGGGAGTAGATGATATCAACACTAGAGGGCACACTGCCCAGATTGCTGTGTGAAATTGGCTGAAAGAGGGGGTAGATGGAGGGACAGGTTGAGGGGGCGTAGGGGGAGGGAGGAAGACATGGATGAAGAGGGGAGCAGTGATTGAGAGGGATGTAAGAGAGAAGGTGAAGACAGATGGATAGATAAATATATATTTAGATGGAAAGAAGTGTTGAGAGCGAGAAAGAGAAAAGGTTGAGGCATGAATGGAAAGATGGTAACAGTGGGGAAGAGATGGAGACAGGGAGAAGAACGATCCATAGATACTGTAGATGAATAGACCATGAGCTGAATCGAAAGCATATGAGAAAATGGCTACTGGGTAAACAAAGGCAACCTGTACATATTTAGAAGAAAGGAGGAGAATTCTGTGACAGATGCACATGCATATAAATGATAAAATCCCATAGTAAAATCAGAAAACCTTTTGTTGAATTAAGATTCTTGAATTAGGTAAATCAATGCTATCTACACATTAAGATTTACATTAATTATGTAGAAATAAATATACTGCTGAATAATGCTTTTTTTTGTTATTCTCTTTTCCCTTTTCTTATTGCAGTGGTTGTTGATCCGATACTGAGTAAAGTGCTACGTCCCCATCAGAGAGAGGTTGGTAGATTAATTCTTAATGTCAGATGCGAGATGATCTAACTTGCACTATGTTTTCTTTTAGATCTCTGAAGAGCTATGATATGAAAGTTTTTCGCTGTTGACCCATACATTCTTAAATCATCTCATACCAACACACTTACCATTGAGTCCACCAGCTCCCATGGGCTAAAGGTTAACAGATGTCTCGCTTCTTTTATTTTTTTAAGGGGGTCAAGTTCTTGTGGGACTGCGTCACAGGAAGAAGAATCGATGCCAGCTTTGGCTGCATCATGGCTGATGAAATGGTAAGAGCTTTCCCTTCGCTCATAGTTCACCCCATAGTTTGCATTTATCACTCTTTTCCTTCACTGCTTGAAACATATTGAATAAAGCAAATATCACAAAAGCACACCTGTCTGATACATTATATGCAGAAAATGCCAAGGAGGGATCATCTAAGAATGACAAAATTATTGACATTAAGTAACTTTCAGACCAGGGCCCTGTTGCATAAAACTTACCATTAATGGCAACTTTGCTACCCATAGCAATTTCTATGGAAACCTTGAATTTGTTTGGCTGTCGAGCTGTGTTACCATGGTAGTTACCATTGATTGCCGAGTTACCATTAATGGTAAGCTTTATGCAACAGGGCCCTGATGATGGCAGTAGTTCTGCCGTGGTTGCGGCCCATAATCATTACCACTACAACCTTTTGCCTTAACTGATCTACTGGTCTGCCCCGCACCTAAATAAATAATTTATTGATTCATACCATTTTGTAATCATTCTTTATGTGAAATTTAACATACATTTCCCTCTTACCCTCCTCATCTGCACATGTATTTCTACATCAAGTAAGGTTTTATTTCTTGCCAGTTTATTCTTGAGCTCAAATATACATATATGCATATCAGTTTCAGTTTTAGTTTATTTTATATTTCACATATTAGAGAACGGTGCAACAGTAAATTCAATACAAGGTACATTCTTTCTGTGTATGAGCTTAAGATGACATGTTGAAGATAAGAGGAGACAGAGTTTAGAGTGAAATAGCGAGTGAAAAGCAGAGCTTATATTGTATAGATCCCCTTGGTTTGTGTCAAGCACAGTTTTTAAATTGATATCTCATACTGATAAAGACTACATAAATCTTTTTAATGACAACAAGACCGATAACATGTAAATAGAAAAAAAGAAAAGAAAAGAGTAAAAAAATGAGAAAATGTTTAGGCTTGGTATAGAGTACTGCATTGTGGATATTCATGATATTCTTTCCGTGTTGTATTTGCACCCAGGGCCTAGGGAAGACCTTACAGTGTATAACACTCATGTGGACATTGCTACGACAGAGCCCAGACTGTAAGTAAAAAAAATAGGCAAGGGAAACAAATACCCACTAAACTGCATGATTTGCATAATGACTGTGGAACAGGGCCCTGTTGCATAAAACTTAGCATTGCTGGTAACTTTGCTACTAATGTCAACTTCCATGGAAAACTTTAATTTGATTGGCTATCGAGCGATGTTACCATGGTAGTTACCATTGATGGCAAAGTTACCATTAATGGTTAGCTTTATGCAACGGGGCCCAGGGCTCTGTTGCATAAAACTTACTGGTACTATTAATGGTAAATCTGCCATAAATGGTAACTACCATGGTAATATTGCTTGACAGCCAACGAAATTCAAGGTTTCCATAGATATTACCATTGGTAGCATAGTTACTATCAATGGCAAGTTTTATGCAACAGTGCATGATTGGATTCATGAATTTTTGGAAAGGTTTTTATTCGCAAGATTCCTTAGTCTTACTATATTTCTTTGAAACAAATTTAGATATTTTACAGTGACTCTTCCAGAGGAAGAGGCAGGCAAAGTAGGAGGTGGATGAATGATATTAGAAAATATGGCAGTGTGACATGGAAAAGAAGGGCACAAGATATATCAAAATTGAAAAATGATGAGGAGGCCTTCAACAGAGGAGAGAAATAGGCCCAATTTACACCAAAAGGCCGGCCTAAATTGGAGGCCCAAGGCCCTCAATTGTGTGCATTTACACCGAATTGCGGGGCCGGCTTTGAGGCCTCCTTTCCCAACCTCGCAGCGCGCGGCGCCCTACAAAGCAAAGCGTTGCTTCGCGCGTAATTGGAGGCCCAAGGCCTCCTTTCCTTTTACACCGCGAGGCCGGCCTAAAAGCACAGCGTCGTTTCGCGCGTAATTGGAGGCCCGAGGCCTTCTTTCCTTTTACCCCACATTTAGGCCAGCCTCGGGCCTCCTTTGCATTTACACCAAGCTTTAGGCCGGCCTAAAAGCTTGGTGTAAATGGGGTCATAGGCTAGATAGGTAGACAGTGACATAGCCGTACATTTAAGGTTCATAGTCTGCAAACTAATGGAAATATCTTGTATCACATTGTTTCTCTCTTTTTACTGTTTGATTGAAATGTAGCCCAATTTAACATAAAATGCCTTTTTTTTCCCATGGCAATTCTTTATGTACCAGTGCGAAGCTACATTCTGTACCCTGTACATTGTATAATCCATGTTTTTAGGCTGATACTAAATCTTTAACTGCCATGCTCGCCTTTCTTCACCAATTGTACACACAAGTCTAAACTTTGCGTACCGAATATGGAGTTGAAAATCATGTTCATTGTTTTATTTTTCTCTGATACAGGTAAACCTGAAATAGACAAGGCAATCGTTGTTGCACCATCAAGTCTTGTGAAGGTGAGGATTTTTTTTTTTTTTAAAATTTGGAAATGTTTCAAAGCCGGCAAGCCAATGCTGCACTTCCTTCCAATGCTTCCAGATGTAACATTGTCAATATTTGATGATTTTGTTTCTTTCTCATTGAATAGTACAGAATTGGGGCATTATTCCCCCTGTGTTTTTTTTTTTATAAAGAATAAGTAGACCAAGGAGATCTGTAAGTAGTTTGAATAAATAGGGTAAAAATATGTGATTGATCTTAATTTAAAAGTTGTTCACAGATTTTCTTCTTTTACATGTCTCGTAATTTCACATGTTCATGTATGTAAGAAATTGTAATCAATTTATTATAAGCCAGTGGAAGCTAATTTTCAATGTATTTGTATATATCATGGACCAATAAGATGAATTGAATTCAATTGAATTTAAATATACCTTTCCTGTTTGCTTTATGACAGAACTGGTACAATGAGATTAGGAAATGGCTTGGTGGCAAGGTGAATCCAGTAGCTGTAGACTCAGGAACGAAGGATGAAATAGACAAAAATCTTGGTAAGAGCTGTGTGATATGGAGATGGTAGTTTGATGCCTGCATGGAAAATCATGCCACAGAGGAGTGTAATCTTGATTTCTCTCCATAATATCGTTACGGACATTTGCAAATTGCACTACATGTAGATCATTTTGATGATTGAATATGAATGGAATTGTATTTCATTCATAAATGAAGTTCTTCATTACAGTCAGATTTTATCCTTCATGAGTAACAAGTCTATAATGTAATTGTAAGACCGAATACTAATTTAAACATAATATTAACTTATTTCATGACTGTTAAGAATAAGATTTCGCTGTACACCATGGGTGGTCATAGTTGGGTTCCTCTCAGAGAGTGGAGTGAGAGAGAAGGAAAGAGTAGAGTTTACTTTTTGTCTCGCCCACCGGAGGTGAAGGCGAGACTAAGGGATCCAAATGGCGTCCGTCTGTCGTCCGTCCGTCGTCCGTCCGTCGTCCGTCCGTCGTCCGTCGTCCGTCCGTCGTCCGTCCGTCGTCCGTCGTCCGTCCGTCGTCCGTCGTCCGTCACAAATGTTAAAGTTTACCTGCAAGACTCTCTTTTGACAAATAACTTCACATGGGTTGCTTGGATTACAACCTAACTTGGGTCATAGATGCACTGGGGGTACCTTCATGTTATGGTGCCGTTGGAGGTCACAGGATAAGGTCAAAGGTCATTTGAGGTCATACGTTAAAGTTTACCTGCAAGACTCTCTTTTGACAAATAACTTCACATAGGTTGCTTGGATTACAACCTAACTTGGGTCATAGATGCACTGGGGGTACCTTCATGTTATGGTGCTGTTGGAGGTCACAGGATAAGGTCAAAGGTCATCTGAGGTCATACGTTAGAGTTTACCTGCAAGACTCTCTTTTGACAAATAACTTCACATGGGTTGCTTGGATTACAACCTTACTTGGGTCATAGATGCACTGGGGGTACCTTCATGTTATGGTACCATTGGAGGTCACAGGATAAGGTCAAAGGTCATTTGAGGTCATACGTTAAAGTTTACCTGCAAGACTCTCTTTTGACAAATAACTTCACATGGGTTGCTTGGATTACAACCTAACTTGGGTCATAGATGCACTGGGGGTACCTTCATGTTATGGTGCTGTTGGAGGTCACAGGATAAGGTCAAAGGTCATTTGAGGTCATACGTTAAAGTTTACCTGCAAGACTCTCTTTTGACAAATAACTTCACATAGGTTGCTTGGATTACAACCTAACTTGGGTCATAGATGCACTGGGGGTACATTCATGTTATGGTACCGTTGGAGGTCACAGGATAAGGTCAAAGGTCATTTGAGGTCATACGTTAAAGTTTACTTGCAAGACTCTCTTATCACACATAACTCATCACATGTTGCTACAATGGCAATCAAACTTGGATGATGGATGCACTGGGGGCACCTGCATGTTATTGTGCTGTAAGAGGTCACATGATAAGGTCAAAGGTCATTTGAGGTCATACATTAAAGTTTACTTGCAAGACTCTTGGTGAAGGCTTCCGAACTTGTGCACAGAATTGTGTGAGCATGTGTGAGCAATACTGATGTAGATTTAGGCAAACATTACTCATGCACATTTATGCAAATTTATTCAAAGTCACTTAGCCTCTATTGTGCAACTGATTATTATCCTGTTTTGTCTTTGTCTAATCTAATAGAACTTCGTGGAGGCTTTTTATTCCATCTCAAAGAAGGGGGAAGGTGGGGGAGGGGGAGTAGATAGAGGAAGTAGCATTGCGTGAAATAGCCCTTCTCATTTATGGAATGTTACATTCTATGGCAGATATTTCACAATCAGCCAGGGATACAATTCTTTTGCGTAGCAACGGAGATCGCGATATTTCTGGTTATTTTCGCAAGTGGGCGAGACACAATATTGCTAATGCCTTGTATGAAAGATAGCTCCAAGTTTGTTTGCCTTTTCCGCATACTCTTTGTCAGGTTAAGTTACATTGGTGCAGAATAAGCGAGTTTATAGTTGCAATGTGCGCATGAGCAGATTATTACTGGTACGAATGACCTCGGGCCAATTGTACCACTCACAGAGTAAAATGGAAATTCCATAGATAGTGGACCACGTGTATACCGATTATAATGCAGATACGACAACAGCGATTCAGCTCTGAGAAGGTAGTAAAAGAACGTTCCACCACGTGCACCTGCTTCTATTGTTGGTATGGGCACGCTGTAAAATAACACACCTCCACAGCTCCATGAGCAAGTCCCTAGTCGTTTTTGATTCAGTGGAGTGTCCGGCCATGGTTCATGCGACACTTTTTTGTCCTAGAATCATGATTAGAATCTTGATTCAAAACTCGTTTCTGCAGAATCACGATTGTATTCATACGAAATTGAATATAAACGTGATTCAAAACACAAATACGAAACGCGGAAAAAGGAGCATTTGGAAACCCGTTTCTGCAGAATCACATTCGAAAAAGGTCGCATGCACGCAACCGTGTTTTGAATCATGATTCTATGACATCATTATGTCAGCCTATTTCCGGTGCTAGTCAAGCAGCCCATGTAGAAGTCAGAAAACGTGCGCATAAAAGCTGACCTATACTTCCTGGGTCAAACTGCTGGATTGGCCCGAATACGAGTAGAAACGTGATTGGAGAGAAAGTCGTCTCAATGCGGATTCTGTCATGATTGTGATTCATGTTTGCATTTCGAATCATGATTTAAATCATGATTCTGACAATGGTCACATAAACTCAACCCATGATGTAACTATGAACTGGCTTTTTACAATTTCAACCTTTTGTGTGGCAGACCCTCTGCTGTATACTGGCATTGATTTGTTTTGTGGAAAATGCAGCAATGGTTGATAAAGTGTTAACCAAACCTTTTTCTGCCTAACAGAGTCATTCATGAAGCAGCATGGCCGTCGCACCCCTACACCCATCCTGATCATCTCCTATGAGACCTTCAGGCTGCATGCTGCTGTACTGCACAAGGGAGAGGTGGGACTCGTTATTTGTGATGAGGTACGTGGGCAATGTCTTAGAATAATAATGAGAGCTCATTGGCTGTTGCCATGGTAGTTACCATCAGATAGTAAGTTGCAATAATTGAAAACCTATATGCAACATAGCTCTGGAGTGTGGCCCGTCTCGGGTAACATTTGGGAATCTGTACAACGTAGATAAATGAGCAAATGCAGTGATATGGGCAACTTTACATATGATATGTGCTAATTTTGAAAATTTTTGAACAGTTTGAACATGCACCGTGCCGCGCCAAAGACTGCTGCTAGTAGCACATGTGTACGAGATCACCGCTATCAAAGGTTTTGCAGATTTTGAGGGTGGGGCAGTGTTCGCACTGGAGTTGGGCTGATTGCAGCGCCCTCTATAAATGATATGGCGCCACAAGAGCTCAGTTTATGCGCCTTTTACAGAATGAATGTTGTCAACTTCTTTAGAATGCACTTTTTAATCAGAAGAATGCAATACAACAAGAGAGATTACATGTTAGGAGGGGCACAGGAGTGTGGGAGAATCGGGGGGGGGGGGGGGGGGGGATGGAAATAATGCATTGAACGTTTCTGTCTTTGCAATGGACCATGAGCAAGGAAATTATCAGGTGAAGACCTCGTCTCCTTCGCCACCCCCCCTCCTCCTTCCCCCATGATTTGTTTAGTTACAGCCCTCATGTTACATTTCACATCGTCATGTTATCCTCATTTCACATCTTTCTTTGAAAGGGTCACCGCCTGAAGAATTGTGAGAACCAGACGTACCAGGCCCTGAATGGCTTGCCTGGAAAGCGACGGGTGCTGCTGTCTGGGACACCCATTCAGAACGACCTCCTGGAGTACTTCAGTCTGGTTCACTTTGTCAATCAGGGCATTCTAGGTAAAGAGCTGGCCTCCTTTCACATTATATAATGCAATATTTACAATTTATGTTCTCTCAACCAGGGTAAACTCAGTTCAAATGTATGGGAGGACATAGGGAGGTATCTTGCTGTATCATTGCGATCACCCCTACCAAAAAATACTTCATCATTGAAGTGCAATACATCAGTTAAAATTCTGATTTATTTATGTATTGTCTCTATCAAGTTATATCATTTTCACATGAATTGACTTATCAAGCTGAATGTGAGTCAACGTCCTATGTGCATCTGAGTATCTCATGCTTGGGTTTGATTGTACTTGTTAGGAACGGCTGCCGAGTTCAAGAAGAATTTTGAGACGTCGATCCTGCGAGGCAGGGACTCCTGTGCCTCAGATAAGGAGAAGCAGAGAGGACAGGAAAAGCTACAGGAGGTAAACCACCAGGCCGGGATTCACGATCTAGGTTTAATCTTAAACCAGGTTTATATCGGACAATTTAATTCTTTGTTTTATATGAAGTGTCGATTGACAACAGCCCACAATTTAATCCAGGAGAAAATACAGCAGGTAAACCTCCAAGCCAGGATTCATGATTTAGGTTTGATATTAAAATAGATTTAAGTTGAGCTTATCAGTAGGTTTAAATCTCACAATTTCATCCTCTTGTTTTATGAAGTGCTGAGTGAAAAATATTCCTTTGCCGTATGAATCATTTTAACTCTGTAATGGAATCAATCATCACCATTTATTTCATAATGAATATGTATTTTATTGTTCCTTATAGTAATAAAATGACTATTTGTTGTTACAGAATAATACTAATAGGTAAACTATGTCATCTCATGGAATTTCTTGTGTGTAACTTTCTTCGACAAGTGGATTTTCAATGTATGCACCTTTCCAATTTGTACAGCTTGCCTCATTGGTCAACAAGTGCATTATTAGGAGAACAGGTAAGATTTCAATTGTGAGAGGGAAACAGTGTGCTGTATTTTTTTTTTCTTTCAATCATTCATCGCAAACTAAAAGAATTGCTTGGTCAAGTATTTAATTGAAATCCTTCTTGCTGCAAAATGGAAACAATATTGAAGGAAGTGAATACGGCATTGTAAAATGGATTTAATTGTTCAGATCTTTCCAAGCCCCTTGTCATTAAAATGACATTGGGGAGTGAAAACACAAACTGTCATATTCTTTCCTAAGAAAACCAAACGAGATAACAAGATTTTAATTAGAAATGGCCAACAAGATGACAGGATTTGAGTATTGAATGGAATTTGTGTCACATTCTATCAAAACACTATTACTGTGATTTCATTGTATTTCATTTCATTTGTAAAATGTAATAATCTTATGATGTTTGGATTTGCAGCCACAAATATGAATATATCCATTTGAATTATATTGGAGAATGTTCATTTAGTTCCTTGTAAAGATGTGCAAGATTTATTATATTAATTTGATCATACTTTTTTTTTCTTCCCTTTCTGCTATGCAGCTTCTCTCCTCACCAAATACTTGCCAGTTAAAGGTATGTGTTCTTTAAAAAAAAGTCCTGATTAAGTTTTTATTAAAATTTGATCAGCTTTTAATGCTCATTTCAACATAGTCTATCAATATACATTTTTTGATTTTCCAGCTGAAGTTATCACAATTGTTACAATGAATAATTATCTCACAAAAGAAACAAAGAAAAATAAAGCTTAACATTTTGTAAGATTTTTATTGATAGTTTCAAAGCCAGTACTCAGAAAGGGCAAATCAATTTACTCTTACTTGAACTGTACCCATCTCCTAATCCTTCCTTTCAAACTATGCCACTGATGTAATGCAAATTCCATAATGGTGTTTATTTCTCACTGAACTGTACATGTTATTTTTTTGTATATACATAAACCATGTTGTCAAAGCCGTGTCCCCTGGTAGAACAGTGTTCATACACTGAAGGGGCTACCCTGGGTAAATAATCATGATAAATAAATAAAAACAAAAAATGCTTGTTTTATGGCATATTGAAAGGTCCAGAGCCGGTCCTTAGAAACAGTAAACTGTGACTTTAACCTTTAACCCCATCTCACCTGACTCTACCAGTGGAGCAGGTGGTGTGCTGCCGGCTGACCGACGTCCAGACCGGTCTGTACCAGCAGTACGTGCGGACCAAGATGAAGGAATGTCAGGTGACCAGCAAGGGTGGCGTGTCCATCTCCTCCCTCTCCTCCATCACACAACTCAAGAAACTCTGCAATCGTGAGTAGGAATACACTCATCTTGCCCCATTTCATCTGGTTATTTAACCTCCTGTGTGCCCCATGCTTGATTTCTCATAAGGAGGACACAGTCAATGGATAGGATAAAAAGGCTCTGAATATTGCATAATCCACTTTATTTTCAATTCAGGAGAACTTTTTGAAAAGTGTTTGGAGATAATTCCCCAACTGCCAATATGTTTATTTATTTATTTATTTATTTTTAATTTTGGTGATGTATTCAATGTATTCATACAT
Organism: Arbacia lixula; assembly: GCA_963669155.1. Lineage (NCBI taxonomy): Eukaryota > Metazoa > Echinodermata > Echinoidea > Arbacioida > Arbaciidae > Arbacia > Arbacia lixula. The sequence continues at coordinate 10,146,532 of OZ022580.1, forward strand.
CATCTTGCCTCTTTACTCATGTACAGTCAGACTTGTTTATAAAGATCACCCCAAGAGAAACAGAAGAACACGCAAACTCTTAGGGACTCAAGTACAATCTGGTCGCCACTCATGCAAATTTATGCAAATAAAAGAACCATTGACCACTAAATATGCAAATAAAGGTACTATTGCTAAATATGTTACCACTATTTGTGGAAATAGAAGCACTATTAACTGCTAGCGATGCAAATAAAAGTACTGTTGACTGTCATTTATGCAAATAAAAGTACTATTGACTGCTATTCATGCAAATGAGGTACTTTTGCTAAGGATGGTTAAATACATGTCATGCCTGCATACCAATCAGGTAATAGAATTATTCAGACGAGGATCATAATATGTCATCAGCCAGTAATTCTATCTCTAATCAATGGCTTGTCTCAATGCTGCAGATCCTGCCCTGGTGTATGACCAGTGTTCATCAGCTAAACATGGCTTCTAGAACATGCTACCAGTATTCTCATCTCTAATCAATGACATGTTTCTATGCTACAGATCCTGTCAAGGTGTATGACCAGTGTTCATCAATCAAACATGGCTTCTAGAACATGCTACCAGTATTCTCATCTCTAATCAATGACATGTCTTAATGTTACAGATCCTGCCCTGGTGTACGACCAGTGCTAATCAGCCAAACATGGCTTCCAGAACATGCTACCAGTATTCTCATCTCGAATCAATGACATGTTTCTATGCTACAGATCCTGTCAAGGTGTATGACCAGTGTTCATCAATCAAACATGGCTTCTAGAACATGCTACCAGTATTCTATCTCTAATCAATGACATGTCTTAATGTTACAGATCCTGCCCTGGTGTATGACCAGTGCTCATCAACCAAACATGGCTTCTAGAACATGCTACCAGTATTCTATCTCTATTATGACATCTCTTAATGTTACAGATCCTGCCCTGGTGTATGACCAGTGCTCATCAGCCAAACATGGCTTCCAGAACATGCTACCAGTATTCTATCTCTAATCAATGGCATGTCTTAATGTTACAGATCCTGCCCTGGTGTATGACCAGTGCTAATCAGCCAAATGTGGCTTCTATAACATGCTACCAGTATTCTATCTCTAATCAATGACATGTCTTAATGTTACAGATCCTGCCCTGGTGTATGACCAGTGTTCATCAGCTAAACATGGCTTCCAGAACATGCTACCAGTATTCTCATCTCTAATCAATGACATGTCTTAATGTTACAGATCCTGCCCTGGTGTATGACCAGTGCACATCAGCCAAACATGGCTTCCAGAACATGCTACCAGTATTCTGTCTCTAATCAATGACATGTCTTAATGTTATAGATCCTGCCCTGGTGTATGACCAGTGCTCATCAGCCAAACATGGATTCCAAGGCATGCTGAAACTTTTCCCTCCTGGCTTCAACACCAAGCAGCTCAGGCCTGAACTCTCTGGTAAAGAAAAAATCAACTGAAATCTAACCTATCCCAGTGTCATTATGGCAGATTGTTATATATAAATAAGTCAGAATTGTAAAAAAAAACTTTTTTCCCCCAAAACATCTGGTGATTAAGTCACTGCCTGGCAAGAAGTAGATGAATAATTTGAATTCCACTGGTCCCAAATTACTTCTGGGTTATATGTTTTCCATTGATGTATAAGATTGAATATGCAATCTTTATTACTAAGAGCAAGAGAAAGTTTTTATTGATGCATTCATATTGTCGGGGTCAAAACAAATATATCTTTTCTGAAAGAAATAGACTTTGAGTATATTTCTAGTCAACTATAGGTAAAATATAGCATGGGAAAGAAATGTGTCCTTCTAGAGAGAAGTCACTTTTAAATGTTTAAATGTCATATTTGTCTAATCAAATGTTTGTCAGCATTCAAGAAAAATCAAGAAAGTCAAGTGAGGAGGACAGAGAAAATGATAAATTCCAGTTAATTGCAAGGCACAGAATCTACATGTATGCAATAATAGATATTTGTTGTTCTATTCTATCTGTTGATGTAGCTTCCTTCCATATGCTTTACTGATGTCCACAACATCGCTTGCTCCATTTATCGAAAGTAATCGCCATCTTATATATTTATCTTTGTCCATTGTAGGGAAGATGCAAGTCTTGGACTACATCCTGGCTGTTACCAAGACAACCTCCTCAGACAAGGTTGTCTTGGTGTCCAACTACACTCAGACCCTGGACCTGTTTGAGCAGCTGTGCAGACTCAGAGGGTGGGTAGCATTTCTCTCCCTGTGTCCACACGCAACAAAAAAACATTGTAGAAAGAATCATTAAATAGTGAACAGTGTGTCCACACAGAAAAAAATCTATACTGAAACTCGATAGAGAACCATTGTATAGCGAAGATGGTCTTGTCTGTCTTCGGTGAGCACGCAATACTTTGAGTTGATTGGGTCGTTTGCGTGCGCGGTCACGCCTAGCCCCACCCAGTTATACAACGTATTTTTAATCATGTCTACGCGCATGGTGAACCATGATTGACCTTGATTCTTTAAACCGTTCTAGTTCGAAACGATGTCCAGACCCATGTTTCTTTATATGACATATTGTTAGTCAGCATCCACATGCAGATTTTCATCTTTTCGCTATACGAAACAGTATAGCTATTATGATGAATTTTTAGCATGTGGACACGCTGTCTTTGCCGTCCTTGATTAATCCCATTCGAGATACAAAGTTCTCTTTCAACATATTTGTAATTTTTCTTAATGTGAAGTAATATAATATTTTAGCATTGTGTGAAAGAAAAAGTTAATCCATGTATTTTTAGGCAATTTTCACTCATGAATTATTGTTCCTGATTTGATATTTATGGAATAAGATTATTTCCTTGTTATGTTCTTTGAATATTTACAATAGTATTCATGGTTTGAAAGCAAATGTGAATTCTGTGCTGTGAGAATAATGTCTGTTACTTAGTATGACAAATAAATTGTTACATACCCAATTACATTATTTGTTTGTTCTTTGCACGATTATTCAGGTACCTCTTTGTTCGGCTCGATGGCTCCATGTCCATTAAGAAGAGAGCCAAGGTGGTGGACAGCTTCAACAATCCAAACGTAAGACAATTATTCTGCCCTAATCTGACAAAAGGAAGCAACTTACAAAAGAGACTTTTCTTGTAAATGAGCAAACTGTGTCTGTCACTTGTATTGGCATCAGTGCAACACCACATCATGTTAGATTGTACATCTCGCAGCAAGATGAATATTTCTTCTCCAGAATACGAATACCAATAACCCAGATTTGAGTGATTTGTCACATGCTTCCTTTTGTCAGAGTAGGGCAGTATTCACCTCATCATTTCAGATGTTCAGGATATTGACATGCACAGAGTTTGCTAGTTTTACATTGTAGCCATCATTCCCTAACACCGGGCAAAATTCAGGGAGAGATATATTCATCTTGCTGTGAGATATTCAATCAAACACGATAGGGTGTTGCATTGCTGCCGGTGCAAATGACAGACAGATAGAAAGTGAGTGTTTCAAACGGGGGGAAGAGGCACAATAATGTCATATTTATGCATGTACCTCCTCTGTCTCTCCACCCCCACTATTAAGCTGCAAAGCAGGCTGTTTTATCATAGATACACAACCCGTACTACATAAAAAGGGAAAACTATCTAAAGCAATAGTTCACCCTGTGTTTTGTTTTCAACAAAAGGAGACACATAAGGTTAACATATAAGTGAAGGTTTGATGAAAATTTGTCAAAGGATAACAAAGTTATGATCTCTTTAAAGCTTTGATTTTGTGACGTCACGTGCGAGGGGCTCTCCCATATGTTGTGTACAATTTTTGGGGGGAAAATGTGCTTTTTTCTCAAAAAGGTATGTATCCTGTTACCTGTGCATTTGATACGTCATGAGAAATATGTTTTTACACACATACCTGTATGAAAAAAAAAATAATGTAATTTTGATGCATGTCTCCCCCCTCCTCCCCCACCTCAGAGCCCAGAGTTCATCTTCATGCTGAGCAGCAAGGCAGGTGGGTGTGGCCTGAACTTGATCGGAGCCAATCGGCTGGTCATGTTTGATCCCGACTGGAATCCGGCCAATGATGACCAGGCTATGGCCAGGGTGTGGAGAGATGGACAGAAGAAGCAGTGCTACATCTACCGCCTGCTCGCGGTGAGATGAGACCCCTTCCTTATCATCCTTAGGACTCCCTAGGCCATGAACTGTCTACGCGATATATTTTTGAAGCTTTTTTTTTTTTTTTTTGGTGAATTTTCGCAAGTTGGGTGCTGGTTGCGAATTTAGCAACACATGAAAATATTGACTTTGATCCCGACTTGAATGCAATGTACACGCGCATATGTACTACTAGTACATGGTGCTCAGTAGTTGGTTTTGAACAAGGTGTGTGATGCATTATACAGTATGTGCAATTTACCCTAACAATAGCGTGTATGGAATCTCACAGTCATAGCTTAACGAACATTGTCAGGAAAAGTGAAAAACTATCCTTGTTTATGTTTGAAATGCACCAACCATAGTCTACATTCATGAAGGTATTGTCCCTATCAGGGCAGACTATTATTGGGAGGGAGGTTCTGATACAGTATCTTCTTCCATTTTCCATGTTTTTTTTAGAAAAAATATTTTTTTTGGACCTGCAAAAGGGACACCCCATCTTTAAAAATGTAATAAAGGAAGTGAGCTGTCTTCGTATATGGGTGTCACTGTATATATTGAGTTTGTGTTGTAATGCTTTCATCCTTTGTGTGCTTTAAGACGGGGACGATTGAGGAGAAGATCTTTCAGCGCCAGGCTCACAAGAAGGCCCTGTCCAGCTGCGTGGTCGACAACGAGGAGGACGTCGAGAGACACTTTTCGGCCGGAGAACTTCGAGACCTGTTCCGCCTCAACGAGTCCACTCTCAGCGACACCCATGACAAGTAAGAGCTGATACGATTGGTTGGTTTCTTATTCTCTCATCGTTAACTTTTGACTGTGTTGGGTAAGTGGTCATGGAAAGTGAAAGTTTGAGAGGCAGACCACTGGAAACAGGAGCTCTATCAATCAGAGATAAGCAAAAGACTTACCCGGTATGTCAGGCTCATGGTGAATGGTGAATGGTGAATGGGTTTTTCCAGGAAACAGATATTAATGCAGAATTATAGAAACTCTTTTGTGTTAGGACGGAAGAGTAGGCATACAAGTAGACTGCATGCAGCCTTGTTCTTTCAATATCTGTATTAGCATAATTAGATAACTTTTTTTGGTCATTGTGTAAGTGCTTGTATGGTATTCATTTAATTTTTATGCCTCCGCCACGAAGTGGCCGGAGGCATTATGTTTTCGGGTTGTCCGTCCGTCCCGAATCCGTTTAGGCAATATCTTTAGAACCGTTAAGCAGATTTGCTTCAAACTTGGTACATGTATGCATTGCATGAACACAATAAATCCAAATCCAAGGATGCAATTCTCATTAAACATGGTACAAAGATGGATCACAACTTGGGGATAGACTGGTGACATTTTTGGTAAAATTCCTGAAAGGTCAGAGGTCAAAGGTCAATGAAATTTGTGAACATTTGCCAAAAATTAACCTTTTTCACAATAAATCCAAATCCAAGGGTGCAATTCTCATTAAACATAGCACAAAGATAGATCACTACTTGGGGATAGACTGGTGACATTTTTGGTAAAATTTCTGAAAGTTCAGAGGTCAAAGGTCAATGAACTTTGCCAAAATTGGCTAGAAATTGCCCCAAACTTTCAATTTTTCACAATAAATCCAAATCCAATGGTGCAATTCCAACCAAACATAGTGAAACGATGGATCACTACTTTTGGGTAGACTGGTGACATTGTTGGTGAAATTGCTGGAAGGTCAGAGGTCAAAGGTCAATGAACTTTGGAAAATTGATATTTTTCACAATAAACCCAAATCCAAATCCAATGGCGCAATTCTAACCAAACATGATACAGAGACGTATCACCTCATGGAGGTAGACTGGTGAAAGTTTGGGTAAAACTCCTGAGAGTTCAAAGGTCAATGAACTTTGCCGAAAATTAGCCAAAAATTGCCCCCAAAGTGATAATTTTCAAAATATATCCAAATCCAATGGAGCAATACCAACCAAACATGGTGCAAAGATGGATCACTACTAAACTGATGACATTTTTGGTGAAATTTCTCAAAGGTCAGGGATCAAAGGTCAATGAACTTTGCCAAAATTGGCTAGAAATTGCCCCGAAATAGATATTTTTCAAATTGAATCCTATACTAATGATTCAATTCAAACCAAACATAGTACAGAGATTTATCACTTCATGGAGGTAGACTGGTGAAGTTTGGGTAAAATTCCTGAAAGGTCAAAGGTCAATGAACTTCACCCAGAATTGGCTAATTTTAAACAAACTTGATACAAGGGTGGACTTAGACAGACTGGTTAGATTGGAAGTCAAAGAAGTAAGAGGTCAAAAGTCAATGAACATTGCCAAACTTGGCTAAACTTGAAAAAACAGAATGTGATATTTTCATTTCACATAGGAGCAATGGTACATTGCCCACCAAACATACACACTTTCTGAGAATAGCAAAGAGGCGGAGGCATATTTATCGACTGCGAGGTCAAAGTAAGAATAAATATGCCTCCGCCTCTTTGCTATTCTCAGAAAGTGTGTATGTTTGGTGGGCAATGTACCATTGCTCCTATGTGAAATGAAAATATCACATTCTGTTTTTTCAAGTTTAGCCAAGTTTGGCAATGTTCATTGACTTTTGACCTCTTACTTCAATGAACATTGCCAAACTTGGCTAAACTTGAAAAAACAGAATGTGATATTTTCATTTCACATAGGAGCAATGGTACATTGCCCACCAAACATACACACTTTCTGAGAATAGCAAAGAGGCGGAGGCATATTTATCGACTGCGGGGCAGTCAAATTGCTCTAGTTTTAGTCTCATTCTATATTGATGATTGATAATTGAAATTGATTGATAATTGATGAGTGATAATTGAAAAATCAATAAGCAATAGTAATGATATTCATCCTCTCTCTCTCTCCTTGTTCAGGTTCAAGTGTCGGCGGTGTGTTAACAACATCCAGGTGAGAGCGCCCCCTGTTGACTCGGACTGCAGCAGCGACCTCTCCCAGTGGAACCACTGCGCCGATAAACGAGGCATCGAGGACCACGCCTTGAAAGGGGTCTGGGCCACTAAGAACGTCTCCTTCGTCTTCCATCACAAGTCTCATGAACAAATCAAGACTGTCTGAGTGTTGAGGGTCTAAGGACTGATTGAAGATGTGTCTGTGAGAGAACACGCCATTTGAAATGTCCCAGTGTAACTACTAGCACAGAAACAAGGCGTCAAGGAACTTGTCCTAACAGGGTTTGGACCTCAAAGAAAGTGTCTTTTGTCTTCCATCGCAAGTCACGTGAACAGATCAAGACTGTCACAAGTCACATGAACAGATCAAGACTGTCTGAGTGTTGTCTGGTCTGATTGAGTGTGAGTAGAAGGACTGATTGGAGATGTCTGAGAGAGAACGTGCCATTTGAAATGTCGCAATGGTATTACGTACTGTACTAAGAAATGAGGTGTAAAGAATCTAGTCCTAACAGGGTCTGCTCTGCACCTCAGAGATTGTTCCACTGAGCAGATAAAGATTGAATGTCTGAATATTGATTGGTAGGGCCTGAGTTAGTTAGCTATCCCAGATCAGGTAATCTAGAGTATTTAGTGTCAGCGATCCTGGGTGACAAACACAATGCTGAGGAGATTGGGAAGCTCAGAAGTTTACTTACCACATTTAAATTAGGTTCTATCACAAATTAACGACCAATGATGAGTCAGGAAACAAAGATTCTATAATGAATATTGGTGTAGAGCTGCTGTTAAAAATAATGAAGAAGTAATGAGGGATCCAGCCATGATATGAGTCTACCATACAAAAGAACTGGTTCCTTCTCCATCACATATAAACCTTTGAGGAAAGGCTTCTATAGCTCAACTCATTAATGTGATAAAATATGCATACAAGAAATATTATCTTTAATAAATTGCATGTAACTGCGTGCATATGATTATTAGCGCATTGATATTTTAGCTGTCGGGCAAGTGTTAGTAAAATCCCCTGATTCCGTCATGAAGTATACAATGTACACATTACTGATCTGTAAAGTAGTAATTGCCAAGTACCTGTTTTGATGATGTCATACTCACTGGATTTATGATATATTGATTTCATTGAAAATTAATCATGAAACATGAGACAATGAGACATTTGTTTTTAAAAGGTAAATTGAGCAATGAAGTTATCAAAGAAAAATCAGGAATTTGATGGAAATTGAAATCACCTCTGAAATGTATGATTTGCAGATTTATTTTGTATGCATGCAGGACATTTATAGAAAGACTTTTAATGATGTCCTTTATATGTGACTGTGAAAAGGAGTGAAAAAAAATGATTTGATTGGTCTTTTCACTAGCACTCGACATTGGATCATAATTATACACAAATGGCAAAGTGTGGTCTAGGACTTGACTACAACAATGTAACTTCTTGCTTTGTCAATTATTGATGGCACAAACAATGTTTCTGAAAATTATTTTTAAAAAAATCCACGTTTATTTGTCCATTTCTTTTTTTGGCAACCTACATTATGATTCTGAATGTTGTATTAAAATTATTATAATTGTGCTTCATATTTTTTTCTTGAAGTAACTTTTTGTGTTCTGTTTCTTTGCAGATTCCAATTGTAAAATCGTTATTTTTTACTCAAACTTGTTGTTTAGGTACATTTCTGTTTATTTTAATAGTTCCCGCGGTTTATGTGATGCATTTGTTTGATGATGAAAATATGCAAAGTAGTATTTTATTTACATGCCAAAAGAACTGTGTACAAAGAAATATGATATGCAATAAAGCTATTTATGAAATAGTACTGAAACTTACCATTGGTTTGTGTGATATGTCTCTCTCTTCAGAGTCTGTGGTGTTAAGTGAGACCACAAGTGGCATTTTTGCAGTTGATAAGTAAGTGATTGTGAGAGAATTTTCTTCGATTTGATTCACACAAAATTCACATCAGACAAAACAAATGAAGAAGAGAAGATGACTTGACACTATTAAAAGAAAAGTTGGAAGCAAAAATGTGTTATAGATATAGATAAACATGATAATTATATTCGAGTTAATTGAAGTGTAGTCTGCTGTAAAACTACTGGAAATGATGGATTTTGGTACAATGCCTAACCTTGCCACGAAACTCTTTCCATTCACATTAATGATTAAACATACTTCTAGAGAAGTGAAGGGTACAATAAATAAACCTGTTAGGGTGTTTGCTTTTTCGGCCTCCTTATGTCTTCAAAGATCATGGGTATCATAATCATATTTGTCCCGCCGGAGTACAGCCACAGCCCTCGGTGACTGAAGAAGCCGGTGCTTTAATAATTGCCATGGTAATGGAAACGAGAAGAAAATAATGAAAGTACAAGCGCAAGAATAGTGCAAAGAGATGAATTCCATACTGAAAAAAATGAAATACATGTATACAAATCACAAATCGTTTTAAATTGCATTTTATTGTCATTATTGCGAGAGAAGGTATTTTGAATAATAGAATATTTATTACTCAATCACCGGGTGCTGCTCCGAGCCCGGGAGTGGTAGCTACATGTATGCACCTCCAAATTCTTTTATCTTTTGCTCTTGTTCTGACGACTACGTAAACAAAGACCTTTCCATACCCCCCCCCCCTTTTTTTTTTGCTGCCGTCCTCTTCATTTCCCCCTCAATATTTTCTTGCAAATAACATCTTTTGGAAACACTCATCTTTTTCGATACGTCCGGCAAATAAAAGCTTTGTATGCAGACTAGAATATTGTCCTCTTTCTGTTTTCTCCATGGAGCACTTGATTATGAATATATTGCTGATTTTCATTAACTATCTTATCTCTAAATGAACATATCACTCCCTCCTCTCTCTCTCTCTCTCTCTCTCTCTCTCTCTCTCTCTCTCTCTCTCTCTCTCTCTCTCTCCCTCTCTCTCCCACCCCCCTCTCTCTCTTTCTCCCTCTCTACCCCCCTCTCTCAATTTACCAATCCCTTCTTCTGTTCTGTCTTCTTTCTCTCTGGTCCTTTGCTCTCATTAAGTTTAATATTGTCGCACTGCCTGCCGACCTGCATCGGCCTTGTGTGATGTAGTGTAGTTATAGTTGTCAGTACGTTCTTTGAGCAGTATTGAACGATCGCCTTTTGCTATGCTTGTGTGTCATAGTTCAAGCTAGATAATAATCAAATGTTTATATACAGCGCAACACTCCTGATCTTCATTACGCTGTTCCAATTTGTGGGAAAATAGCTTGCCCCCACCCCCTCCCCTCCTTCTTCCTCTCATCCCTTAAAGTTCACACACTCTTTCTCTTCATCGTCTTCCCACCATGTCTCTTCATCTCTCTCTCCCCTTTGCTGTTTGCGTTCCTTCATACATCTCTATACCCTAATTTGTATCATAATCATACATTCTTAATCTGAATCTTCTTATTCTTTAATAATATTGATAAGTGAAAATAATAAATGATTAATGACTTGTCATTTCCCAGAACGAAAAAAAAAAACACAGTATAAACCAGTAGAGAAAAAAAACACACACATTAGAATCTCTACCGGTTTCTACTGGAATTTTTTGACTGGTTTGAATATGGAAAGTCATGATTTCCAGTAGAATCCATTAGAAAAATACCAGTAGAATCCACTGGTTTCTAATGGTTTCTACTTTGACTTTATATTTTTACACTCCTTTTTCAAACCATTAGATTTCACTGGTTCCTATTGGTTTCTACTGGTCTTCAATACCATTAGACTACTGGCTTCTACTGGCTTGATTTTGCAGTTCCTCTTCAGACCAGTAGACTCTACTGGTTTAAAAAAACACAGTAGAAAACAGTAAACGGTTTGTACTAGTTTCTACTGGTTTCTGTAAGAATTTCTACATGGGTTCTATTGATTTTATACTGGTCACATTTATTTCTGTTTTGGTGATTTGATATTGGTTTTAGATGTATTTGAATTGCATGTTCTATGAACAATTAATGGATAAATATTGAGAGAAAGATAAATAGAAAAGGAGGGAGGGAGAGAGAGAGAGAGAGAGAGAGAGAGAGGACAAAAACTATATAGACAATTGGGGCAGAAAGGGGGAGACTGGGGGAAAGAAGTGGGGGGCATGCATATAAACATATAAATGGGGACAGCTAGGCAGGCAGAAAGAAAGAGATAGATTATCATGTGAAATAACAAAATATATATTTGTAAATTCAACGCACATGAGGAATATGGATCTATCATACTCCCATGGTCCAATTTTAATATGATTGACTGTTGATAATTAGATTACTTGCAATTCATTGAGAACTGATTGATAAATGTGGTAGATAAAGATCATGGGTTCTTGTAAATTAGGCCAAAATCTAAGTCTTTACTCGGCTTCTGCATCGAGTTTCTTTAGGTTACTAATACTAGTCATAGCTCCATATTGGTGTTTATTCGTATCTCGACTGTTCATCGGATGAACCTGTTGGGCGTAGATCCAATACATCGTGTAATTACGCATGCGCACTTCAAAGCAATTCGTATCTCATTCATTCTTGAGTTTCATATGTCGCAGTGTGCAGAGATTTCCGGTAAAGTAATTTGATTTGTGAAGAAAACGAGATAATTTCTTCAATTTGACAACAACCATCTCAGATACTTTAGTTGCCTTTCAATCGAAAAAATGCCGTTTTTCCAGAAGAAGAAGACGGAAAAGAAAAAGAACGGCGGTTTGGCGGACCCGGTTGCGAACCCACAGAGTTACAATGGATCGTCGAGTTCACCGGCCCACGTACCGCAGCCACAACCACCCGCGACCGACGATCCTTTCCGGGCGTACCCCGGGGTCCCCTCGGGTGCCAATGCCGCTCACAATTCGCCTGCAAAGACGCCTGCTTCTAACAACGCCCCAACCACCCAGCCAATGAAACTTGTATTCAATGCCTTTCTAGCACACGGGAGTCCCGTGGGCAGAGTATACGGATTCACAAATGTCAAGGAACTGTATGAGAAAATTGGGGATGCATTCGATATGCCAGCAGACGAGGTAATGAACTTATGAAGACATTTTAAAATAAATATATTCTTTGTCATTTAAATTTGTAATCGTGATTGTTTAAAATCAACATTGATACCAAGCAATTATCAATATATCATAAATATATGTTTCACCTTTGTAATGCATTTCAAAAGTGAAAAAGTCAATCACTTAATATTAAACTTGACAATGCCATCGAAAGGTTAAAATCACACTTTTACTTTTCATAGAAAATATTTAGCACAATTATTGCTTTGAATAATATTTTCTTTCTGTTCTGTTAATTCAAATGGATTGGAAGTTCCATCCTAATTTGATAAAACTAATGCTGCTACTTTAAAAGTGAAATAGTGATCATTTATGGTCTAAAAAGTAATTGGCTGTTAATGAGAAAAGAAATAATAACAATAGGACCCAAGTTTATTTTATGCCCGTGATATCAGTAAATGTACGTTAATGAATGTTTGAATCTATCTCCCTGTATCATAAAAATTCATCAAATAGTTTCAGAGACAATTACATTTGCTGTATATGTTTGATATTTTTCAGATTCTCTTCTGTACGCTAAACACATTCAAGATCGACATGGATAAGTTACTGGGAGGGCAAATCGGCCTGAGTGACTCGATATATGCCCACATCAAGGGCCAGAAATTTGAAATTGCCGTCAGTAAAGAGGAACCCGCCCTTGGACTCACAATCACGGATAACGGCGCCGGGTTTGCTTTTGTGAAGAGAATCAAGGAGGGGTCGGTGATGGCGAAGAATGGTTATGTGGAGGTTGGGGACCATATAGTGATGATAAACACGAGAGAATTGATTGGGTGCAGGCATTACGAGGTAGCGAGGGCGCTAAAGGATTTACCAGTCGGAGAGGAGTTTACCATGAAGCTTATCAGGCCGCTCAAGGCGTTCAGTAAGTATTTGTACAGCAGGGTCCTGTTGCATAAAACCATTGATGGTAACTTTGTTGGCAACTTCTATGGAAACCGTGGATTTGATTGGTTATCAAGCGATATTATCATGGTAGTTACTATTGATGGCAGAGTTACCATTAATGGTAATTTTTATGCAACGGGGCCCGGAAGATGCAATTAACAAATGAAGTTGTTAGCATGATGGTGTAGTGCGTAATTCCAGGAGTGTTTCTCTGTAAGTTTGTGATGAACTTTGACTATAAGGGCAAATGAAAAGTTGCATTTTGTAGCTTCAACTTTTATCTGCCATTTGAAGAAGAGGCTGAGTCTGAGAGACATTTTCAAATAAGTATGTTTCCCAAACAATTTTTAAATTCTTTGTCAGTGGTCAAGTTTCATATTTTACAAACTTCATCAAAGTACCTGTACTTCTGATGCATTTATTGTGGTGTATGCATTTTTGAACAAGATTGTTTTGTCTACAAAAGGTACACACTTCCTTTAAATGAGTATACGACCATGTAAATCTACACTATTTGAGAATCAACCTCATAACTTCACAAGTGTAACAGGTACTGTACAAAAACTCGACAAGAAATCTGCTGCCTACTGCCACATGAAGTTTCCTGTGGCACATCTGAGCACTCCTGGCACTGGGCCAACTATATAATGTACAATCCAGTTAACAACTTGTGAGGTTGACTTTATAGCAGTGTGATACTTTCTAAAAGGAGTCTTGTTTAAGAGAGATGTAAAGTGTCGGGAATATTGAATGACAAATGTGCATGTTCATGTATCTGTAGATTGTGTTTTCTCATGGACAATATATTTTTTAATGAATTCACCACGTTGCATGAGAACTTCAATTAAAAGGGCAAATGGAAAGTTTAACTTTTAGCTTCAACTTTCTTTTAACATTTGAAAAAGGGGGGGGGGGGGGATGCCCTGTGTAGATCCTGTGTAAAACATATTTGGTTCAAGATCTACAATATGCATTTGTTCTGAAGGCAAATATTGATACCATGAATACAACTCATGAATATCACCGATTCCAATTATCCATTGATAATGTTTTAGACTTTGTTCTATTTAAATGACAATATCTGAATTTTTATAGGAATATAATGTTTGCACATGTAATGAGCAGCGAGGTAAATGTCAAAGAAATAAGTGAGGAGAGATGATTACAATGCGTAACAAATTGCATCGTTAATGATGGAAAACATGATTTTAGTCAGTGACTTGTTAAACCACACAACACACAGCCCTGTCCGCTAAGCACCGTCATGGAACGATGCGCTGTAAGGACTTCAGAGCGGAGATAATCTCATTAAAGGGTTTCAATGATGAAAATTCACACATTCACTCTAAAGCATGCCTGTAAAGTACATTAAAAAACGATATCATAATTATGCTGTTGCAATATGTGGGTAGAATAGCTCCCCCCCCCCCCCTCACTCTCTCATCCCGTAATGTTCACCCACTCTCTATCTCTCTTTATCGTCTACCCACCATGTCTCTTCATCTCTCTTTCTCCTTTGTTGTTTGCATTCCTTCATACATCTCTATCTCTTATTTTTTTATCATGATAATAATTTCTTTATGAATCTTGTTCTTCTTTGATGATATTGATCAGAAGATGAAATAATGACCAGAGCTCTAATAATTCATGCCTGTATAGTACATTACAAACAATATGTCCTGTACATAGATTACATTGTAAAAACAACATGTATTTGTACATGTATGTACATTGGTTGTAAACTGAATGATTGAAGTTATGGTGTCAGCCAGTGACTTGTGAAAGCACAGCACTCATCAACACAGCTGTCCGCTCACTGACTGGTTCTCAGCCTTGGAACGATTTATGATGAGGCCTTCAGACTTAATCAGTGTCATGGCAACATTATAGTCTGGAAATGCCATTGCACTCTCTAGATGCAAGTCCTGTATTAGTAGTACATACATCTAACAGGTGTTATTGACAATAATTAGCTGCCTGTCACATGTGATTTAGAGGAGGCTGGATTTCTGTTGTATTTACAGTTTACCACCAAAAGATAGTTTCCATTTCATGCAGATGAATAACAAATAGCCCTTACATTTGTACTTTTAGCAATACAGTTATTGTATTGTTCAGAAGTTTGTTTGTATAGTATGTATTGAACATGTTTGAGAAAAAGATGACATTTAGGAATTAAAAGAAAATTAAAAATCAGTGAAGTTTAACCCCATCTATGCTAGAAAAAGATGATGCTCTTATGAGATTTACAGTGTGCATGTTCATGTACATGAATAAATTACTAATCTTTAAATTCTCTATCATATTGGTGGGGTAAAAAATAGATATAAAATCTTTCACAAATCTTCTGCAAAGTCCAGAAAAGATGTAGAGCTGTTTCTCTGCACTATTTCTGTAACTATAAGAAAAACAAAACTGATCCTCACTCTGTGGAGTTGATACTGAGAGTTGTGATTACATGTACACATGTGCAGAATGCATGAAAATAAGACATCAGATTTCATGTGTGACAATGCATTGTTGTTGGGAAGGAAGCTTCTTCAATAAACATCGTATCACCTGAAACAACATGCTACATTTTATTGACAGTCCCATAACTGATATGTACATGGTATTTAGGAAAAAAAAAATCTTTTGGTGATACCATTATCTCAAGATATTTGATCCGCTTACATGTATTGGGTGAAAAATTAAAAGTTAGGTGAAATAGACATGTGTAAGTATGCAAAGAGTACTACCAGCTTGTACTCACGGATACAAAGAGTATAGACCAAATGGATGATTTCTCTTGTTGGCTGTATGATTTCTCTCTCAACATGTACTGAAGTCTGAATTAATCTGGCTTCCAGGTTTCTGCACATTTTTAATTCAACTTGGGGGAAAATAGAGTCTATGTGTAGTACTCACAAGGCTTTCATTCTCCCATTTTTCTCTGAGCCAGAAAAGAAGTTAAGAATGATTTTTACATGTAGTCTACTGCCGTCAGACCCATTTATTGAATATTACAGATTGGATTGAAAATGGCTCGTAGCCTAGAAACCAGGCTAGAAGTGTATTAAAGTCCGTAGATCAACAGCTTTCTAGGGAATCTAGGAGTAGGAGGTACAGGAATGAATCACTCACTTTATGTACATTGATTGCTTTTTACAACTTTATGGCAAACAATCTTTAGTCAATGATAGATTGATTGTTGTCGGCCAACACCCCTATAAGAACTAGATGTACATGAAGTGTGTGATGTGTACAAGTACATACAAATTGATTCAAGAACCAAAGAGGGAAGGTGGAAAGGTTGAAAAGACACTTTTACAACTTGTTTTATGATTGGTAAGGTACGAGCAGAACTGTACACAGATGAAAGTACATGTAGTTTCTAAAAGAGGTAGTCATTTCCATGCAACATTGTAAAACCTTTGCTCTCATGAGCAATGTACATTACTCTGTAGCTTGATATATTCAGTGACATTGGATGAGCTACAAAACATTCATTTGTTGGTTAAATATGCACTGTGTATTAGTACAGTATTAGTTTAATTAATATGGGTTACAACTAATTTGATTTTATTGTTGTTTCTTATTGATACATGTACATATCAATGCAGAACATGTAACGTGTAACATGTAGAACCTTTAAGTTGTGTTTAAAGAACCTATAATTACTGTTTTTGTCCAAATGCGCACTTCATTGTTTTTTGTTTGTAAACTTGAGAATAATAGAACTGAGAAAGGTCCTTCAATAGAATCAAAGTTCAAAGGGTTACCCCTCTTTGGACAGTGTGATATACATACTTGTATGCTTCAAAAAATTGTTTAAGTGTGGCACTAATAAGTTACTTGCATTACAATGCTTCCATGTACTGTACACACCGTTCCTGTAACTCACAAAACTTAATCAAGTAATCATGCAACATTTAACATATATTATAAAACGTAGCTTTTGCATATATCTTAACTAGTACTGGAAAGAATCGTTTTATTTTTCTGAAAGTGCTAATTTAAATCAAGAATAATTTCTTAATAATCATTGAGATTAAATGTGTATCTTTAAAACCAGATTGTGATCAGAACTAACCCTAACCCTAGGCATTCAATATGGAAACATGTCACTACTTTCATGGTGAATCAAACTAGCAAAACATTTTAAAGGAAATGTGTATGTAATTCAGAGAAGTACTTATTGTACATTGCAAAAAGCAAACTTAATTGTTAATGATTACATTTGTATTTATCACAGTACAACATATTTTGTTCTGGTATCATTTCATATTATTTAAATGTACATATACATGTACGAGAAGATAATTTCATGAGCCTAAACATTGTGGGCACTGGTCATGAAAGAGTTGATACTCATTTTTATCCTTGATTTATTACCCCAGATGAGATTGCACCCCGTGGAAGCAAAATGGCCACAACGGCCAGCAACAACAACATCAAAACTGGCAGAGAGACCCTCAGATTGCACAGCAAAGGCCCAGCTAAAGTACAAGAACTGGTAAGATTCAGCATTAAAGGGCATGTACTGTACTGGGAAGGCAAAAAAGCCGTCAAAATGTAATTGTTAGCAATCTTCTTGCCAATGGTCCTAAATTCGTGTATTGTCTATTTTAGAAGCTTGCTGAAAGTTATTTGCTCTCAAATGATCCACATATAGAGTAATTATAATGGTTAATGATTAAATCCTCAGAATGTTCGGGCCGAACATTTTGAGGATTTGTGATTTAATCACTCATTACTCCAAATGTAGATCATTTGAGGGCAAATAACTTTCAGCAAGCTTCTAAATGGACAATACATGAATTTAAGACCATTGGTAAGAAGATTGCTAACAATTACATTTTGAAGGCTTTTTTGCTTTCCCAGTACAGTGTATGCCCTTTAAATTAATCCATCAAAACTATTGGAGAGGAAGTTACAATTTGGCAAATTACAAGATTCTTCCTTCGTATGTTTACTGGTACATGCACTTGTGATATATAAGAAAAATGTGTTGTACATACTTTATTTCTTAATGATATATGAGAATAAATAGTATTTCCCTGAATTTCTTGACATGAACATGTAGTTTGCAAGTAACCTTATCAGTTACCCAATGGGTTTGACATCTTCCCTTCTTCTACATTTAGACATACGTAATGGGCAGTGAAGCTATAATCTGATATTCCAGGCACTTATTTTGAGATAATGTCACAGTCGAGAACATCCCCCAGACCACTAATCGCTAACCTCATGTGGAATTAAACTGTACCTGTAGCTTACATGTACTGGCATTAATACGTGGTGCAGCTTACTATCTTAATTCTAGTTGATTAAGTATTTGGCTTTTTTGTGTGTGCTTTTTGTAAAACATCATTTTCAAATGAGTGGACACTTCACATTGAGGAACACCTTAAAGATTGTCCGTCCCTTTTGCAAGCTTAAAATTTGAAATCATCTATCACGATCGTAAATTGAAGAAAGTGTGATTCAAGACCATTTCTAAGAATATAGCATGTTGAAGCTTTCTGTATAAGTAAAAAATTTCAGCCGTTAAATTTCAAACCGACTTTTTTCGTACTACGAAAAAAGTATTAGTCTTTGTTACAGTACTTATGTGGTTATTATGCGTGTGTGAAATCCTAATTATATGAGTAACTTCCAAACTTTGGAGATGATTCCTTCCACAGAACAATTTTTTTCATAATGCGTTTTAGAATTTAATAAACAGATTAATCAATAAAGCAGATATTTCAACACAAACTGCTAAGAGCCTGAGGTAAAGACTATTAATCATACGTTGTTTACGTGCATTATTTGAATTTTACACTACGTATCGGTTTCAAATTTTGAATATAGAGCTTGCTAACACTTCTCTATATGTTTTGCCAATGTTTCGATGGTTTTGTGATGATCTGAAAAAGGGACTGGCTGTCTTTAAGATGTTATTGTACAATGGACCTCGAACCATTAAACATTCTACATCAGTGAACATAAGCTAAACATACATACACGTGTACATGTAACCTATTACTGCTGCAAATTTGTTATCTTCATGTATGAGAACATGAAGGCTCGAGTCTGCTGTTGACAGTGTTGTGTCCTGGGTCCATCATAATGGAAGACAGATCTTATCACTCTGCAAACTTTGAATACAGACCTCACAAGTCTCATGCAATCATATTGCAGCTATGGGCAAATCGACTGTGTGTGAACGATGACACACCTTTTACCAATGATAATGCATCACTGCTACACTGTAATTTGCTGCCACAAACCCTTGTTGGTTTAGTCAGTGAGTAGCTCCATTCATAAACCATAATCATGAGAATACAGCTATTGTTACCAATGCACATTGATAAGAAAATTTTGAGTGGAGCTCTAAAAACTTTTTCGTATACTCCAAAAAAAACACAATACACCCTGTATTGCGGTGTTTGGTACATCATTAGAAATATGTAAAAAAAAAATGTCATTCCATTGTCAAAAACAGAAAAAGAGCAACAACATATGGGAGAGCACCTTGCATGTGACAGCACAAAATCAAAACTTTAGAAGATCACAACTTTCTTATTCTTTGACGGATTTTCATCAAACCTTCACTAATGCATTTCTTTTATGTGTCTGCTCTTATTGAAACAAAAATACATGTAGTTACAAGGTGAACTAACCTTTTAAGGAAAGTATGGGGCTAACAATAGTACAGGCTAAGAAACCCAGCGTACTTCTAAAAAGTGTTTAAGAGTAGTCAGTTTGCATGCAGACTCCATTGTGGCAACTTCTCAAAACCTGTTTGTATTAAAAAAATAAGCGAGAGATTGACTGGCCAGTTGTGTTTCAGCAAACCTAACTGTACATACTGTACTTTGCTCAGGGAAAAAAATGCACAGGGGCTTGGGGCAATTTTGCCCCAGAAATGCTTAAAAAGAGCCCTCAAAATTCCCATAGACACAATGTAAAATTGTAGCCAAATTGACCAATGTGCTCAAAAAGTAGCCCCCGAAAATATTGAATTAATTTTTTTACCTTGACTGTGCTGGAGGCTCTGAGTCAGTCTGCTGTTTTATAGACTCATTGATTAAGACTTTCTGACTGACGAAGACAAAGTTATGATGTTAGTCTATCTATCAGACACACATATTTCATAAGACGAGGTCTTTACCGAAAGACTATTCTCTGAGCACTGGCTGTTGTACATTATACTTCGATAATAATCCAAGCCCTAAAATGTATTTTTTTTATTAACTTTACTTATTGGACATATATATATTTCAGTCAGCCATTGTTTCTCTTTCTTGGAAAATAATCACAATCAAAAACTGAAAGTATGCAATATCAGGGTGTATACTGTATTTCTTCTAATACGTGTGGTGTAAGCATCGCCATGGCAACAGTTCAGAGCCCACTTGATGTAAGAGGAACGATGCCACGCTCGATATGCCTGGGTGAAATCAATTACTTTACATAATGAGCAATACGCTCACACACTGTATACATACAGTGATCAGCACAATGCATGATTATTCTGTACATGTACACATAAGATAGAGCTTGCATAAACATGTAATGAGTGTAACATTTGTAACGAGTATATACTGTACATATTCATCGTACATTGTTGCTTGATACAAATTTCATCAGATTATTTGTAAGAGGATGTCACCGAGTGGTGTGTAATTGAATATATTCCGGGCATAGAAAGTAAAATTTAATTTTCTCTGTCAAGGGGATTCAAAATATGACTGTATTGTGTGTGAAGTGCCTGTGCATGTATTGTGTAGTAGTGATACACTTTGAGGAGAGATATTTCATATTGGACTACAGAATACAACTTGCCTTTAGTTACTACAGGTAGTATACTTTATCCATGTATACACAATACATGAAACTCAATTGCTGGAAATGTATTTTGTACCGTAGCAACCAACCTGTTTTTGTAATTCCTAGTCAGTGTTTGTTTGTGTTTCTCACTATTCCCGCAACTGCCTAGGGCATTTATGGAATTGAAAATACATGTCTGGAGAAACAGATCATTTGCTTTTGCCCTAGGATGTGGAAAACAGAGATTCCATTTCCCTTTGATGCCGCCACTGAATACTCAGGATGGAGGAGCTGCCTGTTTTTAGAGTTGATGCATTAAGTGATTGCTTCTGTTAGTTCCAAGACACTACATTACTGTAAAGTATGAATGTACAAAAACATATTCATTCAGGAAGAGACATTCTGATTTTACAAAAGTCAAGCCGTTAAAAGCTTTTAATATGATGCACATTGTATTGATGTATTTTTTTGTTTTTTTTTTATTTTTAAGAAATGCTCCGTAGTTGTTTGACAAGGAAGGATTATGTTGCACTATTGTATAGGTAGTGTACCAGTGTAAATATATATGTGTAGTTCTTACATTGTAAGTGTACAACAAAACAAGGAATCTTACTTTTGAAAAAAAGAAAAGAAGGGTGATTGAAGTACAGCGTATGTGGTTACCCAAGCATCTATGGACACTCTATTGTCCACGTGGTAAAGCGGATTAAAAACCATCAAATCAGTGCAAAGGGATTCTATGATTATTTTAATACATTTGACAGGTATGTGATCATTTTTTTTTTGAAAGGAAAGACCCCTTTTCACTATATGTATTAATACCAAAGCAAAACAACATAGGTACATCCATATAGATCTATATTGAAAATGCCTATCCCAGAACACACATCCTGGCCTGTTGGGCATGATTTCAAACTTGCAATTGAAAAGACAGAGAAAGATCAATGGTAATGTACCATACAGTACCCATAACTTCAGATCAAAACATTCCACTAAAGTAGAGTAATACATATCATTATACATTTCTTTGCCAACCTAGAAACAGAGTATTTCTCCACCTGTAGCAAACACATCCTATGTTTCTTTGATTCAGAAGGCCAGTTTGTAGTTTCCATGTCACTTAAACACATTTACTGATTTGTCATTTTGTGTTTCTATGGTTTTATTCCTTTTATCTCGGATAATAGAGGTGTATCATAATGCTTGAAAACAAAAACAAAACCAGTTTTCAACATGGATGTCACAAATCAGACCATGTGAAACAGGACCATTAAGGATAACACCCAGCCCCACAGTACAGGAAAAACAGAAGCCATTTTAATGTGAGTTGTTGTTATGTTGAGGAAACCTGGGGCAAGCATTGGAAACATTAGTTAGAATACTAGTAATGTGCTATCCGAATGATGGCATTCTTAACTCCTGCCTCATATTGCATACATGTACATGTACAGTACATAGGTTTTCAATTATTGTAACTTAATGGTAATTATTGTACCATAGCAACAAATGCAATGGGCTCTTATTATTGCACCTGTTGGCATGTTAGTTACCATTGATCGTAAGTTACAATAATTGGAAACCTATACAAGGCCCTGTTTCATTTATACATCGGATAAACCACAACTACTCTACCATGGCAATAGCCAATGAGTTCTCATTATTGCATTTGTTGGCATGGTAGTTACCATTGATGGTAAGTTACATTAATTGAAAACCTATATGCAATATTGCCCTGCTTCATTTATACAAAAAAAACACAATTTGTCCTCTTTTGTTTATGTTGACGTCATGAATAGCTGTACTTGAATAGATTTACCCAAGAGTTTCTTTTTTTTTTAATATGGACGATCTTTACCACACCCATTCATCTTCCCCGTGCAGTAGTATTACCACCTTACCCCTCTGGGGAAGCTGAGTAGAGGAGTAGACTTGTTTGTCTCAATTAATTGCTTCCTGTCTCAACAAGCAAGGAAAGCTTGGTTCACACATGTATTAATCTGATTCAGAATGTGACATAATAAACTGTAGCCTGGCTTCAAGGGTATGTTGGATATTTTTTTATCTGAACTCTCATAAAAAAAAATGTTTGGCTTGCGTAGACTATTAGCTCTCTTGTATCCCTCTTGTATGAATGGACTGGATAGCAAGCCTGGTTTGGACTATAAAGAAAATAGGAGAATTAGTCTTGTGAGGTGAGCACCAGACCTGCTTGTATGCATGTGGTATTGTGGATGAGAAATGTGCCACAGCCTGGATGTCAGACTAGCTCTAGTGCTAGAGGGAGCCTTAATGACTGTAATGTAGAAAATATTTCCCACTCAATTATTACTTGCATGTTCATTTGAATGAGGAAGTGTTAGGAATACTGTTGTTTAGTAAAATTATTCTAACCAGATTTTTGTAATCATAGTATGCATTTTCTAGTTTTGGAAGTATTTCTTGCAACAATACACATCACCGTTCTTCGCTCCGCTGTGATGTGTTGAGGCGAGCATGGACCGCTGACCGATGCACTGACCGATGTACATTACATGTGATACGGTCTGAATGTAGGGAATGGTCGCTAAGAAACAGTGTTTCAAAAGTAAACAAGGATACATGTAGTTTTTCACATTTCCTGCAAAGATTTATGAAGCTATAACTGAGATTTCAGTCTATTGTTGATGCAAGAGTTTCGTGACTTTTTAAAAAGGGAAGTTACATTATCTTTAAATCAAATCTCTTCTCCCTTGTTCTCCTTCTCCGTGTGGTGCCTCTAGCCCAGTGAATACGAGCAGATCGCAGTCAAGAAAGTGGACGACTCTCTGGAGAGCTATATGGGCATCAGGGATCTGGACCTATGTAAGTCGCAAACAATCTGTTAGATAATATTACAGTGTACATGTATGTCTGGGGCCATATTTATGAAAGCTTACTAGTGTAACAAGTGACTAAAAATGCATGCAGCTGAGTGCATGTAACTAGCAACCAGCTAGGCTAAGTATGGTTTCATGAATATGGCCCCTGGACTATTTCTTTAGAAACATTTGATGAGAGCTCAAAAGCTCCTACATTTACGTGTTCATGTAGTCATGGAATTCACAGACTGCAATGCAAGGACACATCAATGATGCTGTATGTAAGCATTTTAAACAGTCTTTGCTATTCCAGCAGATTACACTATGTATTCATGCAAGAAATTTTGGAATCAGCTTAAATTCAATTACACTTTTTCTATGGACTTTTCATGCCATATGAATCGTTCATAATGAGATTTCTTTCAATGTTTATGACATGCTCATGGAGTTATGAATGCAAAGTACAATTTCTAAAATCTTTTGTAGAAAAATATAAACATGTACATGTACATTAAGTACATTTTACAATATGTATGTATAGTGTACATTATGTATTTTATCATAAACTTTCTTAAACATCTCTCATCCATCTCCTTCCAGCTGCATCAATCGTCGACATGTTCAAGGGCAAGAGCGATTTCCTTGAGTTTATGTCTGCCTTCAACGAGAACTTCGGCGACTTTGGCTTCCCGGAGGAGTTTGTGTTTGAGGTTTGGGGCTTCATCAAGGATGCGCAGGATCGTCGGCTGCAAGGCCCCGGCGGCAACACCGTGGTCGCAGAATTCGATGAGCAATTCTAGAAATGTTTGTTAACATTCATGATTCGTGTCAAAGTGAGTATCGTGATGATGGTTTGGTTGGGGAGGAGAAAGTGCGTTCACCTTCACTAACTGTCCTCTCATTTTTACAATGTATATGTACATGTTTGAATTGCCTTGTGATGACACTCGCGCATCGTTGACACGGTCACGATGTAGCTTGTGTCCTATGCCTGTCCAATCTATCCTGTTGCTATGTCAGGTAACTCTTTGAGTTACCCTTGAAGATTGAATGCTGTTTACTTGGATTCATTTAATTGAAGCTCGTCATACTCCAAGTATTGTTTTGCATGTATTTCACAGAAATGATTTGTAAACTGTATCTACTAAACTGTTTTAAGCGTAGTACTAGTATTTCCTGCACTTTTTAAATTGTTCATATTTGTGTACACATAAATGGCAGTTCACTATGTAGACGATGCATGTACATGTATGTCTTCACTCTAAATGAGCTGTGGAATTTGCATGGGTAATAAAACTTAATTTTGGGAATGTGAAAAGTTGTAAAAATGACAGCAATTAGTGTGAGGATACACATGCACTCCAGCTCAAAGGAATTGGCACGGGTAAAGGGAAAGAGAAGAAAGGGAAGGAGCCACAGTTTTAAACCACGGTATATTTTGTCCAGTTCAGCATGAAACATGATGCTTTAGCCTAAAAAGCATCATGTTTCACACTGGACAAAATATACTGCAGTTTAAAACTGCGGCGGCTTCCCTTTCTTCCCTTTCCCTTTCCCTGTGTCAATTCCTTTGAGCTGGAGTGTAGATGTACATGAAAGTCTTTATTGTAATGTATTTGTATTCACAACTTTTTCTCTATTACTGCATACCAATGCATTATCACATTCACCTGTATTTCATGATCGAGTCGTAATGGATGGGATGTACTCTGAATCGAACAGTCCGTTACCAATAGTAACAAACTCTTTTAACAACTGAAAATGGTCTATTTGTGACAACTACAATGTTGTTTTAGTAGCATGCTTCATGCCCTGTTGCATTAAATTTACCATTGATGGTAACTTCGCTTTCAATGGCAACTTCTATGGAAACCTTGAATTTGATTGGCTGTCGAGCGGTGTTACCATGGTAGTTACCATTGATGGCAGAGTGACCACAAAGTTTTATGCAACTGGGCCCTGGTCCTTGTTTGAGTGATACACTATACCAGACTTAGAGGGGTGTGTCAGTTCAGTTAACAAGATTCATTACAGAATGTGTGATGTGGGTTGACCACAGCTGAGAGGCAGAGAGAATCCAGTGGTTTTCTGATGTGGTTTCTGTGGAGGGATTATAGCCAAATATCTCTGTCACTGTTCTGTCTTGTCCTCCCATCTATGACATGCATTGGTAGTTTCTTGACAGCAGAGAGGCCGCTGCTAAAATGCTACAGTTTGATATATATCATCATACGGTGTGAGACCCCATTTTTTTTTACCCTGATGTACTCAACTTAAAATCTAGCCATCAAGATAATTCTGCTTAAAATCAAATTCCAGTTCTATTTTTCTTAGGCTAGTCATTGAACAGAATTTTCTTCCATTTCCAGTGATACGTATACATAATTTTTAAACGTGCAAAGTGCTTTACTATTGTTAATATACTCGTTTTGGAATTTTTTAGTGATACACACATATTCAATACCTATATTTTCTGTCACATTCTTCAGGATTCTAAGACCAGTCACACTGTTTCATCAGATTTGATACTAATAGCAAACTATGGTAATGCTTATGATGGGATGGGAGCAGGTGACAATGTATCTTTTTTTTTTAATGATAAAAATAAGGCCTGGATGTCCCTTTTAAAATGTAAAACAGAGAGATAAAAACAGTCATCGACAGAGAAGCTACATTACATACGTACTATACACATACTGTATGTACACAAATCAAATATGTACACACAAACAGATGTTGTGGGAGTTATGGAAGAGGTATGGGAGAAATATTGACGGTATTTTGCAAACCCAAGGGGAATTGCGTCTGAATAAACCATAAGCGATGTATATATTGATGAGACTTTATCACCCACGAAGGACGGAAATGGGAAGAATTTAAGCTGCTTCCTGTAGCTACAGTGTACCACTTCTTAACATTTGCAGTCAAGAAGGGAAGTCGTACAGACCGGATGGCTTCCTTCGCTGTAAGCTATCCAGCTAGATGGGGTAATAAGCAACCGCTTAATAATTAACACAGATGGAACTCTAAGTGAATCGTGTTGGCAATTTCCATGTACATGTACTTCGTAGCAATTTATATCATTACTACTGTAAGTACAGCAAGGGGTTTTATGTGTGGGTGGTATGGGATCTGCACTGACATGACTCAGCGTTTGGTTTAACCTTCATGGTGCCAAGATTTGTCAAAAGTCCATTGATTTACCATTCAACATGTGCACCTATAGCCCCGTTCATGCATGTATACCATAAACATGATAATACCGCTATTATTACAGATGCATGTCGGTAATTACGTTTCCAGCCAGCCTCAAAAAACATTGCTCATATACAGTGCACCGAAAAAGTGGTAATATTGCGGTGTTTTGAACAGTTCGACTTGTTCCTGACGTGTTTCGCTAATAGCTATACAAACCGTGTGATTAGCCAGAATGCGATGCATGAGGCATAACATTTATGGCTATTTTGCGGACATTGTTTATAAGATTCGCTAATTTCGCTTACAGCAATATTGCAGTATTATTACTAGGTGTAGATCCACAAAATAAGATGTAAAAGGAGGAAGCAAATGCAGCATTTTTTGAGTGATTCCCGTTCATTTGCGGAAATTAATGCATCAGCAAAATTGCCGCAAATATTTTGCTCATTTTGCGGACAGGTGGTGTACAGTATATGAACAGGGTGATTGTATTAATTGATGGGGCTAATACACTCCTTATGGAAAGTACTGTTTCTCCTGGCTTCAATGCTACTACTCAAGGGAATTTCCATCCACAATTCTAAATGTGTGGCTTTTCAGAGTCTTGAGACCTTTGAATATAAAAGAAAAGATATGCGTGAGATCTAAGTGAAGAAAAAAAATCTAGATGGTACATACATGTATATTGTAGCTACAATGCCAAATAAGTGATAAATTCATTCACAATGGCAAAGCAGTTTTGTCTTTGTACAAGTGGGCAGAGAGCTAGTGCATACTGTGTTCCATCAAAAAAACACATTGACAATGCTGGATTCTATTTGTGACTATTTACAATGATAATGGAAATATTGATTTGGAAGGCCAATCAAATTTGTCAGTCAGGAAGACATGGCGGGATAGAGAACTATACATGTACATGTGCAAATCAAGTGGATGGCACAGCACTGTATAATTGGCACAGTTAACCCTTACTGTTTCATATGAACTGACATCACATAGTATGGGGGTTTCAGTGACGTTTACAGGGTTAAAACTCAACAGGTGTTGTACTGTATACAGTACATGGAAGGTTATATGAGATTCTATGTACTGTATACAGTACACGTAGTGTGATATGAGATTCTACATGTTTCTATGTGCTGTGCATTGGAACAATTCAGAGAGAGTAAAACTGAAAATATTGATTGAGCTAATAAGTGTTCAATTTGTCAATCTGAAGGAAATGTCAGGTTTGTATGTACATGCACAAGTGCAAGTCAAATAGTATGGAGGGTTGCATATTGGAGGGAGTTAGGACTATTGAACTGCTTTGTACTATACATGAATTAGCTACATGTAGGGACCATATTAATTAAGTTTTGCTAAACCTTGTTCATTACTAAAAGATGACAGATCCATACATATGAAGTTACTGCATGTAATATGATCCCTAACCTGTGCAGATGTTGCATTTGGTCTGTGGTAGTACTATAGACGTGTACAGGTACACACTTGTGCTACCTGTATAAAGGTGATATGAGATCTACATGCACATGTACATGTACCATTCATTGTGTTGTGTGTTGAAGCAGAGAGAACAGATAGAGACTTTGGACTCCTGGTGACTTCATGCTTTAGACATTCCTCTTGATTACCGCTAGATTCAGTCTTTTACAGACTCTTTTATGATCACACAGGGTGTGTTTCCACTCCTGAATAGTTCGCTGTCTTGATAAGTGCAGGGGGCTGTGCATGCTCATGAGCACACATGTACCTGTTCTTCTTCTTGTCTATTTAAAACAACATCATTCAAATCAATGTTATAATTAGGATCAAAATGTAAACAAGTTTTGGTGTCTTCAATTGTTTTGTACATGTACATGGTGTATGATTTATGTACATGCACAGGTAGTTGAAAATACTAATTTTAAAGTACAAAGCCATGAATTTGAGACATTCCTAAATGCAGCTGAGAATAAAAGTATCCAACAGCAACAACAAAAATGACGATGATGATTTATTCTGATAGATTAGCAGTAATGATGATGAAAGAAATTCACATACACAGGTAGGTGTACATATCAGTGTACCATATAGTTGTGTACAACAAAACAGGTGAAATATGCCAGTCACCAGTGCACAGTGTCTTAAAGAGTGCATTTCCATTGAAAATTAGCAAAGCAAATATTTTATGTAGTGATTCATTTGCACTGCTGACACACCCATATATACAATTTTGTGGAGTCGGAGTCGGTCAAGTATTCAACTCCTACACATACACAGGTTCTTTGAACGTCAGTCAAAGTCTAGCTGTATGAGAACAAACACATGTGCTGTGGACTTGTAGTATGCACAGAAGGAGCTGCTGTGTTCACGCAAGATTATAATCCACAAGAAACATAACATATTGTAGTACACTAGGGGCCCCGTTGCATAAAACTTACCATTGATGGTAACTTTGCTACCAATAGCATCTTATAGGGAAACCTTGAATTTGATTGGTTATTGAGCGATGTTACAGTGGTAGTTATCATTGATGGCAGAGTTACCATTAATGGTAATTTTTATGCAATGGGGCCCTGATTGACTTCAGACATTTTGTACAGTCAAGTTCTGTCACTATTTGCTCTTGACTTTGTGAATGGTTTTGCTCTGTTGTTATTCACAGACACCTTCTGAAATCCAGTGCAACATTGCATTACTAATCTGGACTTTCACAGATACAGTATGAGCTCTTTCACACTTAGGTTTAAGTTTGTACATGTACATACTGCAATAAATGTTGTCCATACAGTGTGAAAGTTGGTGACCCTGTTCCTATATGTACACATATCCATACTACTCAGTAGGTGTGTTCACTACACTGTATGTACATTGTGCTCTAACATGCATAACGGTACTAAGTTCTTGGTGTGAACGCATGTGTGCAAAGAATGCTGAGGAAATGTGAGGTGTGTTCTCACTCAGTATCAGGATCGCCTGTTCTCATACAAGCTTGTACAGTATGGAGGAGGGGCTCTTTTCAACTTGAGGTTACATAACATTTTTATCAGGACTTATCTGTGTTTGTGCATTATATACCAACTTAATATGGGAGAGAATGTCTGTATACAAACTGGCCAGATTCCTTTTTCTCGTGCCTATACAACTGTTTACTGGGAAATTTACCTTCAATGTTTTTTCCTTTTCTAAATCATTGAACTGAAAAACCAAATATCATTTAAGGTTTCTACATGTAATGGAAAATGATCATTCATTGTGGAACATTCTTTCTTGTTCACATTCCTGCTGTACATTACAATCTACATTGACAAACAGGATGTTGTTACAAAGCTAATTCTGTGTCAAAATGTAAATAAACATGTATATTTGGCTTAAACAGAAATAGTGAATATTTATATTCTCTTTGTGTGTGCATACAGTATGTACAGTGCAACTGTGCTCTATTTTCATGAAGCACATTTCATTTAAATATAGATAGCGTAGTAGTTTAGGGGGAATTTGAGTATACATACATGCTCTACTTGTACACTGTCGATTCCAAAGCTACTTCATACATTATATGTCAGGTACTTCAGCATCAATTGCATTTACTTCATATTGATGTTCTCGATCGATGCTCTTGTCTCTTAAATGTGCCTAATCACAACCAGCTCTTTCCCTTCAGTTTGGAGAACAAATGCCTTTGATTGTATGGAATGGACTTACATGTAGCAGCGGCCTTTGCATTTATCTAACAACCAAAAAACTATGTACTGCATTCTTCATGTAATAATGTATCATTAACTAATCATCAATGCCATTATGATTAAAAACAAGCTTGCATTCATAAACATGTACATGTAGGTTTTATACCAGTATCACATTTCATATGCTGATTGTAGGCAGGAACATACTGTATACAGTGTGTACATTCCAGCTCAAAGGAATTGGCATAGGGAAAGGGAAAGGGAAAAAAGGGAATGAGCCGCAGTTGTAAATCGCGGTATATTTTGTCCAGTTCAGCATGAAACACGATGCTCTGTAGGCTAAAGCATCATGTTTCATGCTCAACTGGACAAAATACCCTGCGGTTTAAAAATGCGGCTCCTTCCCTTTCTTCCCTTTCCCTTTCCCTATGCCAATTCCTTTGAGCTGTAGTGTATAAGCACCCCCCTTGTACAGTACATGCAGGTGTCTTGAAGGGGGAAGGGGAAGGGGGAGGGGGAGGGGGGAGGGGAAGGGGTTGGAGGAGGCAATGATATCTCCATGGTTTGTTTATTGATTGAATAATATTATTATTTGATAGCTAATAATATAACATCACCATTCTTTGTTTACTTGTGTGTACACATACATGTATGTGAAATATTTACAATAGATCATATATTTCAGTCACTTGTCTTTCATTGCAATGTTTTCATAGAGATTGCAATCGTCCATTGTATTCAAATCTGTATCATATCATGTACTACTACTAGATTTTTGTGATAAAAATATGTGTATTCACTTTGAAATAGCTTCTAATTTTGAATCTAATCTTATTTATTTTACCAATCAATCCAAAAAGCATGAAGACATAGAAAAGTATTTTTTTGTGTACCTTTGTTATTTTTTATCCTGCAACATTGTAGCTAATTTTTCTGTTATTTATATGAGATGCATAAAACCAGTGTACAGTGCTGTTGAATTGCTCCAAGTTTTGGTGCTTAAATAATTATACAAATAGAAAGACAATGAACGAGATTTGTGCATTTGCAGTGTTAACATTATACATGTCTTACAAATAGTTAACTTGGGATAACGGTCATTATGGGTTTTACATGTATATATGGTATACAGTGATAACCTATACATGTTAGGTGCTGATGCCTTTGTGTGTCACGAAGCTAATTGCGTATTTTAAAATGTGATGAATCTTATACATGTACATAATGTACATCTTCTTGTAAGTATCTCACATTAATGTAGTAGGTCTGACATATTATGTAAAATAGTGTCAAATTTGATGATGTAACCAAACCTCTCAAAAGCAAAATAGAGTGTCAACTGTCAGTAAACTATCTATTTAACAATAATTATTTTTGATTCACCATATATATGTACCATATTGTAATAGGTTACATTTCTATACTGTGCTTCATACAATGTCCCTCACTGCGACATAACTGTATAAGTACATGTAGATTCTGGTACACTATCATACCGTAATGTCAAAATGTCTCGCTCTCTCCTTTGCGTGTGTGCATTATTCCTGGCAACCTCCATCTGATTATTGTGTATTACTATGCTATAAGCTTTCATAACGATGCCACAATGCATGCCAGTCAGCAAGAGAGAGAGAGAGAGAGAGAGAGAGAGAGAGAGAGAGAGAGAGAGAGAGAGAGAGAGGGACAGAGAGAGAGAGAGCACAGGTATGAGTGAGTGCTTGGCTTGCAGTCGTCATTAAGTCAACGAGGAGAAGCACGCTGGCTGGCTGGGGAACCTTGTGAAGTAGGGAATTATAGTCAGCTTTCAGCTCCAGAAATGGATTGCAGCTCGCTCAGAAATATGAAGAACATTCCAGAAATAAATTAAGACTGCATGCATATGGGCACGCACATCATTTTGAGCATACAGATGCATGTTATGTAGGCGAACTGGTTGCTCTCATAAATTATGATTATTGTGAAAGATTCATATTTGTCTTCTCCATTTTCCTGTGCCACATTTCTGTCTCTCCTTTTGTTCTATATCCTGTCTCTTTTCTTCTCTCTTTTTTTTCTTTACGGTTCCTTTCTTCCTCTGGTATTTGCTTTCTTTTTCTCTCTTATTTCCATACTTTCTTTCTTTCCACCTCTTTCTCTCTTTCTATCCATCTCTCTCATCTCTCTCTCTCTCTCTCTCTCTCTCTGTCTCCCTCTCCCTCTCTTTTACCCTTTCATCCATTTCTTCCACTCATATTTAATTTTTCCCTTTTTTCTCTCAGAAATACACAGTACATACATCTACATGTGCACCTGTAATGCCTTTAGTGAAGTATGTATTGCAATTTGCATACAGTGTAAATACATATACTGTATGTACATGTACATAGCAATATTTGCCCTTTATTCATTCCTGCACCAACCCAATTTTTCATCTGAATTTTCAACGTCATTGCAATTTGGCATAGTGCAGACCTTCATCAGTATTCAGTCTGCATGATTAACTCAGTTTCATTACTTGCTATACCTTCAATGCATACAACATGTAAAGGCCAATTGGATATCCATAGTTCATTTCAAACTTACTGTGAATAAGTTGCTGTGTTATTCAGACATTGAAATTTATTCATTCCAGGATAATATTGTATTCACAACTTCTTTGTCATTTTATGTCTGATTTTTTCTCAAACTTTGGCAAATTTGTTTTTTCTGCACTTTCTGCTTTCATTCAATGCAACTGAATTATCAAGCATTCATTCTGGCTTGAGTCAATCCACTACTTTATAGATACATGTATTGTACATGTAATCAGACTTTGTATCTTTAAAATGGTTTTGGGGGAATTTGGGGTTTCCCCGATGTCTTTGAAGGGTCAAAATCAAACTCGACATCAAACAGAACGCAGAGCTCTTTACTGTTAATCACTGACTCATTTAACATGACTCATTTAATCATAATGAATATTTAATCATAGCAATATTGAAAGATAAAAATGGCATGCAGGTAGTTTTTCAAAATGAGAGATTACCATGGCAAAGAAAGAAACAAACAGTGTGATGATTCACTTAATCTCGCTCATATCCTGATTGGGTCGTCTCGGTTCACTGCCTGTTTACTATCCCAATGATGTCACAATACACCACACAATGTCAAGTCACACGCTCGGATGATATTTCTGCGGCCATACACTATCTAATAACCCCGCAATGGAATTGTCAGTGATTGATGCGTGTTATGTATTGCCTGCAAACAAACTGAATTCTGTGAGGCTAAAAATACTTGATATAGCTCCAACTGTCAACAATTTTCATTTGGCGGAATACAATTAAATTTACGTCCTTTGGTTTGATTTAGGACCATGAATCTCATCACTGTTTCATGAAAGACTTGCACCTGAGTAGAATACAATTGTCATCCTTCATGAAATAATGAATTTCAGCTCAATAACATCATTGCCTCGTTCTTATACTGTTGACTTTGAAACAATTGATAAAAACACATGTTATTGTTCAGATAGAACAGAGAACACTCTTTGCAAGTTGCAATATGTACATTGCATTTGTCTTTTTGCGTCATCAGACTATACAATACAGTAATGACATTGAATTACTACTATATTTTTAATGCCTGTGCCTCACTCTGTAAAGTGCACTCATTTATAGAGAACCTTTTTCAAAGATCTACAAGAATACATGCAAATGTCATAGGTACAGTGTAGCATACATATATATAGATTTCATGTTTTCAATGGGTGTGTACATGTGTGTAGTATGTACTGAGGCATATGTTATGAGGCAGATGTTATGATACATTTCTTTCAGGAGGGTAGATGTATATTTAGATCATGCTTATCTCTTATGATAGGAATGTGGGAGGGGATTAAATGTTCGGTGTTACGCAAGGCAGACAGACAGACAAACAGACAGACAGACACTGTGTGCATGCTTTGTGCAGTTGCCGGTATGCTATCATTACACAACGGCAAATCTTAACCTACATGTAGTGTGTTATGATTGAAACAGTTGTTCATGTACATGTATGCCTTCACACTTTGCTCATTTGCATATTGCTATGTATGTACAGTATGTTTTGAATTCAGGATCTACATATGTTGCATCAAAGATATACCAGAAATGCCCTCGACGTGCTTGGGTTTGTGCCTTATGTAGTGTCACCTCTCAAAAAGAACAAAGACATGCAGGAAACTTGGCTGTATACATGTATCAAGATATCACAGAAAAGTTGATTTATTTTTCCACCCCCACACTACCCCCCACCCCCACTCCTTAATCAAAGAAGTAGATCAGAGAAAGATTGATCATAAAGGGGACAGTGAATTAGGAAGTAATGAAGTTGTGAGATTGGCTGCCTTGGTAAACAGGTACCTACCTGGCAGGAATACATCCTTGATCTAATTAGGTCAGTGAGCTTCTGGTTGCTTGGGTATTACCTGGGTAATACCCAAATGTTCTGAGTAGTACCTTGTACTAGAACAAACTTGATGTACACCTGGGCACTGTTGTATGAAACATACCATCAGTGGCAACTCTGTCATCAATGGGAGCTACCATGGTGACATTGCTGGAAAGCCAATCAAATGAAAGGTTTCCATAGAAGTTGCCATTGATAGCAAAGTTACCATCTATGATAAGTTTTATGCAACAGGGCCCTGGGCTTGAGAGTTACATGTAAGAGCTCCTTTATATAAAACTTTAACCAAGATGAATCAGTTTTTAACTGGCATACAGGTTTAGTTGGTTTAAAATGCATCCATACATAGAGGATTGCTAAAAGATGCTTGATGGTGCTTCATTGTTGAATATACACATATCTTCTTCTACATGCAAATTTTAGTGAGCTTTGGGATACTGTGGATCACGGTGAAGTTTCTTTTAAGCAATAGCACCAGGCATGTCAGGTTGTACATTATTCATTATTGTGGGGGAGGGGGGGATGTGCTAATTAATCCATTTTCTTTCATTTCTTTTTGTAGTATTTCTATACAATGTATGCAGAATCATGAGTTCATATATTTTACTATGGAGTTGTGAACGACTATGAAAAATTGTTGGGGTGGGAATGGGGACTACGAGAGAAAGACAGGAAGCTTGTGCATTATGACTTCTGTGTAAAAAAATGCATCACTGCGAGTATGTGTTTGTGTTGAGAAAGGGGGATCTGTTACTGATCTTCACATTATATGTACAGTAGGACATGGGAGTATCATTCAATGTGTTTTAATATTCATGTGTGTTTGCTTCATATTTATCACTAGTTCTCTATAAGATGCAGATTCTATGATTTTTTTTATTCTTCTTTATTTTTAAACAAGATGAATGAAATGTACATAATTCATATTATAACTAACACATGGAACATGGGAATTTAATATATATTGAAGATCTTATGAACAGGAATATTGTGTTTTTATTTAATTCGTGCTTATAAGGAGATATACAGAAAACAGCAACACAGGAACAAATTTATATTGTATGCGTATGTTGCTTATGAAGAAATTATGTGTGATTAGTAAGAAATTGCTGTATAGCTGGATTGGTGAATATTTTTGCACTTGATGAAAAAATGCCAATATGCAACTCAAGACCGACATATGTGACATCGCACCTTGGTATTTTATATGTAATTATGTAATCAGGAATCTAATGTACTTATAACAGAATACCCTTGTTTGTGATAAAATTTGTGAAATTTGTACAGTATGTGTATGTATGCAATTGATTGAATAAATAAAAATGAAATCCACCTGAGATAGAAATAATATGGAATTGTCACCTTCTTATCATATCTGTCTAAGAGTTACGGGAAAGAAAGGAGAGAGGGAGAAGGGAAGAGATTGTAGAGTGAAAGAAAGGCCAGATGGAAGCAGTGAAAAGTTAACCTGGGTTCTTAAGAGGATATAAACAAAGAAAAGCTAAATATATCTCCAATTATAAAAAAAACTGTGGTGTATAATCCAAGACATCTGTTTTGAAATAATTTGCATACATTTGCATTACACATTTGCATAAATACTAAGGACAAACAACAGAAGCTTTTCTCAAGAGAGGGAGAGAGGGAGAGAGAGGGAGAGAGAGGGAGAGAGAGAGAGAGAGAGAGAGAGAGAGAAGAGAAAAAAAGAAGAAGAGAGAAACATACAGACAGGAAGAGACACAGACAGAGTGATATTCCTCTAAAGACAGACGGAGAGAGACAGACATACATTGTGAGACGGACCAGAAAGGGGTGAAGGAGGGGGAAGCAAAAACACACACACAGATCTGGAAACAGAGACAGAGAGAAACATACAGACAGACAGACAGACAGACAGACAAACACAAAGGCGTAATGAAAAGCAGAGCATTGCAGGGCAACAATAAAGGAAGAAATAAAAACCAGGAAGTCAACGACAAAATACTTTAATGATATCCATGTAAATCCAGGTTCTTCTGCCCAGAAATTGCAGGGTATACAAAAGCACACAGAGGAATTATTCATGCATCTGGCCCAGAAACTGTCACCTTGTTGGATGCTTTGTAAGTGTGGTAGGATAATTGGATCTCACCCCGCCCCCCCCCCCCCCCCCCCCATAGATAGATAGATATAGAGAGAGCAGGGGATGGAGAGACAGAGCAAGAGAAAGAGAGAAAGATAGATCAGGGGATAGAGAGATGGGGAGACAGAGAAAGAGAAAGAGAGAGCAGTAGATAGAGAGATGGAGAGATAGAGACAGAGGTAGAGAGACAGAGAAAGAGAGAGCAGTGGATAGAGAGATGGAGAGATAGAGACAGAGAGAGAGAGAGAGAGAGAGAGAGAGAGAAAGAGAGCAGGGGGTGGAGAGATGGAGAGACAGAGAAAGAGAAAGAGAGAGCGGTAGATAGAGAGATGGAGAGATAGAGACAGAGGTAGAGAGACAGAGAAAGAGAGAGCAGTGGATAGAGAGATAGAGAAAGAGAAGGCAGAGGAGAGATAGAGATACAGAGAAAGAGAGAGCAGTGGATAGAGATATAGTCAGAGAAAGAGAGGGAAAGGGATAGAGAGATAGAGAGACAGAGAAAGAGGGCAGGGGATAGAGAGACAAAGAAAGAGAAGGCAGAGGATAGAGATACAAAGAAAGAGAGAGCAGTGGATAGAGAGATAGACAGACAGAGAAAGAGAGGGCAAGGGATGGACAGATAGGGAGACAAAGAGGGCAGGGGTAGAGAGATGGAGAGATAGATCATAGAGAGACAGAGAAAGAGAGAGCAAGGGTTGGAGAGAGAGATAATTATAGAGATAGAAAGAAAGAGAAAAAGATAGCGCAGGGGGAAGAGAGAAAGAGAGAGAGAGATGAAATAAAGAGACAACTATAGATAGACGAGAGAGAGAGGGGTGGTGGGAGAAGGGAAGAACAAAGAAATGTAATAAATAAAAAGCTGAATAGGGCGATTCTTACTGCTGTTGGAAAATGAATTCATGTTTGAATATAATCACTGAGGTCACAGAAGTTCTGTGTCAAAATAACAAACCTCTCTCTGGATTGATGGTATAGAATTTAAGGGGCCGCACACCTCTAATTAAATTTCGGG
Organism: Arbacia lixula; assembly: GCA_963669155.1. Taxonomy (NCBI): domain Eukaryota; kingdom Metazoa; phylum Echinodermata; class Echinoidea; order Arbacioida; family Arbaciidae; genus Arbacia; species Arbacia lixula. The sequence goes on from OZ022580.1 coordinate 10,184,650, forward strand.
GGAGTTCCAAAAGCATACCAAAGATGACATCATCACTGAACAAATGTTCATATAAACTCAGTTTGAACATCTTCACAGATGTATGAAGAGGTATAATGATTGCTCCAGAGCAGTGTAATGGTGGAGCTGACAGATAGGTCTCTGATTCAATCTATGGGGGACGTTCTGAAGTCGCACATGCACCTGGAATTTTTAAGTACCATAAATTGGCTGGTAGCCTCAGTTTCAAACATTAACAAAAACATGCTGGACACCTGCTTTCAAATATGCATGAGGCAACAATTAATAGATGAGCTTCCGGGGACAAAAATATGTTTAGCCTCATGATTTACATCTACTTTCCATAGTGTTTTAATTCTCATTTTTAACACATTACCTTATGGGGAAATATTTACAGGCAAGTCACTATTGACAATAGAGGGCGCTATACTTATTTCCAGTCAGTTCACTTTTGGTGCAAGCACCTCTTTCTTGCAGGTTTTTATTGGATTGAAGTTACATTTCCTATCACTTTCCATGACATCTCTTTCTATTAAAGGGATAGTTCACCCTTATGTTGAGATGGTTTCAACAAAAGTAAAAATCTGAAAGAAACATATGAGGGAAGGTTTGACGGAAAGGATAAGATAGTTGTGATCTTTCAAAATTTTAATTTTGTGATGTCACCTGCAAGGTGCTCTCCCATATATCATGTGCTGTATTATTCCATAAATTGCTCTTTTTCTGTTTTTTGACAATGAAATAAGTATTTTTCATAGAGGTATGTGTGTAGAAACATGTTTCTAATTATGTATCAAATGCAAAAGTAATATGATGCATATCCTTTTGAGAAAATTAACATTAAAAAAAAATTGTACACAACATAATTATGGGAGAGCACCTCGCTTGTGACGTCACAAAATCAAAACTTTAAAAGATCGTAACTTTCGTATCCTTTGACGGATTTTCATCAAACTTTCACTTATAAGTATCTTCCATGTGTCTGCTCTTATTGCAACCAAATTAATTTCAGGGTGAACTATCCCTTTGAAGCCACAAGTGGCAGGCAAGGTATTAATTAAAATGCTTCTCTTATAATCATAGATCAATCAATCACTCAATCAATCCATCAGTTAACCAACCCATCATACATCAAACCATCCTTTCAATCAATCAATTATCCATTTCAATCTCAATTCATCTTTGTTTCAATCAACTCTACAAGATAATCACCACAAATACATCATACAATCACTCATATATCACATTTCCACTCATGCACAAGCTCACAATCTAATCTCAGAATGGTCCATGTCAATGTCTGTGCATGAGCAGCGATTTTCTTGCTCGATTTTCTCTTCCAAAGGTACCATCATATGAATTCTTAATGTGCAAAGCGTGTTTTTTTTTCACTAGAAATCCGAGGGGCATTTTGTCTAGCACAAGAAGGGCAAAACTCATCATCATCATCATCACCATCATCATCATCACCATCACCATCATCATCACCATCATCATCATCATCATCATCATCACATCACCACCATCATCATCATCATCATCATCATCACATCACCATCACCATCATCATCATCACCATCACCATCATCATCACCACCATCATCATCATTATCATCATCACATCACCACCATCATCATCACATCACCATCATCATCATCATCATCATCATCATCATCATCATCATCATCATCATCATCATCATCATCATCAAGCATTGTTCAACCATTGTTGGATGAAGCCCTCCTCAATCAGTTTCCATTCACTTCTATTTGTTATCATTCTGTTCCATGTTGCTGTCTTTGTGTATGATGATATTTCGTCTCTCCACCTTCTCTTTTGTCGACCCCTTCTTTGCTTTCCTGTTCTTGGTTGCCATTCTGTGAGTTTCTTGTTCCATCTGTTGTCTTGTATTCTATATAAGTGTCCTGCCCATATCCATTTCATCTCTTTAATTTTTACTTTAATATCTTTGACGTTTGTTTTCTGGCGTATGTCAGTGTGCTTCACACTTTTTTTACAACTCACACTAAATGTGCCAGCTTTTTCCATTATTACCATTATTACCATTATTACAACAGGGAAACACAACAAGAAGAAATAATAGTACAACACAAAAATAGATTACAAAGCATTCATTGCTTTTGATATTTTTTTTACAAAGAAAGCAGAAAAGTCTGAAAAACATCTAATACAAATTATTAAAACATACAATCACATCAGCATTTTAGGTTAGTCAGAATATGAATTTCAAATTGACATTAAAAGAGTACACAATCATTGTTTGCTCTCTAATGTTGTCCTCAGATGCTTTGCAATGTTTTACAACACTGGAAAATTAAAAGTCAGAGAAGGACTGAGATTACTCAACAACGGTACAATTAATCGATTAGATTTGATTCTGTGGACAATTCATTTAAAGAGAACAATTTGTTTAACAATGTCACACAAAGAATTCTGGTTCTTTGGTCATAATATTTTCAGCAATGTTTAAGCACTGGAAAGTGTATGGCAACCACAGAGCTATATGATGACAACATACCATGGAAAACATGCCTCCTTTCATACCATAGAACAATGTGTTACTCATGTGGACAATCTGGTACAGATCATCAAAATCCAGGTCTATGTCCAGAAAGCTACACAGGATGTACTGGACCAATCAAGTATTTTTGTTCCTATAATGATTCCCCACCAGGATGAGGACGGAATAGTTAGAACATGTTCCTTGAGAAGTCTTGCTAGATCATCAGAATCCAGGTCTGTAAATGCAAGACCACCCTGCAGATGTTGTTGTCCAATCAAGCTCTCTATCCTATTATGGTTCAGCCTGAGCTGAGGTTGGACTACTACCCAGGACCTGTTCCTTGAGGAAGTCTGTCAGGTCATAAAAGTCCCAGTCTAGGTCCACAAGCTCTCTAAAGCTGTCCAGGTCCAATGATGCTCTCTATCCTATCATGGTTCAACCTGAGCTGAGGTTGGACTACTAGCCAGGACCTGTTCCCTGAGGAATTCTGTCAGGTCATGAAAGTCCTGGTCTAGGTCCAAGAGCTCTCTAAAGCTGTCAAGGTCCAATGATGTTCTCCATCCCATTATGGTTCAGCCTGAGCTGAGGATGGACTACTAGCCAGGACCTGTTCCTTGAGGAAGCCTGCCAGATCATCAAAGTCCAGGTCCAGGTCCAGGAAGCCCTGCAGGATGTCCTGGTACTGTTTGTGCTGGGCCTCTGAGTCGGAGGAGTCCACCCGAAGGATGGGGCGGCTCTCTCTCAGCAGCCTGGAGACCTAGGAGAACCAGCGCAAGAAACAGCATTAATGGTAACTCTGTCACCAATGGAAACTACCATGGTAACAACACTCAATAGCCAATAAAATTGAAGGTTTCCATAGAAGTTACCATTGATACCAAAGTTAAAATCAATACTAAGTTTTATGCTACAGGGCCCAGGACACTGAGCACCTAACTACTCTTGGACCACTCTGTAACAAATACATACATTAATTGTGATCAATATAATCATTTCATTTGCAAGAATTAGAATCAAGGAAAGTACCATTTTTTATCTTGTATTTAACTGACCTATTCTAAAATTCAAGTTTTAATAAAAGTGACAATTTTTCCCACATGGAGAAGGAAGTCCTCTCTTCATTGGAGGAGTGAGGGTGGGTGAAAATGGGCTAGCTATCCCCTATTCCCTTCTTGACTAGTTCATCAAGAAGCGTCATATCACAAGTATGTGTGTACTCAGATTAACGATGGATTGTCTGCTAAGATCAATAATTATAGTAACAATACTAATGATGATCATAATAACAATAATAATAATAATAATAATAATAATAATAATAATAATAATAATAATAATAATAATAATAATAATAATAATAATAATATTAATACTGTATTAAAATTGATGAAGAAAAAAGTAAATACAGGTTTAACATGCATTATTATGTTAGGAGTAGAATATGAAAGAGAGAATATATGAACTCTATTCTGCAGCCAATGATTTTTCAGTCTGTAATTTTTATGTCACAAATAGCACATAGCCTTTAATTACACAGGTGAATTCTAGCCATGTTTAAATATGTTTTTCCAACTCACTGTTTATACATGTATGTGTCTATAATATGTCTATATTTGTATCGTATTGTATTGTTATTATACTGGTGGAAAGTAAATTTCCATGATTTGGATTGAATGAAATATATTGTATCTTGTATAAGGACCATGAGGATAATCAATGTGTATGGGAAAGGGGAGGGGGGGGGGGGGAGAAATGGGGGGGGGGGGGGAGAAATGGGAGCGGGGGGGAGTGTTTCTTGCCTCTGTGCCTCTCTTGACCAGTTCCTCAGGTAGCCCAGCGGTCAGGGCCACGTGGCTGGCATGGCTGTAGTTGGCATGACCAGCCGTTAGCTGGTAGAGGAACACCAGCTCGCTCTCGTTCTCCAACACCTCCATGGTCTGATGGGGAGAAGACGTTAGGAGTCAGGATCCTGGGGGGTGTTTCACCAAGCTGTTCGTAAGCTACGAATGACTTTACGAACGACTGGTGATCCCTTCTTGTGCTAAAGGGCATATACTGTACTGGGAAGGCAAAAAAAGCCTTCAAAATGTAATTGTCAGCAATCTTCTTACCAATGGTCTTAAATTCATGTATTGTCTATTTTAGAAGCTTGCTGAAAGTTGTTTGCCCTTAAATGATCTACATTTGGAGTAATGAGTGATTAAATCACAAATCCTCAAAATGTTCGGCCCGCACATTGTGAGGATTTAATCATTAATCATTAATTACTCCATATGTGGATCATTTAAGTGCAAATAACTTTCAGCAAGCTTCTAAAATAGACAATACATGAATTTAAGACCATTGGTAAGAAGATTGCTAACAATTACATTTTGAAGGCTTTTTTGCCTTCCCAGTACAGTATATGCCCTTTAAATGCGATACCACACTTTGTTCCTGTTTTAACATATTGGGAGTTAATTTCCAACAATCCTAATAAAAATGACAAATAAGCTTTGTATTCAGACAAAGTCTTGTTAACAACAAGAATTTTTATTTATAAACATCAGATTTCAACTTTTAGCTGGTGGGAATCAATATCATTGAGAATGTGATTTAGCACAAGAACCAGTCGTTTGTAAAGTTGTTCATAGCTTACGAACAGCTTGGTGAAACACCACCCAGTCTTACAAAGCATTTGGCTGGCAGGGGGGTGTTTCATCAAGCTGTTCGTAGGTTACCAGCAACTTTACGAACGACTGGTGATCCCTTCTTGTGCTAAATCAGATTCTCAATGAACAAAGTGTGGTATTACATGTAGCACAAGAAGGGATCATCAGTCGCTCGTAAAGTTGTTCGAACGACTTTGCGAACGACTGGTGATCCCTTCTTGTGCTAAATCAGATTCTCAATGAACAGAGTGTGGTATTACATGTAGCACAAGAAGGGATCACCAGTCGCTTGTAAAGTTGTTCGTAACTTACGACCAGCTTGGTGAAACACCATCCAGTCTTACAAAGCATTTGGCTGGCAGGTCTGTACTATAAACCCTTACATGGTACTGGTGGGTGTTTCACCATCAATACAGACAAATCCAATAGAGCAGCATTTTGTCTGGTACACAAAGGACATATAAGGAGATGGATGGTCTGTTTCCAACCATGGGAAATAAACTATTACATTTTTCTCGGTATACAACAGGGCCATATAGGTTTTTGATTATTGCAACTTACCTTCAATGGTAACTACCATGGCAAACAGCCAACGAGCTCTCAATATTGCACATGTTGCTATGGTAGTTCCCATTGATGGCAAGCTACAATGATTAAAAAACTATATGCAACATGGCCCAGGAAGTTTTTGAGATGTCAATTCCACAACAAATGTTGTGAAACAAATTCAGATTTGTGCAAACTTAAAGGTTATCCTTACACAAAGTATAGCTTCACCTTTTAAAGGTAGCCTGTCCCTTTTGCAGACCTAATTCTGAAAGTTCCCCGACTTTGTCATCATTTGAGAGAGAGCGGCTATATAACCTTTCCCTGGAATCGACAAAGCGTAATATTCGGTTTTGAGGGAATAATCTTCAATAATTGACCGAGCTTTCTTTTTTTTGTACCACGAAAATAGTCAAATCTCAGTGAAAACTAGTTAGATTTTCATTTATTTTATGGGAGTTATAGTACCCATGACCTTAAAATTTCACAGTTGATATCCCAAAGATACGTGCTAAATATGTGTTTGTAAAAGGGACGGGCCATCTTTAACAAGAGGACTGTGCATACCTGATAGGACAGCACCCGAGAGGCGGGTAGCAAGCCCTCCCTGACGATAGCATGGAAGTGCGTTGACACCAGCAGATGAGGGCAGCAGTCAGGTCCCTTGCCTACCCAGTGCCTGATCGCAGCTACCAGGAGGGACAGGCCGTCTGTGGTGTCCGTGCCCTTCCCAAACTCATCCACGATCACCAAGGAGTGCCTGGAAGCGTCACGCACCGCTGCAGACAGCTGCCACAACAACCATCAAACTTCAAGGTCAAGATTTGGGCCTACATTTCTCATCTGCACAATAATCATAAAAATCAGGCCAAGAGATCGGTCTATATTTCGCAGATAGCTGCAACCATAAAACCAATAGATCAAAATATTGGCAGACATTTTGCAGGTAGCTGCAACCATAAAACCAGTAGATCACAATATTGGCCGACATTTCGCAGATAGCTGCAACCATACATGTAAAACCAATAGGTCAAGAGAGTGGCCTACATTTCGCAAAAAAGGTGACAAATTTGTCCTGTTTCTCCTCTAACCACTAGAACCAAAACATTCCTTAAGTTTCTTATGATGATAAGATCCTCAATTGTTTGGAGTTATGCTAACAAACATTTGCTTTTGATTTTTATTAAAACAAAAATAATCTTTGTACAGTATCAAGATTATTACTGACTTGTTCAAAAGATAGAGCATGTGATCTTTTTAATGGATGAAAGCCAAACTTGATTTTCTCATATATAATGTGATAAGAATTAAGTTTCCTTAAAATAAGGCAGGCCAGTAAATTAAGAACACGGTGGAAACTTGAGATTGGTTGGTCAATTATCCCACTCGTGTTTACAGCATTTAGGGTTATTCCTCCCTACCTGGTTAAGGTCAATCATGAATGTAGATAGCCCCACTGATACTGATTCGTGTGTGTGGATCCTGGTGTAGATGCCATCTAGCATGCCAATGGTGGCCTTCTCAGCAGGCACAAAGCTGCCAATCGATGCCATGAATGCTATTAAACCAACCTGTAGCAGAAGAAATCATCACAGGAACATGAGATATCGACAGAAAGAGTGCATTTATATCCACTTTTCTGAGATAGAATCCATGTTTCTAAACATAATTAGTGATGTTTTTGGTTGCAAAGAGTGAAAATATTTGTTGATTCTAATCAACAGAATGACGTCAGCTGATTTACTTAGTTTGATCTCTGTTAGTATGAATAGCATTTGTAAAGATATAACTTATAAAAAAATGTCATGATTGACTATCATTTCAAATATCATATAAAGAAAACAACATTTCACTAATGATTTGCGCAAGATCAAGGATTAATCATCATCAACGTTTAAAGTCTGTTTTTCCCACTTTTGGGGTTGGACAGTTTATTTCCTTGATGGCTCTCCTCCATAATGTCCTGTCATTTGGCTTAATGTGGGTAATTTTCAACCCTTTTCTGTCTTCTCTGATTGTATCCTATCAAGTCTTGCGTGGATTCCTCCCAACATCTGTGACATTTAGTATTTCCTGGAGCCAGCAGGTTTCTTCTCTTCTAGCCACATGACCATACCATCTCAGCCAGCTCTTTCTCATCACCTGTCCTATCCTTACCAGGCCCATTGACTGGAGGAGGGCTTCGTTTTTCTTTCTCGCACATGTTGATACCCTACACATCCATCTCATTGCAAGCAATGCTTACCTGCTTGAGGTAGACACTCTTGCCGCTCGCATTGGGGCCAGTGATGACCTTGACCTTGGTATTCTCACCCCCAAAGTGGGCGTCGTTGGGAACGAAGGGGGACACACACAGCTCTTGGAGGGGGTGGCGGCCGCCCACAATGTCCAGCTGGTTGGTAGCGGTCAGCTCCGGCCGCACATAGCTTCCCTCCTTGGCTGCCACGGCCAGCGCTATCAGACTAGGGAGGATATCAAAGTATTTCTATTCCATGTGAATTTTCAGTTAATTGCAGTTTTAAACTGCAGACATCTCACGCTGTCAAAATGATACACTTGGTATAGCACGGCTGTGTTTGACACTTTAAATAGAAAAAAAAAGAAGATAATTCTGATAATTTCGAGACAATGACGAATGTGATGGATATGATAAAGAAGACTGATAGATATGATGTTGAAAGCAGTGTCAGTGGAAATGACGGATATCGTGGAACTGTAGAAATTTCAAGTGATCCACTGGTATCGCAGGATAGTGTCCAACATTTAAACTAGCGATAAAAAGAGATAATTATGATACAAATTTCTACATGACGACAATGGTAATGGATACGATGATGAAGAATGTGATTGATATGATGTTGAAAGTGGTGACAGTGGAAATGATGGATATCGTGGAGATGATTTTCATGATGATTATGGTGACAACACTATGGCACTAGGATTGTCTTCAGAATCTCGTCACAGGCTGAGGTTTTTTTTTTTTACCAATCAAGCTCAGCGGCGAAGTCCATGACCGTGTAGAAGACCTTTGACCTCTGCAGGATGTCGTTCTGCAGCTGGTGCATGATCTGAGTCTCCTGGTCTGTGATGTCACAATGGGTGTCGCCAAGCTTGTTGTCAAGGGCTACCCAAGACAACATGAAGAAGAATACCGGCATAAGAACATCACATCACACATGTAGCACAAATACAGTCACCGCCTCTTCAAAGACCACTGTGTATAAAGACCAACTTACTCTGTAAAGGCCACTTAACTTGAAATCCCTTTAGAACAGTTTTCTTCGACCTGTCTATTACGACCACCAGTCCATAAATATTCATTTTGTATTTCTCTTGGTCATATGTTCATCCATTAGTTTCTGGACAGAGGTCTACCAATGAATTGAAGGGGAAAAACACAATGAGATACATTTACATCTCATGAAGATAACAAATTCGTTTTAAAAGTGTTTCTCCTTAATATATAACTGAGTGAAAATGAGTTAATGAGTAAAAAAAATATATATCAAAATACAATATCATTATAAGGACCCTCATAGAAAGGGCATATCACCTTTCGTGATCATCAGAGAATGGTAAATGAAAAGATGTGTTGTTTTATGCATAATTTTTTGCAGATCTATATGCACATCATCCTAACTACACATATCATATCAAAAATTGACCCCCCATCCTCCTCCCCTCTCCCCACCATGATGTCTTAGACTATACCTTTCACACTTTGTAGACAACGAGAATAAAACTTACTTCATTCACATCTACTGTAGATCAGCTTCATATACGATTTTAATAACAACATCAGCAGCAATATCAATATTTCCACTACAAGAATTATCATCATTTGGTAAAGGTTTATCTTTGGAACTTCACCTCTGGTTCTTGGGCTCTTGTAGTAGGCTACATTATTGGAGAGGAACTGCAAAGAAAAAAAAAATAATACAAATTCTAAATATGTATCATGAATTAACATAATGGCAATAAATCACATGCAAGCATTGTCAAAACAAAACAAATATTAATACAGTTCACAGAAGTTTCATTCATCATTGTACCCTCTACTCAAAACATATTTGAAATATTTAGATAATCAGAACTCAGACAACACCATTCAATCTTTTAAAATACAATTACAAATTTCCACATTTTCAACATTTGGTGATAAACTACAAAGAGAGCGGTGCAACTAAACAGCAACAACAGTGACCAAAGGCTTGGGTCAAAGTATATTTTCAAAAATAAATTTGAAAAGCTGTCCATAGCATACCATTGTACACATGGTCACTAGTCACCAAAATACCATAGGTGTGGTGCTAAGAACACAAGAACAGTAAAAAACTAGCACTGTTTCAATGCATGGTGCAGTTAATTAATGCATGGCGAACGATCACTTTCTGCACCTGACACAGTGTTTGTACGGTATGTTTTCTACACTGGAGACCATCCTGACTATAGGTCAGATTACTAACCATTCAAACCAAGAAGCACTAGAATTCAGAAAGCATGAAATGGTGTTTCTTACAATATACTCCAGGCCTGGGATGACAAAGTCCTTGGCTTGCAGCATCTGCTGTGTGCAGGGGATGGCTAGCAGGTAGCCCAGCTGTGCGGGGGAGGGAGGGGGGTGGGAGGGGGTGTGGGAGGGGGGAGAAAGGGGGAAGGGATGGGGATGGGGAAGGGGGAAGAGGGAAGAGGGAAGAGGGAAGGGGGAAGGGGGGAAGAGGGGAAGGGGAGAGGTAAGGGGGAAGGGGGAAGGGGGAAGGGGGGGAAGGGAGGGGGGAAGGGGGAAGAGGAAGGGGGAAGAAAAGAGGGGAAGGCGTGGGGAAGGGGGAAGGGGGAAGGGGGAAGGGGGAAGGGGAAGGGGAGGGAATGGAATAAATGTGCATACAGACAGCATTACTGATCAATTACTGATTTATGTAGTTATATTGTACACAACATATAAGAGAGAGAGCATGTCGCACGTGACGTCACAAAATTGAAATGTAAAAATCTAATAACTTTCTTTTCCTTTGAAGGAAACTAATATGTTTCTTTCATGTCTCTGCTTTTATTAAAACCAAGTTAATTTCAGGGTGGACTATCCCTTGAAGCTGAGTGTAGTCTCACCTGGGGCACATACTTGATGCTGCATTCCTCAATCTCTGCACTCAGGTTGTCCAGTTCTTGTCTGGCTACCTCGGTCATCAAGCTGGGCAGGGTCTGGTATCGTCTCTTCCCTGGGTACAGAGCAGCAATTTTCAAGATTCAAGATCCAAGATTTTGTTTATTTCCAAGATAAAAATTGACACATTTGAAGTTAAGATTTTGAAATAAGTGATATACATTATGTACATGATCAGTATTTCATAGTTTAATTTGGTAAATGGACAAAACTATTCAGCCCGATATTGTTTATGGTATAAAATGGTTGGTATATTGGCTATGTATAACACTATCAATGCAAAAATATAAATATTTATGGAAAAGTAATCCTACCTATGAATGACAAAAACCTGAGGTTACCCCCTCCCCCCTTCCCAGCACTAGTTACAGATAACAGCATCAGGATATCTTAATTATTATTATTCAATGAATAAAGACATGCAATCGACCTTGAAATCGTACACCTATCTCAAAATCAAGTATATGTGAGAAAACAATATCAGTAGGATAAGGTACACGAAACAAATAATAACTCTATTCAGGATCAAACATGATTTATCTAGTATTTATCATATTATTGGAGAGGTGTGTTTTTAGGTTTGCATATCAATATTAAAAACTATACTAATACTTAGTCTTTGAATGCAAGTGAAAGGAAGTTATTGATTGATTTGCTATCATTATTTAACATGGTATATTTTAGATATCAAATTTGCATATTGTGACGCAAGGGTTCAGAGAAATGTGGCTCCCGCAAAAAATAAAAGAAGTCTTGTGAAAAGCCTTTTGCCACATATAATGCACAAGATTGTTCAATCAATCAATTAATTGGAGTAGCTTGTCAGAATCTGACATTGCGTGTCAGAATGAATTCAGCTTTTTGCTGGCAGTAGCGTATGATATTGAGGGGCCTTGTGCCAGTGGCATCTCTAAGCCAAGAGAGGAAAGTCAGCCTTTGTCATCCTCTTGACCTACGTCCCTGAACAGCACCAGTAAGGGCGACTTTATCAAGAGCATTCTTACGAAGTACATGGCCTAGGAAACCTATCTGTCTTGTGGCAATTGTTTGGAGTAACTTTCGGGATGACTTTGCTCTTTCTAGGACATCTCCATTTGTGACATGATCAGTCCACGACACTCTTATCATCCTATGGACAAACCACATTTCTGTGGCTTCCAAACACTGTTGCATGGATATACTTATTGTCCGGCATTCAGATCCATAAAGAAGCATGGACCATAATTATATAGCAGAGCAACAATATAAGTCTGGTAGGAAGAGTAATAGATCGAGTTGTCAGTGTTCTCTCCATTTTCTTGAATGTAGACTTAGCAATCCCAATTGGGCCTTTGATCATTTCATCAACATTGTTCAGGCTGTCTATTTCAGGACTTCAGGCATGAAAAGTAGCCCGACAAATAAATATTTAGTTTCTTCCAGATTCTGTTGGAAATAAATCAGGCATGATCAAAGCCAAGATACTGCTTACAGAGCTTGACCTGAGGTCAGAGATCAAACTTATCTTACTTTGATCCAGCTCCTCATCCACTTTGGGTTTGACTACGAAGCGGTTCTGAGCAAAGGACTCGTCAAAATCAACCTGTGAAATAACAGACAAACAAAACAACCCGTTATTACGGCCAACAGAACAGAAAAACAGATTGGGGTAAAATGATTTTCTCTCTGAGAATTGAAAACATTAACCATGAATGCATCCCCATCACATCTGAGCACACAAATCCATAAATTGTTGGATCCATTCTAAGGTGCCTTGAAATTCGGTCATACCCTAATTACTCCAATTCCTATTTTGTCTACAAGCACATACAAATGGATATGTATGGATTAGAGTTTTTTTTTTTTTTTCAAATGACATTTTTATGATGAACCGTAATGTAAATTCCATTATAAATTATTAAAATAGTAAAATCATTCAAGTTAGAGCAAAAATCATGCCAATTTGTAGAGCTAAGTAGAAAGAGGTTGCCAATTTGAAGATTTAGTGCCGATTTGCCCAATGTTTTGCTTTGAAAAATTATTACGAAGGTAACATATCCCTATATGCTCAAAATGTATTCATCTTGTGCAGAAACTATGCTCTTTCACGTGATGCACTTATCAGTATTTTTAACAGTTGATATCAAAAGTTACAAACCCAAACCACATATTTGTGGTACTTGGTCCCAAATGGGATAATACTTGTGGAGAAATGCCACAGACAGAGATGAAGCTCTACTCTAAATGTGGGACAGTGCTGAAAATATTTCTCACCAGTTGGCTAATGGCAACAGCAACACAATGGATATCATCTGTGAAGGTCTCAGTAATCTGCAAAGAAAGAAGAAGTGAGTAATGGAAAAACAAGGTGGTTTGCATACCATGAGTCTCGCCTGATTTTGCGTTCAATAAAACATGCAATATGACCTTTTGCCCCCTAAATGACCTTTGACATCACCATCCTCATCAACACACATGTGGTATTAACCAAGGTTCATTTGTGCCGAGTATGAACACAATTGATTCAGAAATAAAGAAATGAGAGCAAGTTAAACAAAAACTTTAACATTTTTGTAACAGATTAACAGACCAACAGACTAACAGACTAACAGACTAACAGACAAATAGACTAACAGACTTACAGACCAACAGACCAACAGACTAACAGGAAAAGTGATTAGTAAGTCCCAGCTGAACTTCGTTCAGGTGAGACAATAAAACCAATATGAGGAACAAAATAGGATGAGCTGACAATTAATACATATTGCAATGTTGATAATTTAATCTGCGCGTCACATTTTAGAAAAGTTGTTGCGTGCACTTTATTCTTACCTTGGCAAATATGGGCACTGTCGCTCGCTGAGCTCGGCATATCTCAGCAATGTTGATGGCATTGTACGCAGTCTGCATGAAATGGTTCAACAAATATTAACAAAAATTGTTGCCTGTTGCCCGATGCATGGCCATAACATTTATGCTCGCCTCATAACTCAGCTATTATCAAACTTTAAATCTTTTCCTGCCATCTTCTCTCATTATCCTCTATCCATTTCATTTTCCTTAACTTTATCCACCACTCAATCTTATGAGATTATGTACTTGCTAATGTAGCTTCAATTCACTTCAATTTCTACTTCAAACATCAACACAGTAGATGAACAGGTATAATACATAATATACAAGGCTAGTAAATAACTATTAAAGACCAAAAATATCCCAGTACAGTTTCTATCTAATGATTTATTCATTTTCTAGTTATTCACTTGAATACCTATCACAAGTTTATCACTAAAGAAAAGTTTTACCTAGGATGGGACTCTAAATATTCAGGGTATTAATCATAGCTTCCATATCTACAGCAGAACAAGCATTTGAATAAATAGATCCAAGGCACAAACATAGCTCAAAAACAAACTATTAAAGTAAACTCTTTTTCGTTATTTTATACAATATAATATCAGTTTCATGCTTAGCCAAGTACTATAGGTGGGGCTAAGACCTTCCCTTAGCCCCACCTATAGTATGGGGCTAAGGAAATTATTGCCAGTGTAAAAAGCATATCGGGGTCCAGGGATTAACTCACCTTGTAGAGTGATTGCCAGTCTGTTATGGAGGCTTGAGCCTGCTGCATCTGTTTGAAGATCCGCTGCAAGAGGACGCAAAAAAGAATTCACATAGGACAAGTTTATCCACCAAGCTTAGACTAACATAGCTTCAGAAAAGTGCACTGGTGATATTACAGCTTCATTACCGAGTTGCCAATTTGCTTTCAAGACTCAAAATTCAATTTATATTTCACCAAAACCCCCCCAAAACAATGTAAATTCAGGTACAATAAACAAAACAAAACATGATTAAGACAATTAATTCAATTTTTTTACACAACGTAAATCTTCAAATCATTAAAATATTCATGACTTTCTTATCAGTGGTCCGAATTTCCTCAATCTTTTTTTGCTCTGCCTCTCATACTTTGTGCTTATAGTTGGACGGACTGGAGTTTCCCTATATGTGGTGACTGACCAGGACATTCATTACAGAGTTGCCAATTTGCTTTCACACAACTTAAATCTTTAAATCATGAAAAGATTCATGACTTTCTTATCAGTCGTCTGAATTTCCTAAAATCATTTTTGCTTAGTGGAAGGGCTTACTAGGGTAATTTCACTTTTTGAAAGGAAATTTTTAGGCATACACCCAGTTGTACTAAGGATATAGCGTGCTCCATCCTGTAAATGAATCCTTTAAATGAGTGTTAATTTTGCTCTACTTCTCATCGTTTGTGCTTTTATTGAGAGCAACTGATATTTGGACTGGGGTTTGCCTATATAAGTGTTGACTGACCGGGACATTCTTGATACTCCTAAGGCAGTCTTGAAGTGAGGAAGTCACCTCAGCATTCCTGGGGTTCAGGAAGAATGCCACAGCCTCCTGTCGCTTTCTCAGCAATGTTAGGTTACGGGACGGCCGCAGGAACCATAACCTGCATAGCGAAGGATATCATATTTCAATGGTTCGCGAACAACGAGTCTCGCCTGATTTCGCGATCAATAAACATGGAGAAATAACCAAAAATAAAAGCAAGTGAAGAGAAAACTTTCAGAAAAATAACACATTGCACATAATTGCCTCATATTCAACCTGTAGACTCCTAGATGACCTTTGACCTCATCAACACACATGTGGTATATTGTCCAAGGCGCATTTGTACCAAGTGACACACTTGATGCAGAAATAAAGAAATGAGAGCAAGTTAAATCAAAACATTAACATTTTTGTAACAGACTAATAGACTAATTAACAGACCAACAGACTAACAGGAAAAAAGATCACTAGTTCTCAGCCGAACTTTGTTCATGCCAGACAAAAAGTATTTTATTGAGGAAAAAGGCTGGTGTCTCTTGACGCTCTTGCAGCAACATCAGATTCTTTGGGAATAGACTTATAAAGTTCTGCAAAGATAATCAAAACAGTAAGCAAACATTCAGATAACAACATGCAGATGATTATGTATGATAAAAAAAAATGGAAACAGGACAATTATTAGTAAGAAGGTTAATTATTACTCCAAAAATAAAGAGAAATCTACAAATAGTGGAAGAGCAAAATCAGAATGGCAACAATGTAAATCAAAACAATGATCTGAGAGACTCATAACATGTCACTTTGATAACAGTAAAGAGCTCCATCTCTTGGCCACAATTTTTGTCTAAAAAATATCATTTCTTAAAGAAAAAAAGAACATTAAATTATTTCTTTGACTATGAAGAAAGCAAAACATGTGATGACCATGCTCAGAAATGGAGGTTGAAATTTTTAATTGTTCTGGTATTCTGATAAAAGATTTACATAAATATAAAGTGTTTTTATTACTTTTTGAGTGGTTATCAGTCTGAGGCATGATGTATTATCATAAGGACAAGCTTATAAATTGTTGGGAAGTGCGCCCCCTTTGTTTAACTTTGAGCAGGATACTTTCTTCTGCACTTTTTTGTGAAGCATGCTAGCAGCACAATCACCTGAGCTGAACATTCTTGCAAGTGACTGCCAAAGAAAAACATTCATCGCTAGAGTGGTAATCTGTTGTCTCACGAAAAGGCAAACTGGAGATTGCGACGTTTCGACCGCTACTGCTAGTCTTCGTCAGGCAATGTGGACAATAGTCGCTGCGCGCGTCTTTTGTAGCGTAAGCTGCGTTCCGAAGGTGCCGGAAGGTGCGAAGGTGCCGAAGGTGCCGGAAAAACATTCATGTTGTTACAAATTAAATGGGAAAGTCTTTGACTATATTTTATATTCACGCCCAGGAATTATCTAACTCTTGGAGATGAATTTTAATTCCTGAAAATTCCTGAAAGTTATATGAAGAGAAAGAATTTATATCCCTTTTTCTCTTCCACATTTTGTCATCTTCCTCTCTCATCTTCCTCTCTCATCTTCCTCTCCATCCTCCTTCTTTTGTTTATCTCTTTCTCCTATTCTGTCTTCTCTTTTTTCCCATTCCTCTCTTTTCCTCTTTCTTTTGTTTCTTAGTTTGTTTCTCCTTTGATATCTTCTGCCCTCTCTTTTTTTCTATTCCTCTCTTCCATCGATGTGACCCCATTTTCTTTTTTACCCCCCTCATGTTGTTCTTAATCCCTTTCTATTTTTGATTTTATTCTCCCCTGTCAAGTCTCCTCTTTTTTCCCTATTCTTCTCTCTCTCTCTTCATTGTTTCTCTTTCTTAATTGTCTTCCCTTTAATTCTTCTTCTCCAGGCAGTGTGAAGACTCTGGCTGACTAATACACTTTAAAATAGCAAAGTGCTAGAAACAGCCCATTAAACCACCTACAAGCCCTCCAAGGTCTGACTATAGCTCCTATCTAAATAAAACTCCCCCATTACCTCTCCAACCTAGCATTGAACCTCACCTTTACCTTAAGGATGCGCTACTCTTCTACAAGTTGTTTAAAAACCGTGCTTGAGATACAGAAACTAGATTTCGAAGGTGAGATCGAGTCACGATCTGGCTGACAGGAGTGGGTGATGTTTGAAACGAGGGCGGAAGGGGACATTTTTTGTCAGCAGGAGGCAATCAGAGCGGCTTCCACTCACCCTAGTCCCACTCATAGGGACCGAGGGAAGTACACTAATGAATGAAGGCTGACTCACCGAGCAGGCCAAGAGTCATATGTGCTGCGTGCTAAGACGGGGGACGTGACAAAGCCGGAGCATGAAGCGAGCAAGCGAGGGGGGTACCCGCTTTAATCTCATTGGTGACTTCTCTCCCCCCAGTTTTGACCCTCCTGCACTTGACTCCCTTCTCATAATCCTTTATCCAATTGCAGGGAAGTTCTAAAGCTCCTCTTTAAATTCCTCACTCTCAGGGGGTCTCAGATCTTCTCATGTGCCCAAAACACAAGAACAGAGAGAGCTCACAAACATGCCATGTTTTCCATGCTACACATCGCCAGGCATGGACTTCATTTCTGGTGGAAATCCTCATCTTCGCATCTGTCTCACGAGTACTTCTGCCTTTCCCAGGATTTTGCTTTTGTTTGGTCTTATTTTTCCGGATTACCAAAGGGGTTCTACTCAATTACTACTCCCTGGGAGAATAGGGGACGAGTTTTGAGAATAATGCACTTTGGCATAGTTTTCATGAGGGTTCATGGTATAGACAAAATTTGCGCTGGGTTGTGATAATAATAATAATAATGATAATGTATTTTGTGATGTAAAGGGCCCTGCCCATGAGCAGATTTGCTTCTTAGGGTCCATACCATTATTTTATGTTTGTAAATATGTTGTATTTTTGTTGTTTTGTTTTTTATAATTGTTAAATAAATGAAATGAAATGAAAAAAAAAATGATGTATCAATGTAGTATTCATGAATTACATGCAAGAGTGAATTTACATGCCAGCTTTAGTCACTGTTTAAGTATTTTCCGATCTGCATGGGAAAAATGCTTTTGTTTTTGTGCCTCTTTTGAATATACTCCAAACACCATATGGCAATTAATGATAATGATGAAGATAAATTCAAAATATGAAAGCTTTATAAAACTTTATATACTTTTACATGGGAATTTCATCTCCACTGAGAAGTAAAAGAATTTTCATATTTGTACAGAACAAATAGTACAGATGGAAACAATTAAAAAGTTAACACTAAAAATAAAACAATCACATGATATAAACAGAAACACAACTTCAACAAGTGCATCCTCAAATCTAAAAATGTCAACATTAATTGGAAATGATTAAGTCTGAATCTTCTTTAACATAGGTTGAATATTACAGCAAACTCATGATATTTCTACAACTAGCAAATCTGGAATTGTTCTATAACAAATCAATCATTAAATAAAATGCATTCAAACTTATTTAAAATACACTACAGCTCAAAGGAATTGGCATAGGGAAAGGGAAAGGGAAGGAGCCGCAGTTTTAAACCGCTGTATATTTTGTCCGGCTCAGCATGAAACACGATGCTTTAGCCTAAAGCATCATGTTTCATCAAACAATAGACAAAATCTACCGCGGTTTAAAACTGCGTTTCCTTCCCTTTCTTCCCTTTCCCTTTCCCTATGCCAATTCCTTTGAGCTGTAGTGTAGAACTTGAAAACAAAAGGCCTTGAGAGAAACCTTGCATACCTCATGAGCTTACTTCCAATGACTGATCTGGTTCTGTTCAATACACCTATGAGTAGAAGGCACCAACAAAAGCCTGAATTTGTTCCTTTTCCCTCTTATATACAACTATGAAACACCAAAAATATCTCCACAACTCATTTTGTTAAGACACTAAGATGTAGTATCTTACACATTTTACCATGAACAAAAAGAATAAATCATATAAATATTTTATTGAATCATATTGGATATCAAGCATATAACTTATCATACACAAATTAATATGCCTGACATCTATACAATAAATAGAGTACAAACATACACACATGCACACAAACATACACACAAACACACATACAAACACACATACAAACATACATACATACACACATACATACACTGTACACATATATACATACATACATACATACATACATACATACGTACATACATACATACATACATACATACATACATACATACATGCATACATATACTCCAGCTCAAAGGAATTGGCATAGGTAAAGGGAAAAGGAAGAAAGGGAAGGAGCCGTAGTTTTAAACCGGTTTAAAACTGCCGCCTCTTCCCTTCCCCTTTCCCTATGCCAATTCCTTTGAGCTGGAGTGTACGTACATACATGCATACATACATACAAACATACCAAACAGACTGAGTCCCTCCTTGGCCCCACTCCCACCAGTCTTATAGACAGAGGGGTGGCTCTCTTTCTGGAAGATCTGCAGGCTGCTGTAGGCATTGGCATCGATGCTTACAAGATCAGACCTGGTTGAGCAAGAAATGAGCAGATAAAAGCAGATATAGGAAGCAAA
This sequence comes from Arbacia lixula, assembly GCA_963669155.1. NCBI lineage: Eukaryota > Metazoa > Echinodermata > Echinoidea > Arbacioida > Arbaciidae > Arbacia > Arbacia lixula. The sequence goes on from OZ022580.1 coordinate 10,204,456, forward strand.
TCGTAGAAACAGTACAAAAAATACCTAGTAACAAATATGGAAATCAGTCAACGTTATGTTTTCAAACATGGAAGAAAGATGTGTCCTTTTAGGGTGTTCTTTTACTTCAAGATTCATCAACACCTACCGAAATCAATTAAAGTAGAGCCAAAGTTGTTTTTTGCCTCGCGTTTTTTACATCTAAATTTAACACTTTTACATATGACTTTTGTGATGGTAGGTGACAAATATCATTCTTTGCAGCTTTCTGTTTATTCATCTCTTTCCAAAGTGTTACATTTCTTTTCCTTCTCTTTTCCTCCTACTTCCCTCTTCTCATTTCCCATTGTTCTCCCTCTCTTAACAAATGTCCTATTTTCATCCTTATAAACCCTTCATAATTTCAAATTCCTTACCCTCCCTCAGCTACTACTTGTATTTCCTCCACCCACGACCATTTATTGTACCCATAACTGTCAAATGAATATTTAATGGTGTCCATGAAACAATATTATTTTAAAATGGAAATTATAGATTTAGAACTATGGCACTAAAAGGAATGAATTATGGCATCACAAAATAACATTCACAAGTCATATGTGAAATCTGGTCACGATGTGTACCTAAAATGGAGAGGAGGTAGAGAGGGAAGTATAAATGTGAAGGAAAGGGAAGTGGGAATGAGAGGAGATGGGGAGAGGTAGAAAATTGAGGGATAGAAGAAAGAGTGGATAGAAGTAGAAGCTGACAAACAGACAGAGAAAGGGATAAGAGAACCAGAGTGCAAAACAAGGCACAATCATGAGATATAAATGGATGAAAGAGAATGGATGAGAATAAGTTTTGAGAGCACATATGTGTCTGGTCTATGCATAGAGAGGGAGAGAGAAGACAAGAGAAGTTTAGAAGGCCAGTGGCCTCTGTGATTGTAATGGCATTAAAGAAGAAATGTAAAGAGAAAGAGGGGGGAGAGGAAGATGAAGAGGGAGATGGAGAGGGAGAGAGAGGGGCTAGGATTGCAATGACATGATCAAGAAGGAAGAATAGGAGAAAGCAGAATAACAAAAGAATGAAAGGAAAATGAAATAACAGAGAGAAGAATAAGAGGTAGAGAGATGATAGAGAAACTGAGCTTGGAGGGGGAGGCCAGTAACAATGCCATTGTAATGACATGATTGAGTGGGAAGATCGAGAGATAGAAAACGAGACAGAACGAGAGAAAGAGAGAGGGAGGAACAGAAAGAAGAATGAGAGGGAGACAGGGAGAGTGAAGCTAAGCTAAACTGAATGAGAAGGAAGATCAAGAGATAGAAAAACGAGAAAGAGTGAGAGGAAAAGAAACAAAGAAAGAAAGAAGAAGAAACAGAGAGAAGAATAAGAAGAAGAGAGGGGAAGAGACCAGCTAAGCTGATTGAGAAGGCAGATCAAGGGATAGAAAAACAAGAAAGAAAGAGAGGAAAAGAATAAGAAGAATAAGACGAAGAGAGGGAACTGTAAGCTAAGCTCTGAGGGGCAGGCCAGTGTCCGCACCATCCCCATGTTCCCACTGGGGACTCCCTCTCATCTGTGCCTTCTGATGACGAGTGACATGTGCGGAAATGATCTATCATGGCCCCTCCACTCATCTCACGAACCCTTCCATCTCCCACCTCATCCCTTCCTCTCTACGCACAGCCGGGGGAAAAAAAGGAGCGCAATTTTCTGAATGAAATTACAGGCCGTAATCTCCTTCACACGCTACACTCCTTCCTCTCCAAAAACTGCAGATCTTCGGAAGCAAACCAAAAAGAAAGGGAAAAAAGTGTCTCTCAGCAACAGGGCCTTCCCACTGTTTTCCAATAGCTATTGAGTCATATGCGATGATTAAAGATTAGAGTTAGGAGGTAGCTGTGACATACTTTTGCCTGAAAAACTATTATTATGTATGATTAATTCGGTTTAGCTTCTATATTCGGATCTTAAAATGGTTACAGGAGTTTCCTGAAGGTTTGTTTTTACATTTTGTTATTCAATTTTGGGTGAGTAAGCATTTATTTGATTGACAAGGTCCATTGTTCTACTTTTACTGTAAAATTTACCAATAGTACGGCTCTTGCAAATACAGCTAAAAAAGAATTTATCGTTTTCTGTCCTATCCATCAACTCAATTTCTTGAGTTTAGCATGTTGACATCATTGTCATCCTCCTCATCCTCAGTTTGGTCATCATCTAGCTTCATCAACAACGGCTTCACCATCACTATAATCATCATCAACAGCACAGTTTATTCACCTGTATCATTATCATCATTATTACCATTAACATCATCATTGTCCTCATTTTTTATTATTGTCCTCATAATCATCATTTCATTATTATCAGTCATCATAATAATCATTGTCATAATTATCCCTGTCACCATAACTGTCATCATATATTATTATTATCATAACCATCATCATAGTCATCTTTATCCACATTATTGCTGTTGTCATCACCACAATCATAATCATCAATTGCTGTCATCATCATTATCGCTATAATTATCTTCATCTTAAAGGGAGGCGTTCACATTGTGACTGATCTCTCCCCCAGTATTTCGCCAAAAATGTTCATATTTGCTCCTCTCAATTTACATAGTCTCATTAACATTTGGCGGGTACATTCACTGTTCAATTTGTTTTTATTATCAAGATATACCCTTGTCGATATTTCACACCAATAATACTCTGTCCACACGAAGGGCTCTATAATCGGTTTGGCTCCCTCTAGTGGCCATAACTGGTAATGCCATCGAAAAAAAAAAACTCTACAAAAACTCTACCATAGTGTGCAGAGAATGGTCGGCATGTTCAGTTGATGTCTCATGCTCCCTCTACGATCACTGGTGGGGAGATCAGTGTCTACGATACAGGATTTCTTTCTCGCCCGGTGAAAGCACTGAAATTTATAATTCAGTGGGTGAAGCGCGGGGGGCTGGCGGGGGGGGGGGGGGGGGGGGTCTGGGGGAATTCGTCTAACTTGATAGGGCGGGCCGCGATGCCCCATTGAATTTGGGAAATTCTCTTGTAGTGTTTCTTCTCCTTGCGTTGGCGGGGTAGCAAGTCGTAAGTGCTGGTAACCACACTTGCCGCACACAATGGTATCGTGTATTTTGTATTGACTGATGGTTACAAAACTTTCGAGCAGGCAAACATGATTCTATTCAACATTTCAAAGTAACTTACGTCATTGTTTGTGATGGTGTACAGTGCTCTTGTTCATAAATTAAACGTTGACTGGTAATTGGTATTCCCTTCTTTAAATATAAAATCTCTTAAAGACTTTGATGAGTTGAGCTGAGAGAAGCAGGGTGGTGGAAGTTGGACGAATATTCTGTTACATGTATCTTTATTCGCAACTCCAGAACCGTGTCACATATGCTGGGTATGCGTTTCATAACACGCCGTTTGAGACTTTGAGCTGCACATGTCTGGCGATAGTCTCAGGTTCTTAGACACATTTTATTAGCCCGAAACCGCGAAGCACAGAGTGTATGTCAGTTTCGTACCGCACTCGATCTGTACACGCATTCGGACTGATTCCACCGTACTGGCTTGTGCTTGTGATACAGAAATAACTCGAAACGCATATCACCGTTTTATTTTCCTAATTTTCTCAAGCATCAGAACATGGACCATATACAGAGCAACCGCGCTATGTGACTTATAGTAAATAGACCTCCCGTTCTCCTCTTGGACATACAATACGCTCCGTTGCTTGTATTGGTAGCCGAGGCACTAGGCACAACGCAGTCTGTAATAACTGTCTGGTAACACAGACTATGCTCTAAACCCATCCTCGTCCATGCTCTTCCGTACTGTGTCCATCATGCACCTTAGCTTACAGCCTAATAGGCTACAGTGTACTCAGAGTGGCGTCTCTGGTGTACTGTAGTTCTAAGGCTACTTGTATGCAACACTGCTTGTATGTCACTTTCAGTACCGGACTGCAGAATACTTTTACTTACCGGAGCAAACTGGCACAATTATGTCAATACTATGTTAATTATCGTATTCATGGACATGATGAATGTTTTGGATGACAGATTCGTGCACGAATAAATGAAGTAAAGTTAGTTGATGATACATGTAATTGTTCAAAAAGCTATACGCTTCATACATGCTTGGTGTGCACGCATGGAACGTCAATGCGAGCTTCACGTAGCTAAGCAGCATTGCTGCATGATCGAGGACAGGAGACACCTTTCCAACTCAAGCCGGTCAGCGTCGCAGCCGGCCACGGCCTAGTCTAGGTTCTAGACGTATTTTATCAGCGCTCATTGGTATACACATGCGACGAAACCCAGCGCAACGATCTGGGTTTCGTCGCGCTGTGTATCGAATGCGGCCGGGCGACTCGGCTGTATACTCAGGAATGACACAGCCTGAATTTATAGATCCTATACATGTAGCTAACAAAAAGAAAACGGGGAAAGAGTACATATTAATAACCTAGCAAAATGAGACCTTTTTTTTCGGACACCGGATTGGACAACAATCAAACTGGGTCCCGACAGCTTCAGCCTATCACCGCTTCACCACACGATCCGACTCAGGCGAAAAGTTACAATACCCTTCTAGATACATGTATCATTCGAACAATTGTGAGATGCATGTTTCTCTCAGTGGCCACTGTCTGAAATATAGACTATATTAATGACCATTGCCCAACGGCCTACTGTCCATTCTCTCTCTCTCTCTCTCTCTCTCTCTTCTGCACCCGGCTTGACCTATCTGACCTGTACCGGCCAGCACTCAATGAACTAAAAATAACCCTCCACTGATTCACTTTCCCCGTTGTTTCATGTGACCATTCAGGGGGTGTGTGTATGTGTGTAATGGGGATGTAGTGTGTTATGTGTTTAGTACGTGTAGTCGTATCGTACAAAGTTACAGTCCAGGAGGTGGACTATGTCTGTCCATGGATCCTACTAGGGTCCACATGCTATAATACATGTAATTCTATTCGATTAGGAAGAACCATGGACGTACGCTATGAAGAACGTGGTTTGCTTTTAGTTTGAAACTAGGTCACGTTCGTGAAAGAACGAAGTCTGTAATTTGCGTGCCATATTTTGTTCACCAGGTTACTAATGTTTCAAAATAAAAATTTAAAAAAATTGTAAATGATTCTAATGCTCAGATGAGCCTCGCATGATGATGTTGGTAACTGCACTTATTTTAAATTTAGGACTTCGTTAGACTGAGTCTTGTTTTACAGACCAGCCTACGTCAGACAAACCGTTGTGGATGGCCCTATATTTTCGCTTGCCGTAGCGGCCATCCAGCAGTTCAGAACGCGGTATGGCTGCTATACATGTACATGTATTAGCTCTCCTTGTCCACTGACCGTGCTAGGGAAAGAGAGAGAAAGAGAGAGAGAGAGAGAGAAGAGAGAGAGAGAGAGAGAGAGAGAGAGAGAGAGAGAGAGAGAGAGAGAGATACTATGCATACTATACTCTTGCATGCTCTAAAATGTGTTGTGAAGCATACGTGAACGGATTTGAGAGAGATGTTAGGGGGGGGGGGGGGAATGAGAGAGTGAGAGGGAGGAAGAGAGATACTACATGTATGCAGGGCACTGGTTTCAAAATGCGTTGTAAAGCATACGTCATGTGAAACGATGAAGGGATTTGAGAGAGATGTGGAGGCGGGGGGGGGGGGGGGGGGTAAAGAATGAGAGAGTGAGAGGGAGGTAGAGAGACACTATACAGGGCACTGGTTTCAAAATGCGTTGTAAAGAATACGTCATGTGAAACGAAGGGATTTGAGAGAGATGTGGAGGCGGGGGGGGGGGGGGGGATAAAGAATGAGAGGGGGAGAGATAGATAGAGATGAAGATACTACATGTATACACAAGCATGATACATGTACATGTATTTATTTCAATATGTACGAAGAGAAAGTGGGTGAGAGAGAGAAATGAAAGAATGAAGACAGCAACAGAATAGAGCTAAGTTTAATATTTCACATTCAACCTTTTCTCGCTTATCTCTCTCTTTCTCTCTCACTCCTCTTTCTGTCAGCTGTACTTTCTCTCTATTTGTATCTGTCATTTTTCCCCTCATTCCTTCTATCTTTCTCACCCTCATACCCCTTGGCGGTATGTTTATCCCTCATCCCACACGTTTTATTTCTTTCTCACTTTTTTTTTCCTTTTTCTTTATCACTCCCTTTCTCACTTCATTCAAAAATGTTCTCTATATCATAAGCATTTACCCTACTTACTAGGCTGAGGAGCGCATTGTCACAACCGAGTCTGTTAACAACTATGTCTGGTAATACAGACGAGGTCGTAATCCCTCTGACTGCCCTGGACCCTCTTCATAGCAGGGGGAGGAAGAGAGTCCAGGGCAGTCAGAGGGTTTGGGGCCTAGTCTGTATTACCATACATAGTTGTTAAAAGACTCGATTGTGACAATGCACTCCTCAGCCTAGTAACTAGGCTACATAAGAATTTAAAGAAGCTTTGCTTCCCAACACACCGATTTTTGAATAAATATAATAAAAAGGCATACAGTACAAAAATGAGGGAGAAAGGAGAATGAACTGTAAATGTACAGAAGTCTAAATGTATTTTATACGATATATGTACATAACTAGATATATGCACTTCTAAAAATAGAAATGGATGAAGTTAACAACACTTACACTTGTCACACCAACAATACATGAGTTTGGAAGAGAAATTGGAAGAAAAAACTACAGGGTAGCCCTAATGCATGCAGATAAATTTCTTCCCAATGATAAATCTGGAAACTGACTCTGAGCAGAATTATTTTGATTGCCAGATTTGGAGGTTTTGTACGGGTCATTCGAAACCTACAGCCTATGAATACAATCACTGCATGTCACACTGCACAGTGATACGTTGAGGCAAGCGGCACACAGCTGAACGAACACTGCAATATCAATGTAGCTCGTGGTTGCTACATTGCAAACAGGGATTTTCACTTTTCCTGATGAGGTTTGAGAAGCTGCGACTGTGAGATGTCATACATGTTATTGCAAGGGTATACAGTTTCATGATGTCTGCAAATGGGCTACCCTGTCTTTAAGGTGTTGAAAATGATTCAAAATTTAAATAAAATCTGTTTTGTCCCATAATCACATTGTAAAAACATGCCGATTAAAATATTTGTGTGTTCATTTATGGACCCCTACATGTATATGAGAGTCACGCTTAAGTCCTGCAGCTCTTTAACCATGCCCCTTCTGCTCATTCTCATGGTCCTGAGGGCTCCAATGTTTTTCTCCTTGAGAACATTGAAGACGACAGGCGCACTGTAGTCCATGATGACACGCGCACTGTAGTCCATGATGACACTCCTTCTCGTCCCATAGACAGGCTTGGATAGTTCTTCCACTCTCTGGACGGTCATTGAGTTAGCCTTGATGATCTCTGCATTCCTTTCATGGCTTGTGTATGCTATCCACTTCAAACAGAAGTATTGTAATATGTCTGCTACTCCAAAGCACTAATTTCACCATTTCTTTGGCTTCAAATGGAGCTACTGTTTGAATCCTAGATGTCGTATGATGGTGAACAAGCTCTTGTTGATCAAGAGGATGCAGCCTGGAGAGTAAGCACGATATGCCTCATGATCGGATGGACCTTGAAAAGAGGGACGTATTCTGGTAGGCTGTTGGAAGCACACTGGTTGATGTCATTCAGGTGGAAAAAGGTGTCTTGAGACTGGTACATGTACCTGAGAGGAATGGTATAAAATGTAGTGGAAAAATACATGAACAGTTATTACAATACTTGAAAATGAATTATACAACTCATGTTTGACATATTGATAATTCTTTTTATTCCATGCCAACATTTACAGTTTTTCAATAGAAAATCAGCAATAATAATATGACACATGCTGCTGAGAGCTTCAAGACTTTTGGTTGTTGATTCTATTCTTTCAATTCTCCCTATCGCATATAGCCGATATCAAGCGATATCAGCTCACGATACCGATATCTGATCGATTGCTCTTGGGACGTATACTTCCGGTAAGAACTGGGTGTCGGCAGAAAGTGACCAAGAAATCACTTTTTTTTATGAATTAAGCAGTGAAAATTTTGTGTAGGGTTGTGGTTGGGGTCAGGGTTAGGTTTAGAATAAGGTTTAGGGTTAGTGTTAAGGTCAGGGTTAGGTTTAGGGTTAATATTCATAAAATTAGTTGGATACCCTGGTCCCTTATTGTATACGGGATTGCCGAATGTTCGTGGACCGGAAGTTCCTATCCCAAGAATTAAAGGTAAAAAAATTAGAGCGCCACACACGTTCAGATTCGGAGAGCTATATGCGATAGGGAGAATTCACAGAAATTAAACAAGAAAGGAGGAGAAAGCACATACTATCAAAAGAACAAACTATGTAGATCTAATTAAATGTTCTTTGAATGTTTCCATGGTGAGAGTGTCCTAATATATATTACTTAGAAAATTGTAAAACTTTCGGTAACACCATGTGGTTTTATTCTTTCAGATAATTGGCCCACTTATGGGGTGAAGAAAGGAAAGGAGAATGAAAAGTGAAAAAGGGAGATGTGAATTTTGTTATACTTTTTTATAACACTTCCACAAGACTATTTTAGCTTTAGTTTTCGGTGTTTTAAACCGAAAATAAATGGGATGGAATGGAGGTAGAAGAAGAGGGTGGGTGTTGATGAGAGCTGTGAACTAGTCACAAAGTAGTGATAAAGAGAAAAGAAAGAAAGAAAAGGAAATGAGAAAAGTGTAGAAAAGTTATAGTCAGTTCTGCAACTAACTATAGGTTTCTCAAAACATCAAGACTGATACTCCCTCTTTCAGATTTTGAAAGAAACCTATATTTCACTGTCCTTTCCTTTCTTCACCCCATAAGTGGGCCAATTATCCGAAAGAATACAACCACATGGTGTTACTGAAAATTTTACTATTTTCTAAATAGTATTTATTAGAATGTATATATGCGCTTCGTTCATCCCCCTTGAAATGCACCGCACTGGGTGTATTCTACCGGTCTAGTCTGTGTGTGTATTTGATGTGTTGCGTGCGCATTTTAATTAGCCATACAGCCACATGCAGTTGGCGAGGTGGAGTGACTTTATTCCGACACATTTTTCTAGTACATGTACATGTTAGACTAACTGTTCGGTCAACTAACCTGAATATTAATATACCAGATGTTAGCTTTGTAGCCTTTGTTGTCATAAACATCACAAAATTTTTCAACCTCAGCGTTTTGCTCTGCTGCTTCGGGAACAAAGGTTTACAGACATTCCCTCAGCGCAGTGCAAATTCCCTTGGTATGAACATTCTGTAATGTTTCCTCCAGTGGCAGCCAACATCTATAATGTTGTAAGATTTCTGATTTTTTTTTAAAAAAGTGTGCTTCTGATCTTTAAAAAAAAAAGGACAAGTAGGACTGGGATTATTTGTATTTTGATGTGGGACACACACAGAAATAAATAAAATGTCTGCACAATACATTTACTACCTGTTACATGACATCATGGAAAATACAATATCCACCTACAACCACCCCCCCCCCCCCCTTCCAATTACAGAACTGGTCAGAGCACCTACCTACATGCCTACATGTATACCACTACATGCTAGACAGGAATAACCGTCTCATTTGGGGCATCCTATAATCATAAATACATTTTTGGACAAACCCCCGAACAGGTAGGGGCATTCAGAGGAGCCAGATACAATCTCAGCAGATCCAACGTCCTACAGAGACTGATTTTTCGGTCTACTACATGCTGTCTACATGGAGTTCTGTGAGGGAGGCTTCTAAGTTTATGTCATAGAATTTTTTTTTTATGTAATCAAATTTGTAATGATTTCAACTGTACAGAAATTGTAAGGATATCAATTATTGTTAATAAGAAAAGCTTGATCCTGTATCGCTACAAGATAGAGTAAATTTCCAGTAAAGAAAATTCACACATCTCGGGGCGAAATCAGTCTCTGTAGTAGTTCTTCCAATCAAGTACATCCCTCTCATAAGAGTATTGTCATACTACAGGACGTTGGATCTGCTGAGATTGCATCTGGCTCCTATATAATTTCGATTAAAGAATGCCCCATATGAGATGGTTATTCCTGTGTAATTAAGCACGTGCAATTGCCAATGCCAAAAACGAGATCTCAAAATTATTTTTTCCTTGACTTTTGTTTTTTTAGTACAATCCAAAAACAGGCTTTGGAGTACACCGAAAAATCAGTGGCCATATTGTGTTATAAGCCACTAAGGACCTCTTCGAACATCTACCAATATTTGCAGGCCGATTCAATGAAATGACGGCTTCAGTGATTTTCAAAGGAAATCTTTTGTTCTCAATGCGTAACGTCCTCCCAGACGCACCAAATATAGTAACCTTGCTTCACCACGCAATTTCCCATTGATACAATAATTTCTGAGTAGGACGTGATTTCATTTGAAAAATTCTGTAGTTTATTCATAGAGCTTATAGTATGGCTATTGGGTTTATTCCGTTTTTCAACAGGTGGCTTAGATGTAGTCTACTATACACTATATAGTAGACTACTATAGTAGTTCTTTTCCAAAAAGTAATATCGGCTCACTATACTTGGTCGCCTTCCAGGCCACTATTGTGTACAAGTCTATGGAAAATACACCATAGGTTTATAAAGAGTAGTGGCCTCGAAGGAGACCAAAGAGATAGAGCCCATAGTAGATTACATCTGCATCTAAGCCACCTGTTGAAAAACGAAATAAACTGTATTTTGTGTTCGACTTGTGTCTGCGCATAACAGTTGCACACGTATTGGCAGAGGAGACGACGCAAGAGCAAGATAGGACATGATTTGAATGCCAGAAAGTGTCCGGGGTAACGAGTCCACTAGTGCTAGTGGCTTCGATCACGAGAATGCCAAATCAGTCTCTATTCGGGGCAGGGGGTATGTCAAAAATGTAATTTCGATTAAATAATGCCCCAAATGAGACGATTATTCCTGTCTAGCTTTGGAGTGCCAGTTTCATGGCATGGCGTTACATTACATTATTTATAGGCTTGAAAAATAACCCCCGCAAATGTTTTGATTTACCCCTGCTAGTGGATCTTCTTCAAGAAACAATTTTGGGTTCTGATCATGTAGGGCTAGGGCCTTTAGTAGGGGGAAATAACTAAAAACCTAGCGAGGACACTACAGTCCAGTCCAAATGTGTTTACAATTTACATGATGTAGGTGTAGTGCCTACTGGTACTGGTGTGTACGTTTGATTTTTCACATTTTGCAGGAAAACCTAACAGGCCAGACTCCCGACAGGCCATGCTGAAAATCTGAAATACCGCTCGTTCGAGCTCCACTCGACTCATGGAAGACAATATTGCCTGTGATTGCGTAGTACAGACTGCAATTATATGACTACTCTATGAAAGAAAGCAACTTACCAAAACACCAATAACCAAGAACTGAGATCCAGCAGGATTTTCCGGTGATTTGTCAAACATTTGCGACAACCAGCAGTGGTGACTGCATGTACTACGTACGTACACATACTAATCACGTACAATATAAGGTCGATCACTGACGTTGGAGCGCCGCTGACTAGCATGCTAGTACCCGCGGTATATTAGCCAGGCTGGCCGGCCCGGGGCTTTGCAGTCACCTCGTCTTACGATCAACTCGCACTACACGCAATTCGCCCCAATTTAGCGAAGTCACTTAAAATATTGTATCTCCTAAATTGTCACTCTCTGTAAGATATTTTGAAGTTGATTACTTATTTCAAAATTTATACAATTATAAATATACGGCAAATGGATTGCTCAAAGAGCACGGTTCTTCCAACAAAGTTTAGGCCTTATAAACACAGCGCAAATGTATGGCGCATTTGTATTAGGGCGAGTTGACACGATTCCCACCGATCGTACTCGTGTCGGCTGCTATGTCAAGCTCGTAGAGCTATGCCTGTAGCAGCCCGCACAAATATCAATACATGTACGGCAAGTACAGTGCGGCTGAGCCTTTATATAACAGCATAAAAAAACTAACACCTTTATGAATGCTAGCAAGTTGTAGGGACTCTTAGTTAGTTTATATGAACCTGATACATGTGTCAGTCCTATATTTTATTTAGCATAACAGTACACATTTCCAATATATGGGGATATCCTCAGCCAGATCTGAACATACCCAGGATTCTGAGACGTGTGAATTTTGATGTAGTTGTACCATCGATACGATGACGTGTGCCGTGTGGGGGCGCTCTTGTTTTAGTTTGTTCTGTCATCAAAATATGCGACAGGAGCAACTATCTATTTTTATGCCATTTCAGATTTCCTCATGCTTTTTTATTTTATCGTTCATATTTCGATCTGAAAACAATATATATGTTTTAAGAAATGTCATACATCAATATGATATCCATTACAAGTGTTCAATTAATATTTTTGACAATTTTCACACTATGGATAAGGCGCTTTAATCATCATTATCATTATGTGACAATTTTTTCTTTTCACTACCATCATCATAGACGCTATCACCATCGAAATTGCCACAACTTTTTTTGTTTTCTGATCAGTAATCTCTATAGTAACATATATCCTAAATGGCAAGAATACACCACCAGAGCTTCACATTAAAGCAGATTATCAGAGATAGCTGGCAATGAGAAGCCACTAAAGCGTGACGGGCTATTCTGGGAGATTGCCTTTCCAGTGTGCCCCCACCATCCTATCTTGTCTAATAGTATCATCAGATATCTACGTGCATCAAACCATAAATGTTTAAAAGAAGTAGGAAACAACAACTTTTACAATAGAAAACATCTTAAAATGGTGACAACCAGAGATAAACTGGGATGACATCAGGAAGAAGCTCGATAGACAAGGCATGACCATTGGATGACTTCTTTGAAAGATGTGATTTCCAATGTGTCTTCCTACCACTTAATCTCTCTGTCTTATCAGTTATCTTTATTGCATCAGAACAAGGCGGACAATAAATATGTCAAAGTCAGCAAGAGAAGGAAGTTAAAAGTTAAAGTTATGTTACAATAATAGATGCCTTACTACAGAAAAAAGCCATGAAGAGACGAACAAAGAACATGAATCGAAGTGTAAATCATTTTTTTTTCAAAGAGGATTCATTTGATTATTTCACTGCAATAAAAAAGGAACAAACATAAATACTTAAATGTCACCAAGAAAAGTGGGTTCAAATCACTTAGAACAAACAGCATGACAATAATGAAAACCAGATTTGAGAATATCAGAAAGAAATTAATAACTATTTAAAGATGTTGCTTTCCATCTTGAAATTGTAAGATTTTTAAAAACTTTCATCTCACACTGATAAAATCCTACTGCATCAAAAAGGGAAAGTACAAAGCTATTCCATTGCGAGACGTATACTGCAATAGGAGGTAGAAGCTGAATTTTACTTAATACCAGAATTGGGATTTAAAGCCAAAGATGACTTGGAAAGTAATCAGAAATAATTTACATGGAACTTGCATGGCTTTGATTCATTGTCTTTGATAAAAACATACTCAATTCACATAATTGATGATTTTTAAATATTGCTTTTTGGAGTATATGAAATCAAGATTTGTTTAGAAATTGACAAAGCACTGGAGAAAAGAAAAAGAAGTTACCAAAAAAGTTGAAATTGTTACCAAAGTTACCAAACATTACCAAAAATCTAATAAAATTGTACATTTATTTGAAGATTAATGAGTGTAAAATGAAAATGTTATTTCTTCAGAGTGAATATGTATGAATGAATTGTTATGATTTTGAACAAATACTTGTTTCAGGTGAAAGAAAAAAAAGAATAAGTGATACAGTACGACTAGTCTCTTCTGGAACTAAAAGCCAAGACTGCTGACTAGCTGTAATAGCTGAGCGCTCTGCAAGAACCTTCCGATTGTTAATGATTCCAGTTGAGGAACAATAAAGTATTTACAACTTCTAATATTGTCCTAAGAAACCCAAGCAGTTAAAGGTTTAGCCACAAACCTATCTACGAATACAGAGATATCCTGCGAGATGATACGGTTGGTATTAGATCCAATTGCTTACTTGATCTCAACATTAATGGTAATATGAGATGTTTGTTTTGGAATTTAAATGCAATAAAACTGACCATTTATTACTGACTCAGAGTTTGTTTGATATCTGATTTTTTTTATGATGGAATCTGGAAGGATGTGTTGGCAAGCACTGTGGTTGACCAGAAACTTGGTTGAGCTGTCAAGAGGACATTCATTCTAAACCCTGTGCGCACCAACTGAACTGCTGCTCTATTGGTTATGTGTGGATTACTTGTGTTAAAAAATCGTCAGTGGTGCATGAAGAGGTAATAGATAGCCACATTTACACTTGCTAACATCGCGATTTTTAAAATCTCGATTTTATCTCTCACCATTTACACCTGCCCCCCAAAACGCGATCTGAAACATTGCGATTTTTTGATAGGTACTGCGCATGTCCACCAGTCATCCAAAGGAGACCGGCGCGCTGCATGGTTATTATGACGTCATAAGTGGAGCGCCTAACTCAGCGCGTTGTTACATGTGGGCGTAATATTACAGAGAAGGATCAAAATCAACCTGCCAGGAGTGCTGCAAGTCACGTGGCAAAAAATCACAATTTCTCTACGCTCACCATTTTCACTGGCCAACTTTGCGATTTTTCACGGGAAGTTTAAAAAAATCAAACTCCGGGAAGTGATTTTTCTGGCGCGATGTTTTGGTTGTTTGGGTGAAAATTGCCTAGCAACTTACACCCAAAGATCGCAATCTTAGAAAAATCTTGATTTTGCTGGTCAGTGTAAATGGGCCTAATATATGAAAAATATTTTCCTGAGGTAGTTTGTGATTTATGTGAATGTAAGCTTAAAGAGATAGTCCACCCTGAAATGAAGTTAGTTCTTATATAAGCAAGCACATGACAGAAACATATAAGTGATGGTTTTGATGAAAACCGTCAAAGGATAAGAAAGTTATGATTGTTTGAAGTTTTGATTTTGTGACGTCACGTGCGAGATGCTCTCCCATATGTTTGAAAATGTTGATTTTCTAAAAAGGATATACATCATTTTATCCGTGCATTTGATACATCATTAGAAACATATTTTTACACACATACTTTTATGAAAACAATTATTCCTTAATCAAAAACAGAAAAAGAGCAATTTACTGCAACATACATGTATGGGAGAGCACCATGCATGTGACGTCACAAAACTGAACTTGTATGTTGTGTGCAAAGTTGTTCTTAGCTTACGAATAGATTGGTGACCCCCCCCCCCCCCCCCAGTACCATTAACTTTAATACAAAATTGTACCAGGGTCCATTTATAAGAACTTGTCCAATATTTATGTGGTCATTGATTGATAGTAGATTAGAAAGTACCCTTTGACTGTTAACATCATATAAACATAGGAACAGCAACAGCAAAAGCTGTTTTCAACCTGATAAAAAAGGCAGAATTATCATTTTTTGCTTCTTCTGGGCTGATAAAGGAGTGTTTTTGCAATAATACTGAGACAGATCACTCTATACAGCAGAGTTACCCCGTGCCAAAGGGAATGGGCTGTACTTGGGACTATGGATCCAAGAAATATGAAATCTTGAGCATCAAAAACAAATATTGATCTGGCAAGAAACACAATGGGTGTTTGGGGAGGATGTTCCGCCTGCAAGCAATCCAAATTGGGGAAGTATAGTCTGTCACAAATAATTTACAGCTCGGGCTGCTTGTGATGGGGCTGATCAAAACTGGCACGCAAGAATAACAAGCGATTATTCTTGGATTACTGGTTGACACTCTACGTAACTTGAGACAAATTACCCCATCGTCGGGGAGTGACCAGTTTGGGTTCGATGCAGGCATCAGTCACAATCTCTTCAGGAAACAAAGCTGTCATGGTTTAGATCAAACTAATGAAAAAATAATGGTGAAAGCATCATCAGTGTGAACAATGCTCTCCTGTATTTTTTATCATTATTAGAAGTAGTAGTATATTTTTATTTTTTAACATCATCATTATCATTATCAATATCATAATTATAATCATTATCATAGTAATTTAACAGTATTATGATCACTGTTATTATAATCATTATCATTATTGGCATTATTATAATCATGACATTACTACCATTATTATCATCATTATCATTACATTATCATTATTATCATCATTGTCATTATCATTACTATTATATTACTATTATCATTATTAGTATTATTAATTTAATCATTATCATTACTATTACCATTAACCCAATCACTGGATCAATGGACCCTGAAGGTCCCTATTTCTCTCCTGGGTATGGAGCAGCATTATAGATCAAATGTCTTGCTGAAGGACATACATGTAAGTGGCTATATACTGCTAGGTTTGAACCAGTACCCTACCAATTGGAAGCCAAGGGGATGATCCACTGCACCTCAACACATCCTTATTAAACAACCAACCCATAGAGATTACAATTCCCCAATCAGGGTCTGTTGCATAAAAATTATGTTTGAAGGTAACTCTGCCATAAATGGTAATTATCAAGGTAATATAGATTGACAGCCAATCAAATTCAAGGTTTCCATAGATGTTGCCACTGGTAGCACATCTGCCATCAGAGGGTAAGTTTTATGCAACGGGGTCCTGGCCATATATGAATTGGATATCCTAGCATTCAAGTCTCTTGGCAACTGTCATGTACTGTGAAATGCAGTTGATGTTTACGAGAGATTCGCATGATAGTACATGGTATATTAAGTCCTTCTACACCAGATAAAATGCTGCATGATGGGATTTGTGTGCAGTAAAGAGCCAGAGGGGCACTAAATGTTGATGGTGGAAAAAAAAAACATGGCAATCATGCTGCAAGATGTCTATGGTATAATGCCCTTATTGCTCTCAACAAGTGTGTCTTTACCTTTTTCCTTTGAAAAAAATAAAATGTCCTCTTTAAGAAATAAAAATTCCTGTAATTACACGTCCAATGATTGTTGAGGTTCTAGGTGATTCTGAAACTGTTTCAGTGGTGTATCCACCCTGTGGTTTAATTATGAACAATATGAACGCAGCTCTAATCTGTTAAAGATTATCATGAATGTCAGCCCAACCCTCTAGGGGTAATTAAAAGCTCAGATATAGAATGACCAGATCAGATAATTGATTTCAAGCAAGATAACGCTGTCAAGCAAAGTTGAATTCAAAAGGTCACGGTGTAAGTTTTACATGGGGAGCACTTAGATGAGATTAAAAGTAAAATGTGAAAGGTTGCGTCCCGGCCGTAAGTTTAAGATGGGACACAAATCCTGGAGTGCATGAGATGGTTATCTGGTGCGGAAAGATGTTAACGGTTTTAGCTGCTGAATATTGTCAACGATGTGAACACAGCCCTGAGGTGATTCAGTCCCGGTGTCCCATCATCATAGAGAGTGACGAGATCTAATCAATGGCAAGCTCTCTTTAGTTGCTTAAAATTGCTGAAAGTGAGAAAGCAACTCTCAAGATGATTCAATCCCACAATGACACCAAACCTAAAGACTTTGATAAATGGTTTCACATATTTATCGATTGCTGAAAGTATAAACAGAGCTCTTAACAGCAAAATATTATTAAAATGGGAACACACTTCCCAGGTGATTCAATCTTCCAAGTACAAATTTCCTCTAAACTGTCTTTGAAAGTCAAATGAATGGTTGCAAAGTTTACAGCATCTTGAACATATAAACTAAGCCCTTAGCAACTAATTGTTGTTCAACTTTGAACACAATTCCCAGGTAGTTTAACTTCAATTTCAATTCAATTCTTTATTCATTTAACAAACAAAAATGAACAACTTTCATGAATAATAAATAAAAGGCATTACCAGAAAGCTGATGGCTTGTAAGGTGTGATAACCTTGAACAAAGTTCAATTCCATTCTAATAACAAGCTTGTACAGCATCTTGAACATATAAACAGAGCCCTTAGCAGCTAAATATTGTCAAACTATTAACACAATTCCCAGGTAATTCAATCCCATACTCATAACAAGCCTGTAGACCGACTTTATAGTTAGATGAATGATTCATACATGAACAGATTATTCACAAAGTATGTGAGAAAAGGAATGTGAACACAGCACAGCTCTTCGGTGATTCAATCCTACGTACAATAATGACAAGCCTATAGACTGACTTAGCCAGATGAACGGTTCACACGTTAACAGATTCCATAAAGGTATGTGAGAAAAGGAATGTGAACACAGCACAGCTCTCCGGTGATTCAATCCTACATACAATAATAACAAGCCTATAGACTGGCTTAGTCAGATGAACGGTTCACACGTTAACAGATTCCATAAAGGTATGTGAGAAAAGGAATGTGAACACAGCACAGCTCTTCGGTGATTCAATCCTACATACAATAATAACAAGCCTATAGACTGGCTTAGTCAGATGAACGGTTCACACGTTAACAGATTCCATAAAGGTATGTGAGAAAAGGAATGTGAACACAGCACAGCTCTTTGGTGATTCAATCCTACATACAATAATAACAAGCCTATAGACTGGCTTAGTCAGATGAACGGTTCACACGTTAACAGATTCCATAAAGGTATGTGAGAAAAGGAATGTGAACACAGCACAGCTCTTTGATGATTCAATCCTACAATAATGACAAGCCTATAGACTGGCTTCATCAGATGAATGATTCACAAATTAACAGATTACAGAAAGTACATATACCCAGACCTCTGAGCTGCTACAGATTGCCGAAAAATGTGAACATAGCTCTCAGGTGAATCAGGGCCCCCCATCATCATTGCTGTAGAACGACAGGATCAGTTAAATGCTTTCAGTCTGCTTCTTTAACCCCGTTCGCATATATGCCACCTATCCTGAAAATAAGCGCAACATTTGCGACTATTTTTCCAATGCATTACCAATAGCTGCGTATATATGAACAGGAATCACTCACATCATGCGGTATTTGCTTCCTCCTTTTTACCACTTATTTTGAGGCTATTTTACGAATCGAGACCTAGTATAAGATACCGCAATATTGCGGTAAGTGAATCTTTTAAACTGCATTTGCAATATAGCAGAAGTTGCGGATTGTGTGATGTGTTCTAACATGTTTATCAGCAATCTCAACACTCGTATGGCTGAGCGGAACGTGTCACCATCGTGTGTTTGCTCTAGCTGGTGGGATTGAGTCCAGCTGTCCAAAATACTGTAATATTCTTTTTTTGGTGTATATGAATGACTTAACACTGGAAAGGGCGCTTGCAGATTAAAAGTTTGGTGCTCTTCTGGTTGTGCCTGATTTCTTGTTGAAAACTTTCTTACCAATGTGCATTGGTAATAATAGCGGTATTATCATAAACGTGGTATATGAACGGGGCTTACCGATGTACATTGGTAGTAAGAGCGGCCATATTATTATGATTATATGAACGGGGCTTACCAATGTACATTGGTAATAAGAGTGGCCATATTATTATGATTATATGAACGGGGCTTACCAATGTACATTGGTAATAAGAGTGGCCATATTATTATGATTATATGAACGGGGCTTACCAATGTACATTGGTAATAAGAGCGGCCATATTATCATGATTATATGAACGGGGCTTACCAATGTACATTGGTAATAAGAGTGGCCATATTATCATGATTATGTAAACGGGGCTTACCAATGTACATTGGTAATAAGAGTGGCCATATTATTATGATTATATGAACGGGGCTTACCAATGTACATTGGTAATAAGAGTGGCCATATTATTATGATTATATGAACGGGGCTTACCAATGTACATTGGTAATAAGAGTGGCCATATTATTATGATTATATGAACGGGGCTTACCAATGTACATTGGTAATAAGAGCGGCCATATTATCATGATTATATGAACGGGGCTTACCAATGTACATTGGTAATAAGAGCGGCCATATTATCATGATTATATGAACAGGGATTACCGATGTATATTGGTAATAAGAGTGGCCGGATTATCATGATTATATGAACGGGGCCCACCGATGTACATTGGTAATAAGAGCTGCCATATTATCATGATTATATGAACGGGGCTTACCGATGTGCATTGGAAAATAGTGGTGTTTTCATGACTATGGTATGTGAATGGAGCTAAACCGATGTGCACTGGTAATAATAACGGTATTATCATGATTATGGTGTATGAACGGGGCTTTTTGAGTCAGCTTGAGCCGGTGGAGCTGGGAGTTTGGAGGAAGGAAGCCTGGAAGGTGGTCAGGAGGAAGAGGAATCCTGATGTGTCACACAGATTTCTCCCATTCTAACATGATTTCCTCCCACCAAAAAATGGTATCTGATATGTGAATACCTCAATGGTTGTTTGTGTTTTCCTTCCATTAGATGCAATGTACTAAATAAAAAGATGTTCTTATCTAAGAGAGAAGAAAATTAATGGGTGATGTAAAGGGGGAAGAGGGATAGAGGAGAGGGGAAAAGAAGAGAGAGAGAGAGAGAGGGAGAGAGAGAGAAAAAAAAGAGAGAGAAAGAGAGAGAAAGAGAGAGAAAGAGAAAGAGAGGGGTAGAGAAAGAGAGAGAGAGAGGGGGAGAGAGAGTGAGAAAGAGAGAGAGAGAGAGAGAAAGAGAGAGAGGGAGAAAGAGAGAGAAAGAGAGAGAGGGGGAGAGAGAGAGAAATAGAGAGAGAGAGAGAGAGAGAGAGAAAGAGAGAGAAAGAGAGAGATAGAAGGGGGGGGGGGGTAAGTAGGGTATCTTCTTTTCTACTTCTTTGAAGTGATTTATCATTTTTAACTCATTGAGTGAAACATTTTCCTTTTCACAAATATTTCCACACGAACATCCAGCACTGGTTTTGGGTTTTATTTCCTTTCTTCTCAATATGACATGCTGAAATGTCTTGCATATTTTCAAACACACCCTTTCTTAACTCTTAGTGTGCCATCTGTGTGTACTTTTACATTACATGCAATTCCTATACAGAACAGCATTTAGTCTGGCACAGGAAGGGTTAACAACAACAACAACTACAACAACAATCAAACATAGTCTGCCTCATCAAGGTCACGCTGAAGTGGTTGAGTGAATCACCTGTAATCCTAGAATAATTTCCTTTAGCAGAAGTGACATAATAATCCTAGCTCTGTGGTATTCCCTACGTGACGTTTATTTGTAAAAACAATGCAAGTACATTTACATTCATGATCAATATTCACCTTGTGTTAGTGGATCACCACTAAGTCTGACCAATATCCTTGATAAGATGACGGACAGTGGTAAAAAAAAATGATTCATGGTTAGGGTTTCCATGACTTTGCAATATGCCTTCTGTCCATATTAGGAGAACCTGTTATTATTTCATAGTGATAAATAGTGGTTGTTGAAAGTAATTATGATGTCAACTACAAATATTCCACATTGCATAATCTTTCTTCAAGTGATTTCTGCTGTCTTCCTACAATTCCTTCTGAAATGTTGAAAATCAATACTGGATGTGCCACCTTCGACTAATTTTCACCTTTCTTATTTTTTTGTGCACAGACTGCTGATATCCGTTCACACCAACATATTCCATCTACAACCCATCAATCTATTTTGTATAATATTGTTTTCTTTAAAGAACAAGAATTTTTATAAAATCATGACAAAATAGAGGCCCTACATGATTTGGAAAGAATGTGCCAAGTTTCATGCACTTATCTACAAGGAAATAAATAAAGACTAAATGAGCGATGACAGAAACAGCAGAAGAAATATCATATCATCCATTTTCTCTCTGCAAAGCATTTGAATCTATGTAACCTGCCCTACTATGACTCATGAATAAAAAGAAGCAAGAGAAATGGAGGCCTTGTGTACTGATTTGTAAAGGGATAGTTCACCCTGAAATTTATAAGTGGTATAAATAAAAGGAGACACATGAGAGAAACGTATTAGGGAAGTTTTTATGAAAATTTGTCAAAGGATAAGAAAGTTATGATCTTTTAAAGTTTTTATTTTGTGATGTCACGTGTGAGGTGCTCTCCTATATGTTGTGCACAATTTTTTTCGAAAATGTGCATTTTCTCAAAAAGATATGCATAATTTTACCTGTGCATTTGATACATCATTAGATATGTTTTTATACACATACCTGTATGAAAAAAATCATTCCATTGTCTAAAACCGAAAAAGAGTATTTCATGGAATTATTTGGTACACAACATATGGGAGAGCACCTCGCTCGTGACATCACAAAATTGAAATTTCAAAAGATCATTACTTTCTTATCTCTTGACGGATTTTCATCAAACCTTCACTCATATGTTTCTTTCATGTTTCTGCCTTTCTTGAAACCAACTTAAATTCAGGGTGGACTATCACTTTAAGTACCATGTCATCATCATAAGCCAAGTGGCAGTCTGTGGATAGTGTCGCTGCCCTGCAAGCAGTAGCTTGCATGTTTTTCTCCCGCTTATTTCTTATTTTCTTTGCTTATTTTAGTTACAGATTGATTGATCTATCTTATTTTTACAGAGTAACAGCAAGACAGAGATTATATCAATACATGAATGAGCAAAACAAAAAATTTAACTCTCACTTACTTCATCTCTGATTATAATCAGGAAGCAAGTGCCCAGAGATATTTGCTCTCTTTCTTTTACCCATCTCACTACTAATCTCCTTGCGAGTGAAAATCCTTCAAGCAATCAAGTAATCCCTCTACACCCTATCAAAACCGATGCCTACTGTCTACCCCTCTATTGTCGACTTCATTTAATTTCTCCCTCTACCCCAGTTTTCTTGAGACTCCCTCGCTTCCTTACAATGAAGGTCATACGTGGAGATGGCTAACCAAGACCAGCTCCCACCCCAAGACTGAAGGATGGGAGGAAATGGCCTTTCAATGGCCATTCTCCCATCTGGCTCGGTCGGTTCTTCACCTTGCCGCATCCTGAAACAATACTGCTAAATCCACTACTACTGAACCAAATTGTCTGCATCAATTGTCTCTTTCAGTTCATCAGTTCTATTTTGCCAGACATTGCAGGCTAAGTTGCAGCCATTGCAGCTGGTCTCCAGGGGTCAGTTGGTGTTACCTCGAGTGAACTTTGCAGCAGAGAATGGGTTTAACACATCAACTTGATTTAATGATACAGATTGTTTGTCAGCCTTAAAATCAGGCTCCCCTCTCTTGTTGAAAGCAATTACTTCATAAATTGGCCATACATCATCATCTCTCTTCTGGTCTCTTTCTCCTCAAATCCCCCTCCCATCCCCCTCTTTATCCATTCTCCCTCTTCCCCTGTCTCTCTGTCTATCTCCTGCTTCCCCCTCTCAGCCCCTCAACCTATCTTTCCTTTTTCCATCTTTTCCCTATCTCTGTCTCTCCCCCTTCCAGTTTACTACCATTTTACTCTTCCCCCTCTCTTGTTTCTCTTCCCTCCCCCCTTTTCCTCCCCCCCCCCCCTCTCTCTCCCCTCCCTCTCTCTTTTCCCTCTTCCACACACACCTCGTCACTCAACTTCCATCTATTGATGTAAATGTCACTCCTGAAAACAAGAATGGGCTACAAACCTACATTCATGTCTTTAGCAGACCACAGTTGAGCAGTGTTAGCTCACAACATCTCAAACAATGATTGTTGAAGCAATCACATTGCTCTTCCTCTCTACCTCTTCATCTCTCTTTTCCCTCTTCCACACACACCTCATCACTCAACTTCCATCTACTGATGTAAATGTCATTCCTGAAAACAAGAATGAGCTACAAACTGACATTCATGTCTTTAGCAGACCACAGTTGAGCAGTGTTAGCACATAACATCTCAAACAATGATTGTTGAAGCAATCACACTGCTTAACTTCCCTTATTGATGTAAGTAAACCTGGATGGGGCAAAAATGGGAGGATGGGAGGCAGCGCGAAGGGTGGGAGAACATAGAAAAGAGGAAGAGAGAGAAAACATAGAATAGAGGAAGAGAGAGACAGAGAGAGTCAGCAAGAGTGAGAGAGAGGGGGGGGGGGGGGAGAAAAGAGAGAAGAGAGAGAAGGAAAGATAGGGAGGGAAGGGAGGGAGCTAAAAACAAGATATAATTGAAAAAAGGGACAAAAATAGAGAGGTGGCAATGACCCTTGAAGGAACAATAGCCCTTACTCTTTTTAATGCTGTCATGCACACACACACTATCATTTTAAGCGTTAAAAATGCTTTATATGTCAGTTTTTAATTTTCATACCAGCAATACCTACAAGTCCTATTGACAGCTTCTGTCTGATATAGAATGGCTTGAGACAACAGCATACAAAGTATAGCATATGGTGGGTGGGAGTTAGCCATGACACAAGAGAACAAGATTGCGGGTTTAATCCAGGACATATATATAACCCTATTCATACTTTCAAGAAAAAGCTAGCTGACAGTCCAACTTAGGAAATGTGGTATAGTCGCGACTGCACAAAACTACTGATATATAGCATCATTCACACTTTCAAGAAGAAGTGATTTACCATCAAACTGAGGAAACATGGTATCAACGCAGCTCCAGAAACCTACCAATATATAACCTCTTTCACACTTTCAAGAAGTGATCTGGCAGGCATACTGAGGAAACATGGTGTAGACACGTCCACACAAAACTACTGATATATAACCCCGTTCACACTTTAGAGAAAAAGTATACTGACACTCAAAATCGAGGAAACATGACATAGACACCCCAGCACTAAACTACTAATATATCATCTCGTTCATACTTTCAAGAAGATGTGATTTATCATGATCAAACTGAGGAAACATGGTATAGACAGGGCTCCACAAACCTACTGATTAATAACCTCTTTCACACTTTCAAGAAGAAGGGATATGGCAGTCAAACTAAGGGAAACATGGTATAGACACTGCTCCACATGGCCTTAATTCATCTCATATTCCTGTTCCTCCCATCCCTCCCTAACAAGAGGAGAAACAGTGTACATATTGCAACCATAAAAGCCAGACAGCATCAGCTTTTTGAACGTGAGCTGGTGATTCACTCACGGCCAAGATCTGGAAGTATTTAATTCCGGATCCAGAACGCTAAATCTTGCAAGATCCTCAACGTCTGCGATTAATTCCGATTGGCCAGAAATTACCTTTCCACTTTTTGCTGAAGTCTCCTTTTTAAAAAAAATTCAAGAAAGATTAAAAATAGAATTTGTAATGATCTACCGACTAAGATTAAGAGTGAGTTAATAAATTGAATGAACGCTTCAAAAATGACTACTTTCACTTTCTTCATCTCTGATCATTATCAGGTATTAAGGGCCCTGAGATATTTGTTCCTTTTTTTCAAAGTACTTTAGGAAAAAGTCAGCAATTTGGCATCGAACATAAACAGGTAGACGGCTTCATAAAAGTTTTTAATTTTGTTTCAAAAAGGAGGACTTTCTCTTAACCAGAAGACATGGATCTTTTATGGAAGGAAGCTGTGAGAGTTATAAAACAGACTTCACGCCTGGAGTGAAGCAGAGATGAAACTTCCTCTTTCAACATTTCAAGCAAAAATAAACCTTTCTCAAACTTTCCATGAGATATCTTGATACAGTTTATCTTGGTTTATGGTAACTCGTAACAAATAAGCAACATCCTCAATCATTGCATTATGCTTCATCAAAGGCATTAAACCAGCAAATGAGAGTTTCCATTCAAAAGAACCATCAGTAGGCCAACATTTCCAAGATCAACATGTATACGTCGTGACAGGGCCAATATTTGTAATCATCTTTTTACCAAACTGATGAAAAGGATAGACGCAGAACAATATGTAACAACATCCACGATCAGGCCCTCCTTCCATATAATCATTTCATTACACAAGAATCACTCGCATCTTCTTTACGAAGCTCTGAATCCTGGCTGGGAGTCACAGACAGACAGAGCCAAATATAGGTTAGCGTAACCTTTACACCACAAACACATGGTGTGCGTGATATATCCCAAGCTACCATAGATGCGAGGCAGATGGGCTAATTTTCATCTAATGCAAACAAATTGGAGGGTTTGATCCTTTGTCTGATTCCCGTCAGGGCCTGTCACAATGAGGCACAGCCTGGGTTCCTTGAAGACTGCAGGGAGATCGATGCGAGCTAGGAGAAAGGATTGATGCCAAGGCTTGGCAAGCTCTCATTAACCCCGTTCATATACACCACCTATCCGCAAAATAAGCGCAACATTTACGGCAACTTTGCTGATGTATTACCGATAGCTGCGTATATGAATGGGAATCACTCAAATAATGCCGTATTTGCTACCTCCTTTTTTCTGCTTATTTTGCGGATCGAGACCTAGTAATAAAACGGCAGTATTGCGGTAAGCGAATCTCATAAACTGTGCCAGCAAAATAGCCGTAAATGATGCACCTCGTGCATCACACGCTGGCATGTCATTTGCAAATCACATCGCTCATATGGCTTAGTGGAACATGTCACCATCGAGTGTTAGCTCGATCTAGCTAACGGTGTGGAGAGAGTCCAGCTGTCCAACACACCGCAACATTATGTCTTTTTCAGTGTATATGAATGGTGCTTTTAGAGGCTGGAAACTTTCTTACAACCGTGCATCGGTAATAATAGTGGTATTATCACGATTGTAGTATATGAACGGGGCTTGTGAGAAAGGACAATGTTGCGGCTTGGCAAGCCTTCCATCATAAACTCAAGTATCCATACGGAAGCTTGTGTATAAACTGCCCAAGGAAACTGGACATGACAGAGATTTAATTTCTCTCTGCTGATAAAACTGTGTGTGAAATAAATACTATGAAGACAGATAAAGTTATCTGATGAATGGATAAATAAATCCATCTATCATAAACTCAAGTATCCGTAAGGAAGCTTGCGTGTAAACGGCCCAAGGAAACTGGACGTGGCGGAGAGTTAATTTCTTTTGGCTGATAAGACTCTGTGTGAAATAAATTAAAGACAGAAACAATTATCTGACGAATTATCCGTCATTGACAAACAGAATGATATCTGTATGTAGATGGTTTTTGCTACAGATGTGGTTGATGTATGATGACTTTCCAAAGTATAATGTAGGGGGTCATAAAGAAGTTGCAAATCATCTTTGAACGAATGCTTTTAAAAAAAAGGAATGCTCTTTAAAAAAAAAGTATGGGTAACACAGTGACTTTTTGTGTGACTTTTATGTGTGCTCCTCTTCCCCTCATTTATTTGGTCAACAAAATATATGTACCATAAACACATAGTGTCTGGAGGGGGTGGGGGATGCATCCATTAAAACAAAAACAGTTATCTGAAAATGTCATCAAATTGAGAGTATATCAAACTTGCTCTGAAAAGTCTATTGTTCCCGCAACCTCTTTACCAAAGTGGAGTTGACACTGTCTGTCATATTAACCCCAATTGCTATTGTGTTGACTCTTCAAAATAAATTTGTTAAAATGTCAACTAGTTCCAGTTTCTCTGAAACCCTACTTCTCCAAGCATTTAACCTAAAAAACTTCTCTTGTGAAAAACATAACAAAAGACTGTCCTTTGCAATCTGTTTTCCACCCAGCTTGACATTTTAATCCACCAAGATTTCCTGGAAGTAATGACAGTTTCGCATGCTTTTCTCACGGGGGACGACATTTTAAAGAATGAAACCTGTCTCACTGAAGTTGGGTTTCACTAACCATATTAGCTTCTTGTCCACTCTTGCGATTATCATATTTATTTATTAGGTCAATAAATGCCTGAAGCTCCCACGCTTGTTTGTATGGAAACACGAAACCAACCTTCACATTTACACAATTCACCCGTAATGGTTGGCTTTTGAATGTCACTCAACCTATCATTCTGAATACTATAAAACAATTATAATGCCTGTCATCTAACCCATTTTTGTTGATATTTTATGCTTACAGTGTTATTTTGTTTCTAAAATGTCAAGTGAATAATAATCAGTCTCCGCATCATCCCACTCCTCCAGAATTAAACCGCAACTTCGAAAACAAAACAAATGACTGTCAAATCCATTTTCCATCCAACCTGACATTTTAATCTCAACAGATTTCCTTGAAGTTGCTGCGGTAGTGCAATCTCTTCTCAGAAGGATCTTGTTAACTCATCAAATCTGTCACTGAAGTTAGGTTTCACTTATAATATCTTCTTCTCCTTTTCTTGCTATTCTTAACCATAACCAAAGTTATTGTCTTCGACACGTCAGATTCACTTAACTTTTCATTTTACCTTCAAGTCTGCCTCGCTTTTTGGGAGAAAGCAATTAGAATGCATGCAGGTATAGAGAGAATATCATTACCCAATGCAGCTTTCAACTTCAACTAGTTTCTAGATACAGTTAGATGCTGACTTTTGACTAGAGTGCATTGCAGGTTATCATATGTAGAGTGTACTAGTTTCAGTTTTAGTTTGTTCAAACTAAATCAAACATAAAAAAAGCACAAAACAGAACTGTAAAAGACAATCAGAATGATACGTTTGGGACCCCAGAGAAGCACAGTTTGTGAATGGGCCCCTTTACCCAAATAACTATTATGCTATATGGTAATGTACAGCATGTTTTATGGGTATAATGTATGTACAAATGATGCAACAGCATAAGAAATGTAGAGTATACCCCTCGATTTCCCTTTTCACAACACACATATACACATACACATCCACACTTCACTCATGGCTACCCCATCTTATACAGAAGGGGAGTTGTTTGCCGCAATAAAGTATCATTTTGACGAAGATTTGAAAAAGCGCACGCATCCAGTGACGTACGAGAAGTCAAAATTCCATAGATTGTAAGTAAGTCAACAATAGACCATTTTCCTAACGTATTCACAACTTTCCCCCTAACTGTGTAGTAATGCGTTACTGCAATCACCTGTATCTTAATTGTCATTCAGATTCAATGAATGGAATGCACTTTGAATCTATTAGTTGTTGCTACTCAGACAAACCTCGGACAAGCTTTGGGGTTCCCATTGGTAACGTATTGTTTGAATGGCGTGAATAAAACATTTTATTTATGCCGTTGGCATTTATGGCGTTTTGACTTCTCATACTTCACTGGAGGCGTGCATTTTTTCAAATTTTCGTCAAATGAGACTTTGTTGCGGCAAACGAATGTGAAATTTGTTTTCAGTGGATATTTTACATAGACTAGTGGGAACTTATTTTTCTAATTTAGTAACCCTTTAAAGAGAGGATAATGTGATGTTAAGGTAAGAAATGCTGACATCACCATCACTGGCTCTACACCAACACCGTTAAACTGGCGTCGCTCTAGCTGATGTAAATGTAAGCATTAAGAGGAGTGTTAAACTTAATGTTTTCCGTTGGCAATTATATGACACCTAGATAGATCCCTGTCATGTGATCGCTTGTTTGATATCGATCATTCAGTCCAATTACAATGATGTCACCAACGGTGCAATTTTCGATCCATTCATCGTGCAATTTTAGATCCATACGATATTGTCCATTTGCCCATTGCACGTGCTTTCCTCTACTCCTCGCACAGACCCCAAATGTAACATCTCACCCGAGGGGTAAATTTAGGGGACACGCGGTCAGTGGAGGGTAGTGTTCAGTGGGTGGGGCGCGCGCAGTGTGTGGAGGAGAAAAAAAATTCCGAAGGGCTAGCATCTCAAGCTACATTAATTTGCCTATAACCTCTGACACAGAGCGCCGGTGCATGTGAATCAACAAACGTAAATATGGCGGTGTTTGTTTTGATGATCTTCTGTAGTTGTCATATAAAAGAAATGATTTTTTTTCATTCGTGCAATGGACAGAATGTTACATTCAGTGAAAAGATTCATTCAACTTGGCTATGCCTCATTGAATGGGTATTTTTATCTTTCACCTCATGAAATATTCTGTCCATTGCAGTCATAAACATTCACTATTTGTATTCTATTATACCAAGCAAGTGGTAGTAAAAAATGTTTTACATAGAAGAGACTTGAACTTTGAGGGAGAATGTTTGGGTGTTAAGAATGGAAGCATTGAACATACAATGACAGAGTCTTGATTTTAAGGATGGGAATGTTGAACTTACAAGGAGAAGGTCTTGATGTTTAGGATGGGAATGTTGACATCAAGTCTCTCTAGTTCTACGCCAATCCGTTTCTTGTCCAAGTATCGCAGCAGACCACCAGTAGCTCGGATCTACAGAAGATAGAACAAGATGGGACGTACGTAAAGAATGTGAACAAATTATATTTACACAGCCAGATAATCTTGTCATAAAGAAGTGAAACAAAACTATAACCCAATTTAATGATAAAGAACTCTAAACCTGTGATTCAGCTGTGATGTTATTGAAATGGGACAGAATGCGAAGTATGTGCAGAATGTGAGCAAATCATATACATGCAACTAGCTAATCTTGTCATCAAGAGAGGAAATAAGGGACTAACCCAAAAGGTAAGTATAAAGGTAAGTGTAAAAAAATGTTACTAAGCAATAACAGAGATCTCAAAACCAAGTTCAAGTTCTTCTTTTGATTCATTTGTGTGGAATGTGTACATACATGTATGTTGTGACTAGTTAAGACAGAGAAAGGAGTGGAGATAGAAGGAAGGAAAAGAGAGGGAGGAAGGGAGAACTGGTAGAGGAGTAACAAATAGGGGGCAAAAAAGAGGTACAGAGAGGATGCCATAGGGTGAATGAAAGAAGGAAAGAGATGAGAGAGTGAGAGAAAGATGAGAGAGAAAGGAAGAGAGAAAGTGTGAGTTGTGTGCACAATCAGTGGAGAAAGTGAGAGTAACAAACACAGAGAAGACAAAGAAGACAGAGAGAGAGATAGAGAAAGAAAACAAGAGAAAGACAGAGAAATAATATAAAAAAAAATGAAAACAATTAAATGAGACATAGTAATGAGAGCAATGGAGAGAGAGAGAGAGAGAGAGAGAGATAAGGCATCTTTTTGGCATAAGTCATCACTGTGACATTGAAGCAGCTTGACAAATCAAACATTGACAACCTCAGCGTAATTCTTGGCAAATTACTCAAAATTAGACATATCCTTCTTCTTTGCCACAAAAAACATGGTGGGGTACTAAATCACTCGATGTGATTGACTAGAGAGCTTGATTGCAAACTGTCTGTGGAGGATCATTGCCATAAGATGACCTAATTCCATGCCACTACACTGCCAATGAGGCTAATTACTAGTCGACTTCAGTAAATACCTCAAATTAACCCCCAGTGCAAGAAAATTATCATTTGATTCAAACAGATAACTTGAAAATAGTAAAAAAGTTTCAAGTGGAGTCTTTGCTACACTTTCAAAACTTATCTCTTTTACACTAAAGTTTTAAAATGCTTCTATATTTTTGCAAAGTGAAGTTAAATATTCATGTTGCACATGCAATACATTGTTAATAGCTTGCATGTAGAACATGTAGCCATAATGCACTTTTTAGCAATACAATTCAATTCCACTTAAAAAACAAAGACCAATCAAGTATTTTTGTGAGAGTGCAAGAAAGTAAAGAAACCGTTTAAAATGGTAGTTTTACTTTTCCTGAAAGAGAGCTCTGAATAACAAGTAATTACTACTAATATTCAATGTATATGGCTTTACTCAATACATATCCGTAGAGTTAAATTTGGCAACAATCACCTGAGCGCAGTGAAAAATATCAACAGGGCCAGAAAGGGACCCCTGTGAGAGATTATTTGTCCTTGGGTATAATGTAAAACATACTTCAGGATGAAATGTTCTTTGAATGTTTAGATGGTGAGAGCCTAATAATAAATACTATTTAGAAAATAGTAAAACTTTCGGTAACACCATGTGGTTGTATTCTTGCAGGATATTTGACCCTCTATATATGGTGAAGAAAGGAAATGAAGGAGTGAAAAGAGGAAAGACGATTTTTACTTTTTTGAAATTAAACCTTATTTAAACTTATTTAACATAACAAGACTATTTTAAGCTTTTGTTTCAGGTGTTTTAAACCAAAATAAATGGGATGAAATGGAAGTAGAAGGAGAGGGTTGTGATGAGCGTTGTGTTAACTAGTCACAAAGAAGTTAAACAGAGGAAAGAACCTTACGATGTTTGCTTCATGAGATCGGGCTTGAAAAGTAGCCTCGCCGAATGCAATTTGATTTCTCCCCCTGTGCCTGAGTTTGTTCACCTGTTGGGGCTTTTTTCATAGACTGATGGTAGTCTGTAACATGAATGAAGTTGAGTTCAGAAGGAGGATGGCCCCAGGCCTTGTCAGTCAAGTCTTGAATGCTCCTCAAGCTTGAAGAGCTTACCTAAACAAAGGTAATGTGAGGTCGGATACTGGAAAGGCCATTTACATCCTGCCAGATTCATCTTTTCTCGTCTCTTTATACAACAATGTATGTACCTACCTAAACAAGGGTAATGTGCGGTTGAATACTGCAAAGCCAGTATCCTCCTCCTCCTCCCTCCTTTCCCTTCTATTCCATTCTTCTTCTTCTTCTTCTCCTTTCTTCTCCCTTCTTCTTCTTCTTCTTCTTCTTCTTCTTCTTCTCCTTCTCCTTCTCCTTCTTTTTCTTTTTCTTCTTCTTCTTCTTCTTCCTCCTCCTCCTCCTTCTTCTCCTTCTTCTTCTTCCTCTCCTTTTTCTTCTTCTTCTTCCTCCTCCTCCTCCTCCTCCTCCTCCTCCTCCTTCTTCTTCTTCTTCTTCTTCTTCTTCTTCTTCTTTTTCTTCTTCTTCTTCTTCTTCTCCTTCTTTCTCATGAAATGTATTTCAAGCTTGAAGAACCTACCTAAAAAAGGGGGAATGTACGGTCAAATACTGCAGAGGCTACTCGAATCCTGCCAATTTCATCTTCTTTGCTTTATCAGGTTTTTTACCCCTTATCTACTACATTGTAATGTTCTCCTTGCCTTCTCCTTCTTCTCCTTTGCCGCCTTCTTTTCCTAAAATGTATTTCAAGCTTGACAGGCTGACCTTAACATAGACAATGTGTTGATGAATACTGCAGAGGCTATTTGAATTCTGCCATTTTCATTTCCTCTTTTTCTACTGCATTGCAATGTTCTCCTTTCCTTCTTCTTCCTCTCATGTGCCAGATTCTTTTCCTGAAATTTATTTCAAGTTTGACAAGCTTGACATGGACAATGTGTGGTTGAATACTGCAGAGGCTATTTGAATCCTGCCAGATCCATCTTTTCTCTCCTCTTTATACTCTAATGTATTCTTCTCTTTCCTTCTTATTCTTCTCCTATGCCTTATTATATCTCCTGAAATGCATTTCAAGCTGGAAGGGCCTACCTAAACAAGGGTAATGTGAGGTCAACTACTGCAGAGGCTATTTCAATACTGCCAGATGCATCTTTTCTCTTCTCTTGTATATACTATAATGTATTTGTCTCTTTTCATTCTTCTTCTTCTCCAATGCATTTTTCATCTCCTTAAATGCATTTGAAGTTTGAAGGGCCTACCTTAGCAGGGGTAATGTGTGGTTGAATACTGCAGAGGCTATTTGAATCCTGCCAGTTTCATCTTCATTGCTTCACCTTTTCCCCCTCGTTTTCTACTAATTGTAGTTTTCTCCTGTCCTTCTTTTTCATGTCCTTTGCCTTATTCTTTACCTACCATTAATTTCAAGCTTTGTAGAGGAAGAAGAGAAAAAGGCCGACCTTAACAAGGACAATATGTGGTTGAATACTGGAGAGACTATTTGAATCCTGCCAATCTAATCTTCTCTGCCTTTCTTTTAACTTCTGTATTTACTATGTAGTATTCTCCTTTCTTTCTTCTCCCTTCTCCTGTGTCTTATTCTTTTCCTAACATGCAATTCCAGCTTGACAGGCTGACCCTAACATGGACAATGTGTGGTTGAATACTGGAGAGGTCATGTCAATGCTGTCAGTTGTATCTTTTCTCTTCTCCCTCTTGTTCTCCTCCCATGCGTTATGCATCTCCTGAAATGTCCTTCTTTTTCACGTCCTTTGCCTTATTCTTTACCTAAAATTAATTTCAAGCTTAATTAATTAATTTCAAGGCCCACCTTAACAAGGACAATATGTGGTTGAATACTGGAGAGACTATTTTAATCCTGCCAATTTAATCTTCTCTGCCTTTCTTTTAACTTCTGTATCTACTATGTAGTATTCTCCTTTCCTTCTTCTTCCTTCTCCTGTGTCTTATTCTTTTCCTAACATGCAATTCCAGCTTGACAGGCTGACCTTAACACGGACAAAGTGTGGTTGAATACTGGAGAGGCCATGTCAATGCTGTCAGTTGCATCTTTTCTCTTTTCCCTCTACAATTAATTCTTCTCCTCTCCTTCTTGTTCTCCTCCTATGCGTTATTCATCTCCTGAAATGTATTTGAAGTTTGAAGAGCCTATACCTAAAGAAGGGAAAGGTGTGGTTGAATACTGGAGAGGCCATCATTCATTGTTTGCCAGTTACATCTTTGTAGCTAAAAGACAGAGTATCCCATTTGCAAAGGTCATGGAACTTTGTAAGAATCAGCTGTATACCCTAACGATAACGTGTATGACATTTCACAGTCATAGCTTTACTAAACATGTTCAGGAAAAGTAAAAAAAACTATCCTTGTTTACATGAACTGAAGTGAGCATAGTCTACATTCATAATAGTATTGTCCCTCTCAGCGCCTGATGCGAACAATTGGCCCCATTGAATTCATTCATCGTGGAGCGGAGCATAAGATCTATGATTATATATGACATAGCTGTTCTGTCTTTAGTCAGAAATACTACATATCACTTCTTCTTTCACTAGACTGATTAACTTCCTTGCAGCCAGGAGTGAGCGAAACCTATACGGCAATACCCTTGACTTGCTCTACACCCATGATATTTCTCTTCTTCCTCCAGTCTTTTTAATCAACTTCCTTGGACCCAGGATTACTTTACTATACCTAAATTGCTCTACATTCACACTATTTCTTGACCATTCCATCAGCCTTCACTCCAACAAATTTCCTTGACTTTGCCATACTTTGCTCAAAGTCACATGCACTATCCCAGCTCCCGTCTCATTATCTCTCCTTCTGATTCCTCCTCACTAAACCCTCTCATACCCAGGACCTTGCAGAATCCTATAGGTTTCCTACTGGCTTCGGGGAATCCAGCATGCAGTGGATTAAGATCCTCCACATCCATTCTATCTGGCCTTGACCTCATCCTGTCCTTTCTTAAACAATATACTTCCTCTACATCCTCCTCCACCTCCTCACAAGAAAACCCACGCACAAGCCCTCTCCTCCTCAGAAATACAAAGAGAAACAAACATTTCCTCCCGCTGACTTTCCCAATCGACGTCGATAGCGTATAACCACCTGTTAAGAAACTTTTCCTTGTTCTTTCGCCACAAAATGTTTTTTGAGTGCTCCTGCGACAGCTGTTCTTGACATTCTTGTGTTAGGTTTTTCAGTGGATAGAGGCCGTTTTACCAGGAAACACTCCCAGTAGTTGACTTTGACAGACTCTACCAATAGGGGGAGACTGCTGTAATATTCATTGGCAAAACTACTATTTACTCAGTCTCTCTGTGTTTTATTGTCTTTCTCTTCTTCCATGCCTCTATCTATCTCCTTCTCTTGCACCCTCACTCTTTCACTTATGCACATTCCCTTTCCCCTCCTTCTCTTTTTCTTCCTTGTCTCTCTCGTTCATTCACTCTGTTTCCCCTTGTATAGTCTCCCTATTTCTTTCTCGTATATTCTTCTCTAGCCATGTCTTGATCTCTCTATGTCTCTCTTTCTATGTCTTTTCACTCTCACCCCCCCCCCTCTCTCTCTCTCACTTTCACACTCTCCCTCTCTTTTACTCTCTTTCTCTCTCTCTCTCTCTCTCTCTTTATGTTTCTTTTCCTTACATACTCTCCCTCTCCCTCTCTCTCTCTCTCTCTCTTTCGCTCTTTCGCTCTTTCACCGACACACTCTCCCTCTCTTTTACTCTCACTCTCTCCCTCTCTATGTCTCTTCCACTTGATTTGGTGAGAAAAGACAACAAATTAAAAAACCTAACAAATAATGTGACAGGTAAGTGAGGCTCCTATTGTAGATGCTATTGCATATAGGTCAAGTCTTCTTTCTCCATATATCTCTCTGAAGGGAAGGGAAGGAACATGAAGAAGATAACAAGAAGGAAACTCCCACCGATAGACTGAAACAGGATCTAGCTCCGGAGAGGCCACTGACCACAGGAACTCAGATCCACTATGTACCCGATCACCATTCATTCAATTGTAGAGAAAATGGCTAATGAGACATTTCCCCTCTCTTCCTGTTGAGGAACGCTTAAAAACCGACTGAATCACCAGCTTTCCGGGAGAATTAGGATCAGAAAAGTTGGGTTGGAATCCTCCTTTTTTGTCCTGGTGTACCAGGCTGATGATGCATGCTTTTTGATAACTTCCAATGCAGCTATTTTTTTCAGAACTATTCAAAAAGAATAATTCAACGGTCCTTTTAAAGGACCCTGAAAATCCTGAAAATAAATTGGTTTCAATAAAAGTAGAACCATGAAAGAAACATATTAGTGAAGGTTTGACGAAAATCCATCATAGGATGAGAAAGTTATGATCTTTGAAATTTCAATTTTGTGACGTCATGTGAGAGGTGCTCTCCTACATGTTACGTACATTATAATTACATTAATTGCTCTCTCTCTCTGTTTTTGACAACAGAATGATTTTTCTTCATACAAGTTTGTGTGTAAAAACATATTTCTAATGATGTATTAAATGCACAGGTAAAAGGCTGCATATTTTTTTTGAAAAATGCAAATGTTTGAAGAAATTTGTACACAACATGTGGGAGAGCACCTTGCAGGTGACGTCACAAAATTGAAATTTCAAAAGATCATAACTTTCTTATCCTTAGACGGATTTTCATCAAACCTCCACTATTAGGTTTCTTTCATGGTGTCTGCTTTTATTAAAACCAACTTGATCTCAGGGTGGACAATCTGTTTAAATGGTCCTGACTCTTCATTTTAAAAACTTACGGTCTTTGACTTTTCATTGGCTTTTAGATTGAAACACTGGTAGGTAAATCCCCCTTGTCACATTCCTCCTGGAATTGGCAGCCAAAACGTGCCGAGTTCTGATTGCACGGGGCAGCTTTCACAGGATGTCGGATACTCTGTCAGGTACCGAAGGTCAACCGCACTCTCCTCGCTAAACAATTAGGGCTAAACCTTCAGATTTCTATGGAACACGACACGGTACACATCCTTTTTAGGAAGACAATTATATCACATGATATACCTTTCATTGAATTCAAATACTTTCAACAGTCAGCTGCAGTGTTGCCCAATACATTCCCATTTTTTAAAAATCTTTTTGGAATGTTACCGCCCATGATATATTACTTTTAGTATGTTCTTGAACAACTACATTTGATGTTCATATGAAGTTTTTGACCGCCCCTTCAAATGTTCGAAAGTCATACCTCTACGCTCTTCACAAGAACTTTACACTATCTACATTTCAGTAACAGTTACTTTTTATTCAATATAGAATACTATCGTTTACTCTTTTGCATGAAAGACACAGATTTAAGAGCATGTCAAAAAATTGTTATCGGGTCAAATTTATTAAATAAAAATGAATGACTTTTTCACTTGTACAACCCAGTAACTGTTCCTTTTGATTCAATATAGAGTACTATCATATACTAATTTGCATAGAAAATGACTGAGATTAAAAAACATTAGTATTAATAATGTAATAGGGTTGAATTTATTGAAGAAAAATGAAATTATTTTTCATGCCCACTTGAGCTTTCTGATGCTCATTATTCACAGGGTGACAAAAAGGCAAGCCCCCCTCTCCCCTCCCCCCCCCCCCCCCCCCCGATACACTCAGGTTTAGTAAGCAATGGGGCAATTATTCTCCATATGCTTCCCCGACACACTTTCTCAACATCTCATTTAATAGTTCTTCATTAGCATAGGTAACTGGTGTTAATCAAGAATACAACCATAGAATCAACCTCATGGATGTGTCATAGCTGGGGTAGAGGGACACCCATCTTCATCACGAACAGGGACAAAGGTTCAGTCATAATTATGAAGGTCTGACTCAAGCATCGAGCTACCATCAGCAGAGCAGAGGGGATGATCTGGCTGCTAATCTATCCTAATCTAATCTACTGATTAAAATCTTAAGTAGATCAATTTCTTGGAGTGGTAGAAGAATGAAGTTGTTCCTTGATGTAGTGGGTGTAAATCTAACAGGTGGAGTTAGGAGAACGCCTCTTCTGTGATGGATGACATCAAGAGAACTTTTAACTCTTTGAGTCATTAATATTTTGTCTAGGTATGGGAAAATTACTCATAAGAAGGAGTGTAAACAACATTGCTGACCTTAAAAAGACGCTATAAACCCCTGGTTATATCACAATCAATGGTTACAGGCCTTTAGACTTTGCCTTTGATTAATCACATTTAAAAACACTTTCTACATTTAAACGTACATAGTTGGTATTTTAAAGGATACTTCAAACTTTGCTTCTGATTAATCACATTTACAAACACTTTTCACATTAAAAAAAAATGTGTGTACATTTAGTTATGTGTCAATATCTCCCCCATATCTGGCATGCCATGTTTAGAAATGCTGAATCTGGCCCAGAAACTGGGTATGAGCAGATCCCAATCATAATCAATTTGTCAATGCTTGCTTTACCTATAACACACACACACATAATTATTTGCTTTTGACACATTGAGAAGTGTAATGCTACTTCTGCAGAAATAATTTACAAGGACAGGAACAAGTATTTTGGACCAATGTTATTGAGAACCAGTACTCAGTATACACGCCCTTTACATTAATATGAATAAAGAGGGTGCTAATGCACTTTAGTATCACACAAAAATTATATTTTTTTTGGACAAATTCAACGGCAAAAAATGTTGTCTAGGGTTAGGGTTATGGTCAGGGTTAGGTTTAGAACTAGGTTTAGGTTTAGGGTTAGGGTCAGGGTTAGGTTTAGGGTTCACATTCATTAAAATAAGTGGGATACCAAAGTGCATTAGTGCCTAAAGAGTTCACCTACATTATAAAACAGACATTAGTTTGCACTGCAACGTGTTAACATGTTATAATTACAGTGTAGACTCTGTACGTGGAGGTGAATGAACTCCGTAACACACACAGCTGCCATCCTAAACAGCAACTCAAATTGGATTTACAGCAGCCCCCCTCCTTGCATTGGTCATTGGTTAGTGTTGTCAGAGAGACTTAGGGTGAGGTGTCTCAGAGATTGAGTAATCAATGAGACTTACTGGCTGGGTCTTTACTACACCAAAGATCAAGTGTACCTGATCAGTCCTAATCAGGAGGTATGTGGAAGCCCAATTATTTGTGTGAACTGCTCCCGTTTTTGTGTAATGCTGTGTGCTATGTGTTCACATATCAGTAGAGCACTTGTATGACTATGAGTATAGGCAGGTGTGCATGAGATAAAAGCTGACATAATGGCTATATTCTGATCTGGAAAATTAGACTTAAGTAGAAATCACATCGTCACATGACCACAAATATTTTGCCTGTCCATGACGGAGCCAACAATCGTCTTGTTAATGAAGACACACCAAAAAATAAGACACTATCTCACAGATTTCCCAACCAAATAGCATGCTTGGGTCCCGTTGCATAAAATGTACCATTTCTAGATTTTTCTAAATATTTTTCTCTGGCAGATTCCCCCAAATTAAAGAATTATTGCGCCGCCATTAGCCAAACAGCCAACTTATTCAGGCATTGGCCAAAGTTAGTAGATCAGAAATATGCGATGT
Source organism: Arbacia lixula (assembly GCA_963669155.1). Lineage (NCBI taxonomy): Eukaryota > Metazoa > Echinodermata > Echinoidea > Arbacioida > Arbaciidae > Arbacia > Arbacia lixula. The sequence goes on from OZ022580.1 coordinate 10,244,183, forward strand.
TATGCAACTTTAGTCCAATATCATTCTCAATGATCCCACTTAAATAAAGTACTATTTGCATATTCATTAGCCGAAGAACACATTGCTTTCAGGCTGAGCCTATCTTCCAGATCAGAAATAGCCTGCTTGTTTCCACAACCAGAATAGTGGAGACACACCCCTTGAGTGATCAATGTGTCCACCCAGACAGGGGTGCAGGCATATACCCCCTGCCAGTCAGCATCTCTACACGTCATTCTCTGAGCATGCTCCAGATCTGACATAGCCTGTTTGTTTCCATCTCCAGTCTAGTGAAGACACATCCCTTGAGTAATCAATGTGTCCACCCAGACAGGGGTAGAGGGATACCCCTGTACATGTAAGTCATTCTCCGAGCATGCTCCGGTCTGGTAATTAACTGGTTAAAGGGGGTAATTGATCTGTATTAGCACTAAATTGACCTGTTAAGCTGTCAGCCTGGGCAGGACACATGGTGAGGGAGATTAGAAGATAGAGGAGATCAAAGAAAGTGAGTGTAACAGACGAGAACATGAATGACACATACATACATATGTAAATATATATGTGCCATTCATGCTGTTTTATGTTTACATATGTATGTATGTATGTAAATATTATGTAAATATGTATGTAAATATGTCAGTATGTATGTATAGTACGTATGCATGTATGTATGCATGTATGTATGCATGTATGTATGCATGTATGTATGTGCAGTATGTATGTATGTATGTAAGTATGTATTTATATGTGTATGTATGTGTGTATGTATGTATGTATGTCAACAAACCAAAGTTACTTCGTACAAACTTCATCATTCATCCTGCGATGCGATGCGGGAGGGTTGAAAAAGGACATTTTTCATTTGGTCTACAACACAAAAGCAAAATCTTGTACTTGTCATTGCAACATGCCCAACTACCTAGAGCCAAATGTGATGTGATGGTATTCTCCTGATGCCTTTTGGTAACCGAAGGCGATCCAGCTGTATTGTGAAAAGCCAGCAGTCAGCAGTTCTTTCACTGCACATCAACCAATGTGATATACCCATGTATCTCTCATAAACAGGGCACCTATGTATTTATGTTTTCATATTTTCTGACAAGTACCCACAAACTTATTCTACTTGGTGGAGAAAAAAAAAGAGAAAAAAATTATTGTGTTTTATCACTGAACGAGGTCTGTGTTGCCAGGTGCCTTATCAAGGCTCATCTCGATTCAGCCATCCTCGCTTGGTAATTACTTTTTGATTAATAGTACCTCCATGTTCCGTTGGGAAGTAGGTTCTGATCCGCCGTGGAAACTTAACTGTAGTAATGTGTCCAGGTGGGTGTTTCACCAAGCTGTTTGTAAGTTACGAATGACTTTACAAACGACTGGTGATCCCTTCTTGTGCTAAATGCGATACCACACTTGTTCATTGAGAATCTGATTTAGCACAAGAAGGGATCACCAGTCGTTCGTAAAGTCATTCGTAACTTACGAACAGCTTGGTGAAACACCCACCAGAGCCCCCAAACATAAAGCTTTGTAACAATCGCAAAATGGCAATAGCCAATCAACATCATTGTTCCATGTGCTTTTTGTTCAACAGACTGACCAGTAACCAATCAGAAATTGTCTTTCAAATTTGCAATTGATCTCAAACCTTTATGTTATAGGGCCCAGATCAGCAAAAAACTTACAATTCTACTTCATTTCATTCTATCACTGTGAACACAAACTTCTGATACACTAACTAATATATCAAATGTTTTGCAAAAGCCAGGAAGCTTCTAATTTCTTGCAAAATCTTCTCAGAATGTCTTTGAAGTCTAGATAAACACTTCCAAAACTACAATGAACTGGTCACATGATAAAAACCCTTAGTTCCATACACACACATTCACTGCACATCTGATAGAAGCATGTGCATAGGTGATACAAATGCAAGAGAAATGTTTGCTGTCTGAAACTTTGAGAACTTTGGGTATGGATGTACATCACATAATACTGGAAGAAGAATCGCTAAGTTAACTCCCAGGAAGTTCTTCAGTGTGGATGAGACCTCGGTGCAGTCTTGGCTTTTTAGCACCTGTTAATTGACCACTTGTGTCCGTTAATTAAATTAATCTGACACAAAAAGTACACCCAAGAGGTCAATAATTACCGCAACTTAGTATAGTACAATCCATGATAGCATCTAAGTTTCTTGTAGTAGACGTATATATATCAGAAATGTGTGGATCTAATGGCATCAGAGTTCATGATACATCTAGGACAAGCCTGTGCTTTTTTTTTTATTGAAGGTTATAAACTGCTTCAGATTGGTGTAGCACCATTTGGTTCTCTTTCTATGTCCTCTAACAGCAGAACCGTCAAGCTACACATTTTAATTGTTCATGCAGTATGGAAGCACTACGTGACCACATAAATTCCATAGAACTGAATCTTGTCTGTTACATGAAGAGTTAGTTCAACATACTGACCCCAAATCTTAACATTATACCCTAACTGAACAAAATTAAAATCCTAATCCAACTTTTACTCACTCCTTTTTTTTTTGTTGTTTCTTTTTGTTTTGTATTTTTATGTATTTTATGTAATTGTCATTTTTACATGAGTATTTCAAGCTTTCATTAATGAGTGGAAATAAGTAAATGAATTTCATAACCCAAAACCCTAACCCTACAACCAAACAGCTACACACACTGTCAACACCATCGTATTTTGCCAAAGAACATACCATGTAATTACTCTTTGAACATGCATTCAAACCAATTTTACATGTAAGTTCTTGTGTACAATTAAAAATGAATTATTAACCAAATCCAAATCCCAACTCTTTACTTTCAATCACTCCTTTCTCTCTCTTCCCTTTTCTGCTCCCCTTTCTCATTTCACTTTCCTTGTTTCCTCTCCCCAAGAGTGTTCATATCATCTCTCACCACCTCAAAGAGTCTATTGACATGTTATCCCAATACCATATTTAATAGTTATATTCAGTTACACCTCCACAACCACACATCTACCACAAGGCACAAACCCCAAGACCTAACCGTCCATTTCTCCATCCCTCCCATCCTGACTCATAACTGTATTATTTATTTATTACCAAAGTCTTTTTTAAATAGGGTACAGGGATCCCAGAATTTCCAGAAAACAAAATTCCCTGATTTTTCCCTGATGAAGTCTCAAAATTCCATGTTAATTATTTCCAACCATCCACAGCCAGCCATCTAATGGATATTGTTGACATGCAACAAAATATAGCAGAGTCTGACTGACTACTTTCTATTTAGGGGCCATTCAAAATTCCCTGACTTTTTCCTGATCTGAGGTATTCTTATCAAATTCCCTGACTTTTCCTGACTTAAAAAAAGTAGAAAATATTTTTCCATGATTGGCTGGGAACCACAGGGTAGCCCCATCAGTGAGCTTGTACTCTTCTCCCTGGGGGCCCTGTGTACAAATAACACAACAATACCAGATTAACATGAACATAGAGTACACAAACAAATGCTTATGATAAAGCTATAAACCAAAATGGCAACAAAGATCAACTGATGAAAAAACACAACAAAAGGAGGACTGATGCTTCCACATGCATCACACAAGTGAATTTCTTAACCCTTATCCCCGACTCTTCTGTGGTTGATCAAAATTTAATCATTCTTATATCTGTCACAATTTGTTTTCATGGCTTTTGTTTACGTAAAACAATATTTGCTCATAGATTGACCATACATATGTATATACAATATTCAAGTTCATCACAACACTCAAATACATTTTTAATTATTGATATTGCACAACCAACAACTCCATGCAATTCAATAATCAATTTTTGTCTCTTACTCTTAAAAGAAACACTTGTATCGTAAAGTTTTGACATATAAATGTAGCTCATTTAGCAGCTAAAGTTCATAAAATGTTGAATCCATTAAAAAAAACAGGCCACATTATCCAACAAGTAACTAAAAGACCCACACACAATCTTGTGATGTCAATGGAAAACACAAACATCTGTAGGACAGATACATCTCAAATACATGTTTAATTATTGATATTACTCAACCAACAACTCCATGCAATTCAATAATAAATTTTTGTCTCTTACTCTTAAAAGAAACACTTGTATAGTAAAGTTTTGACATAGAAATCATTTAGCAGCTAAAGTTCATAACAATGTTGGATCCATTGAAAAAAAAAACAGGCCACATTATCCAACAAGTAACTAAAAGACCCACACACAATCTTGTGATGTCAATGGAAAACACAAACATTTTGTAAGACAGATACATCTGGACCATCTCGATTACAGAATACGACTGGTCTATGCCAGGCAAAGGAAACTAAATCAGTGGATTATTTACATCAAATACAGTTTTATACAAACATTAGATTCATAGTTTTTGTATCCTTTTCTAAGGATGATGACACTTTAAATAACTGAACGAGGCATAGTATTATCAAATCTAAGGATATATATTTATGCGCTCAAGAGCTTCGTAAAAGTATAGTAAAGTATAGAATTAGAACCCTTGGGAAGAACATTATCCTGACCACTAACAAGGTTACCCCGGGTGAAGGAAAAACAGAATAAATCTTAAAAATGAATAAAATTTAGTCATAAAAAGCATGAACAAGAAAATGGTTTCTGAGACAATGTGACTTCTTAACTGTGAGTAGCGACAGGTGCGGTGACCTGCCCTGACTCCTCCCGCCGTGGTCAACTGGAAGCCATCAAACGGGGCCACGTCAGCGCAGCGACGAGGATTGAGACGTCAAACCAGATTGATTCTGACCAGTCTTTATTACCCACAATCCTCGGGAGACGAGCTCGTGACTTGAGCCAAATTACCAACGCTTAGGGAGGACACACGGGGCAGGCGTGAATTTTTAATCATCCGTGGCGTGGCGTTGAAGAGAAAAATCACTTTGAGCTTTTTGCTCCTTTTTTTTTCTTTGGAGGAGGGAAGGATGTCGTAGGGAACGGAGTGGTTAGGGTTGCGGCTTGCGTAGCCTGGCTTTCAGGCTGTTTGATACTTTAAATCCAAGCTGAAAATTTGAGTCTAGTACTCATAAGACTAGTCAATTCATCATCATCCTCTTTTCGTAGTCAGGTGAGCTGGAGAAGGAACTGAGAAGTATTAGTCTACTGCAGCCAGACCCCATTATTTAATCATTCGGTTTTGAATTGCCCGACCGCTTGAAAGCGAAGCTACGGCTAGCCGGAGGTCGCCGCTAGGAGCGCGTCAGAGGTAGGGAATAAAGATATCACAGCAAATTGAATGTGATCATATTCAATGTAAACCCCCAAAACATTAGGGAAAACGTGACTTGCATATATAAAACCACACCACCTCCCCTTTGGAAATGATATCGTGAGGAAAACTAAAGAAGAAACGTTTTTTCAGTAATTCATCTCGAAATGGTGACTGCAATGCACAAGATATCGACGACGTTGCGGTTTGTTTACGACCGAGTAAAGTCAATCATGAATTGCAGGATTGAGACGTAGATGTAGAGAAGGAGGGAGCAGATTGCTATCTTGAAACAACCTACCTTGTAAAGATGACAATCTGACCACAACCAATAAAAAACCTCACATTTCATGTAGCTACAGGTGATTAGGATCTTGACATCATATTCAAGAAGAAACTAATCCTGACATTTAGTTGTAGAAATCATGAGATATCAGACTTTTATACGTGGATACCATGTTTTTCCAGCAAACTTTTTGCATTCTTATTTGAACCAAATATCACAAGAATGCCTAAAGTGACCTGAAAAATAAGGGGAATGACCTGGGACAATATGAAGTTTCAGTAACAGCTCAATTAAAAGAAGTGATTATTTTTTATTGAGCAGATGCATTTCATCACCTTACCATGCATAACAAATAATTGTTTTTGATTATTAGCATTTATATTGTAGATTTGATGTTTAAAAGTCAATTATACAGACATATGCTGTCATTAAATTCTGAGCTCTTTTTGCTGGTTATTTTATTATTCTTAATGTAATGAGCAAGTACATTTCATAGTGGTCTAAGGCTAAAACAAATTTGAATTTGCACTCCTCTAATCACACTGGGGGGGGGGGATGGCCTCAAAGCAATAAAACAACAACCACCTTGAATACAAACATCATATCTAAACTCTGATCATGTTTGTCTGAAAATCTAGGCCCTGTTGTATAGCACTTACCATTGATAGTAACTCGATCTACCAATGGCAACTTCTATGGGAACATTGAATTTGATTGGCTGTTGAGCAATGTTACTGTGGTAGTTACCATTGATGACAGAATTACCACTAATGGGAAGTTTTAAGCAATGGGACCCTGGGCAGATACAATGTTGGTACCTAATCATCTTGTACAAGTCAGATGCAGAACAGCATATGGATGCTTACTCTATACTGGCAAAGAGTGTGAGAGGGAAAACAAAGTTGTGTGTGTGTCTGTATGGGGGGGGGGGGTGCTAAATATAAAATCAGATGTGCCCCCCCCCCCCTTCATTCAGCAGCTACATACCTAGAGGTGTTTCACCAAGCTCTTTGTAAGCCACGCACGACTTCATGCACGACTGGGGACCTGTTCTTGTGTTAAATGAGCTACCCCAATTTGTTCCTGTTTTAACAAAGTGGGAGTTAATTCCCTATAATCCTAATCAAATTTGACTTATCATAAATTTTATATCCAGACAAGAAAATCAAGAATTTTAAGTCACAAAGATCAGATTTAAAGTTGAGGTGATGGGAATAAAAATTGTTGAGTATCTGATTTATCTGATCTGTGTAGATGTGTTATTTTAAAGCGTGCCCATACCAACAATAGAAGCAGGTGCACATGCTGGAATGTAACTTCTCAGAGCTGAGTCACTGTTGTCATATATGCATTATAATGGGTATAAACGTGGTCCACTATCTATGGAATTTCAATTTTACTCTTTGAGTGGTACAATTGGCCCAAGGCCATTCGTACCAGTAATCAATCTGCTCATGCGCACATTCCGACTATATACTCGCTTCTTATTGTAATTTACCCTCAGTGGCTACTACCATGGTAACAGTGAATGAGCTCTCATTATCGCACATGTTGCCAAGGAAGTTACCATTGATGGTAAGTTACAATAATTGAAAACCTATATGCAACATGGCCCAGAATGCCTCGATTGCATTTTGTTGCATGAGTAATACACTCAAGTTGTGAAGAGTAGTGTTTAATGAAGAGTAGGGTAGGGTCCAGCACATCTACATGTGAGAGTATGGGCTAGTTTAAAAACACATGACTTACAACGAATCAGAGATGGTTGGGACCTGGGGGAATTTCATGAAAGTTGTCAGCACTGACAAGTTGTCTTTCTCTGACAGCTACCATAGTAACAGTCAGAGGCTAGTACCTCTCAGCCAATCAAAACTGAGGTTTTCACTGAAACTTTCGTGAAATGCCCTACTGGGGTTCAAAGTTCACATCTTCATTTGATATATACACCATTTCTGTAGTTGCCCAGTCCAACGAGAAACCCACATCTCATAGAATATCAGTTCACCCAGTATAGGAGAAGTGAATGTGCATGGGCAACTAGATGCTGTGCAACATGAGGGTTGTCATTATACATATCATTTATGATATCTGGGCTATGTTGCATGCACATTTTAAATCATTGCATCTCACAATGGTACTATGGTAACTACCATAGCAACACGTACAAAAATGAGAGCCCATTGGCTGTTGCCATGGTTGATGACATTGATGGTTAGTTACAATGATCGAAAACCCATATGCAACATGACCCTGATATCTAATAGAACCAATAGCATCAGTATATTAAAACAGATGATAGAAATATGTTTTTCTTTAATTACTAAACCTAAAAAGAAAATATTTGGGGGAAGGAGACAATTTCTCACATCTTGGAATGACTGAATTGTGAAAAAGACTCTTCCAAAATAATTAGGTTTCCACTTGTGTAGAAATTAAGACATTTGGAGCACAGGGGAAAACTTATTCGTATCACTTCAGGAATGTCCATTGAAGCTAAAGTTTGCAACATTGTTACAGAACAATTAACGTTTCTCACTTCTTTAAGAAAGATTAGAGGAAGAGACAAATTTCTCACTTCCAAATATTGTTTCACAATTCCTGGGAACGTTATGTAAAAAAAGAACTATCCAACATTGTTACAAGATAAAATAATCAGAAAAAGGGGAATTTTTTGAAATACTTCTGTGAAGCTTTTAAAGCACAGCTGGCTGATTTTGAGATTTTCTAGCTATGTTCCTCAATAATCTGAGCTTCCTACAAAGTTTAACAATTTTCTGATGAAGACCCTACATATCCAGGAATCCAAACATGTGACAGAGGGAGAGAGAGTGGGATAAAGAGAGAGAGAGAGAGAGAAAGAGAAAGAGAAAGAGTGGGAGAGAGAGTGGGATAAAGAGAGAGGGCTAAAGAGAGAGAGAGTGAGAGAGAAAGAGATAGAGATAGAGAGAGAGATAGAGAGAGAGGGTGACGGAGACAGAGAGAGAGAAAGAGATAGAGAGAGAAAGAGCTAGAGAGAGAGAGAGTGAGAGAGCAAAGAGAGAGTGACAGAGTGACAGAGAGATAGAGAGAGCGAGAGAGCTAGAGAGCAAGAGAGAGAGCAAGAGAGAGGGAGAGAGAGAGAGAGAGAGAGAGAGAGACAGGAGAGAGAGAGAGTGTGAGAGAGAGAGCATGAGATGGAAAGAGAGAGAGAGAGCAAGAGAGAGCGAGAGAGGGAAAGAGAGAGAGAGAAAGAGAGGGAGAGAAAGAGAGGGAGAGAGAGAGAGAGAGAGAGAAGGGAAGGAAGGACAGACAATGCCCAAGTTTCCCAGGAAGCAGCAGAAGTTTCTGATGAGGACCGTATGCATGCAGGAATCCAAACCAGAGAGGGCCAGGGAGGAAGGAAAGCAGAGACGACTCTTGGCTTTTTTAGCGAGGAGCAGGCACGCCATCAGCATCTTGACGCCTCCTCACCCCGGTGACTCACCCCCGACCAGTTGTCAAGAGAGTTGTGTCCGCGCTCAACAAGTGCGTTAGCTGTGCTGGCTGAGGGGTACCCCCCATCCCTGCCACCCCGCCCCCCCCCTTCAACACGCCCCCATACTCAGGAAGTTTCCATTTGCGGGGACTGCCCTAGCGGACAACCTTACTCACGCAACAAGCGACGGTATTCCTTGTAAGGTGGCAGCACTCCAAGCTTCAAGCGCGAGAGCTACGGCCCGCTCTCATAGTCTCTATCACAGACTCAAGTGGGTTGTTGTCATCGTCATGACGTTGGAATGGCGTGTCACAGTGATTCTAACTCCGCCTCCCACTCCGCCCCTTTTGGCTTGGTGTCAAAAGAGCGTGCAGCGCTTGTCAGAACATGCGGACATCATGTGGGGTCCACTTATCAAGCGATTCACAACAGGCGTGACCATATTTAGTTAGTTTTCACTTCCCATATGGCAACGTGCCTTTCACTTTCAACTATGTAACACAAAATGATTTACTGCTCTCTCTCCTCTCTCGACCCATCAACATGTAACTGAATATATCCTTTTATAGTCTTTGATGAATTGTCAAGAAGTACTAAAACCTCGCTCTATAGCCTTATCAAAGTAAATCAGCTATCACACGTGGAATGATTTAGTGAAACATTTTATGTCCAGCCCTTTCTCTTAACATGCAAACCACCATCCTTATGAAATGTGAAAACAATTAAAATTAAAAACTAAAACCAAATTGCCAAACATCTTTTAAGAGAATCCTTTGAGTTGTGTACCTCAATGGCTTGTGTACAAAATTAAGAGTGACAGCTAGATCTAAGTTACTGTATTGTATCCCATTTTTACAAGTCCTCAAAACATTAAGTTTTCTAAGAGAGGAAAATGTCACAATCTTATACAATATTCTTGGATACAAAAAGATGAGGAGGATTGGGAAGATTGGGGGAAATGGTGTGGACTGGATAGAAATAGCACCCTTATCTATCAAAAATGAAATATTTAGGAAATTAACACCTTGATTTCTACAGTCAAACCTCTTATCAACCATCTGTTTAGAAAGATCACATGTTTATGATGACCATATTTTCCATATCCCTTAAAAACAATGTTTCTCATTGAAACCTGTATACAAGTAACCTGTACATCAAGACCACCTGCTCATAAAGATCTCACTTCTTGTCTGCCTGGAGTGGCCTTTATGTACAGGTTTCAATGCGTAAAGTGCTGGAAAGAAATATTCAGACCTCAAAAACAGGGTGTCCCATTTACATAAGTCATGAAACTCAGTAGGAATCTGGAGTATACCCTAACAGAAATGTGTATGTAATGTAAGTCATAGCTTCAAAAACATTTTCAAATTTTAAAGGGAGTATACTGTATTGGGAAGACAAAAAGGCCTTCAAAAGGTGATCGTGAGCAATCTTCTTGCCAATGGTCTTAAATTCATGTATTGTCCATTTTAGAAACTTGCTGAAAGTTATTTTCCATAAAAATATCCACATTTGGAGTAATAAGTGATTTAATCACAAATCCTGAAATTGTTCCGACCAAACATTTGGAGGATTTGTGATTAAATCACTAATTATTCCAAATGTGGACCATATGAGAGCAAATAACTTTCAGCAAGTTTCTAAAGTGGATAATACATGAATTTAAGACCATTGGTAAGAAGATTGCTCACAATCAACTTTTGAAGGCCCTTTTGTCTTCCCAGTACAGTATACTCCCTTTAAGACATCATATTTGTTTCATGTTTTGGTACCATTGATTGATCAAGAACAGAAGACATCAGCCTTCAGGGATAGACGGATGAGACTAATCTTGTTACCATGCTCAGCTATGGGACTGGCAGGGTTCCAGCCGTTTCGTAGTAAGTGTTGGATCAGCCGATCAGCCAACCAAGCAGCGGACCAGCAGTAAACCTTCACACCAAATCGACCAGGTTTTGTTTTCTTCAGTCAACACGCAAGCTTTAATAGCGCGTCAAAGGTCCAGTCAAGACAAGTTACCGTTGACACGATTCAAACTGTCCCTCTCCAAACCACAGACACGACTTGAGCCGTCCAGGGTCGGAGTGAGACTCGATTCATGCACGCACACCGCCCTCGCCTGGTCTGTCATGAATGACGCTACAAAGTGATCCACTGGTCTGTGCATCGTTGCTCCAGTGGAACAGATGGCAGCAAGGTTGTCGGTTGGTTTCTCCCTCCATACTATGAGTACTCAAAGTGGTGGAAAGTGTTCTACATATGCAGAGCGAAGAGGACTGATCTGAAGCTGAATTGATTGACCATCATTTATTCTACAGCGACCAATCATTATTGGAAAAAATGTAAAAGAATGAATGAGAAAATGGAAGTAACCTTGACAGAAGGAAAGAAAGAAAGGGAAAAGGAAATAAAAAAGAAAAAATATAGAAATAGATTTTAAGAAAGAGAAGTAAAAGGAGAGACCCATTCTAGAATGATTTGTTAATTCTTGTTGACTCTCAGTACTGATGTAGCATGTATTGGCAAGGAAATTGAGTTGATTCACATAGCCAGGCTGGACTGCACTGGCACACCTTGGCACACCCTAGATTGCCCTGGCTAGCATTGCCTGGCATGCCTTGGACTGCTTTGCCACACCACACAGAGATCCAAGGGAGCTTGTGTGAATCGATCCACTCCGATATCAACACCGCTAGACCCTAACTCAACAAGCTGATAGGGAAATGTTGATTAATGTTGAATGGGACGTGATGGCTCACCGATGTCCACCAAATGTCTTCTAAATATGGACCCCCTCTTGATGACATCTTTCCTCCTATTCTTCCCAATCCTGCTTGCGTGAGCACGGCAAAGCACCACAAATAGAACGGGGCTTGTCAAGAGACATCGATCTCCTCATCACTTTCCTTTGGCATCTTGAATGAATTAATCACTAAGCACATACTTCAATTAGGAGGGACAATTTAGCTTGTTTGTAACCCAGCTATTTGTGTTGTGGTTGGCGTGTCAGGAGTTATATGATATCACGGTGTCTCCCTCGGCATCTTCTGGTATATGAAAGAGAGATAATTTAGCTGTTTTGTAACATATTGTTCATATCTTTTTATGTTACTCTCAAGAGGTTCAGAATGATTCCTTTTTTTAGATAACCTCCTTTTCTAGTGACCCTACGACGTTGATCACATACCTGATTAAGAAGAGATGTCAAACTATAAATCAAATGGGATGTTTATTACTTCAATAAAATCAATATTCCAATCATGTGTCTTCCAATATCACATGATGGTTTAGAGGACACATATTTCTATAATAATATCTGAATTACAAAGTATCAATTTGTATTGTCATCCCTCTGCTTCATATCCTTGTTGATGTTCTTTTTATTTACAAGAGCAGCTCAGTGATAATATAACAGTCATGATATAATGATAATATCTTAATGTTACAATTCTGATAGTGTGGATTATGTATGATGAGGGAGTCTAAATAAAACAAAATACATTATTTGTAGATATCAGGTAGCAGAAATAACCATAAACAATTGCATGAATTAGAACAAAAACACAAACAGATCTTCTTAGTATCATATTTAGCATTATGGATCTCCTTTGTTCTGAACTATTTCCAGAAAACTCAAAAGAGTGAGTGAAAGCGGTAAAATGCTCGGGTCTTTCTGCGGTGATTCAGCCCAGCTTGGGTTGTCTCCGCACAAAAACAAGTCCTGGAACACGGGATATCCCCTAACCTGCATGATGACTATCTCCCAGAGTATGACACAAATGATTCAGCTTCTAACTATAAATCCCTAATCTTACACACTCAGGTTTTAATCACACCGTTAAATGATCTCAGCTTTTAGCGGGTCTCGAGCCTGTCGTAAGACGTTGTACCTTTCCCGGCCGTATCAGTGTTTCATCTTTTCACGGGTGTTTCTTTCTTCTCCTTCTCCGCCTTCTTGTGATGATTTTTTCTTTATCGCGTTATGATTAATGGCTAAAATATCCTAGCCTGAATAAGTCATGCTTCGTTTGCAGCGTGGATGCGATCAATTCCCTGGATTTAGCCGCGTTATTCATACCAAACACCCCCCCCTCCCTCTGTCATCTCCTCTGCAGAAACCGGCAGGACTCAAATAGTTTGTATTCACCAACAAAACATCAATCAATGCTTCATATTTTAAACAGACAAACAAAATGAAAATATTTGATTGGTCTTATTGATTCTGTTCCTTCATCTAAGCTCTGTTAATATAATCAATGCTGAGAACATTTCACATTCAAACCACACAATTATCAACACTTTGTCCTTGAATTATAAGTCTTTTGAGTACTTTTTCTTCTTATCAGCTCTGTATTTGTAGTCATGCTGAGAACCATTTCCAATTCAAACCACAAAATCATGAACACTTTCTTCTTATATGTTAAAAACATTAGCAGTGATTTGATTGACTTTAATCGGTACGGCAAATTGGGTGGAACAAATACAACAAAATAGCCAACTCAATTGCGATTCACATTTCTTGGAATCTTTTTATATACACATGTTTATAGTAAGTGAGATCCTCACTATATCACCAAGTCACATGATGAAAACATGAATTCTATTTCTTAATCAATAATTGCTGTCTTCAAGCGACCTTCAAACGTCCTTCAATACTAGCTCCCCAATTCCTCGTGGACTAGAATATAATCCAGCTCTGCATAAAAAACATATTTCGAGTACATGAACTGCACGCACTAGCGGATTACATATTCTAAATCAGTGAGACATGTGATGGGTAGCAGACCTAATTGCTCTGGAGCGAAGGGGAAAGCCATAGATTGGGCATGTGATAGTGGGATTTTAAGGATTGAGGAATGATTGCTGAGGAAAAGAACTAATTATGCTGAGGAAGGACTTTGTGTTTATGGCACCCAGCACACTGAACTTGTGATGTGGGTAGCCTTGATGTAGTACGATGCAGGATTTTGGCAAGGAATTATGTGAAATTTTCAGATGCAGAAAGAGAAGATAGGCAGAAACATAGATAAATAAATATAAAATAGATCAATGATCATACATAGACATATAAATAGATAGAGAAGTAGGTAGGTAGATAGATATATTGATAGATACATTGATTGATAGATAGATAGCTAGATAGATAAATAAATAAATAAATAGATAGATAGATAAATAAATAAATATATACATAGATGCAGAAATGGATAGGTGAATATGAAGCAAGATAGATAAATAGCTAGCTAGATGGATGATAGATAGAAGGATAGATGATTAGATAGATGAAAAGCGAGATGAATGGGTAGTTGTATAGAAAGATATATGGATAAACATACATATAAACATGGATAGATATAATAGATAAGATACTCCCATTTAACACTTTAAAGTCATTAAGAGTAAAAACTTACGTGTAATCTTTTATCATTACATTCAAATCTTCTTTCTATCTTAATTCCTCCAAAGATAATCAGTTCATTTAGCAAGCCAGAGGGAACAATAAACCAATGTGTATCTGGTATCAGATGTACAGTGGTAATAACATATTCATGATGCTGAGAATTCATCAAAGATGTATGTCAAAACTCAATTAACCTTCTTTTCTGAAAGAAGCTGAGCGGCAAATTTTTTTTGTCAAGGTCGACAATTTCAATAAACATGAAGTACAAGACGTTGCCAAGAATATGTTGCTTGAAGCTTATTGGTGATTAACATTTGATTAGATGGCATGTGATGTTCAGCCTTGAGCCAAGCCTTGATTCCCAGACTCAAATTAACCCTTCCACTCTAGATCATTTCCAAGTGGCTTAACCTTGTTCATACCAAACAATGACGGTTCCATATCAATTACGACATATTTTCTTTTCCTATGGGACTGACAGGGTTAAAGCTTGTTGTTAATTGCAGAGCAGGAAAGCTACATGAAGTATCCTCATGTGAAAAGCTGGTAAGTAGAGCTCTTCAACATCTGCAAACATTTCTAGATCCCTACATCACCCAGATGGACTTGATGCCAAAATGGGACATTTAAAGATACTCCTTATCCTAATTCTCATAAGAGATAACTTCTTCTTAGGACTAAGGAGGTGCTGATCTTCGCAGGGGAGGTCTTAAGGGACAGGGCAGCTAGCGCTCGAGAGTCTTGAGAAGCGGTTTAACCTTGCCTGAAATGTGATTCTGATCCAGTCTTCCGGTCAAATCGAAACTGTGAAATCAAGACTTGGTTTCCACCCCTAGCCGTCCCAGAAAAACATCTGTGAGTTCAAGATTAAGATTTTATCTAACAGAAAAAAAGTTCATTCAAAACTTTTCCCCATTTTGAATTATCGAAATTTTGAATGAAGAATGAAATGCCTGAGTACATGAAGGAAAGAGATACTGGGGTCATTTGCAGATGAAACCATCACACGAGTGGAAAATAAAATCCATCACCTCAGCAGGTAATAAATGAATAGAAGAAATGAAGGAATACTGCAGGGAGTGTGTATGCATATCCGTTACATCAGAGATATCTATACACATAATTTAGCCAACTCAGTTTCAATAGGTTACAACATGGGCGCGTGTTGCTTTGTAGGGCAGGCAGATAATAACAAAAGAATATGTGCCATGCTGTTACCAATTAAAACTGAGTTGGTCTAACTCTGTATATAGATGCATCTGTGTAGCATCAGTGGAAATAGATACAGTGAAATGTGTCTATAGTAGCCACCCAAGGGAAACAAAAACTGTGGCCTTTATAGACAGGTGGCTGCTATAGGCAGGTTCTTTAACACTCTATCTCTCTCTGGGGGAATTATTTTGGTGGCCACTATAGACAGGTTGGCTGCTATCGACAGGTGGCCACTAAGACAGGTTTGACTGTAGTGAGTATGCATGTTGTTGCTTTCTTACCACACAGGTAGCATCGAAGGACAGCAGGGAGGACATGTAGATGATCTTCTCTGCCTCGGTGAAGTGGTCTGGGATGGATGGTAGGTTCATGGACAGAAGACGTCGCTTACACACCTCAAGGGCTGCAGAAGAATAGGGAACAACAATGATTGGTAGAAGATAAGACAATAAGAATGACTGTTTAGACATATGAATATTATTTTAAACCCCCAAAAGAATTCTTCTCTCTCTTTTGATCATTGTCACTTTCTCTCTTCCTCTTCACTCTCCCTCTATCTCTTCATGTATGTATGGGTATGGGTATGTGTATGTGTTTGTGCATGTGTGTGTGTGTGGGTGTGTGTGGGTGTATCATTATTATTTATTATCTGCTTTTCACTCTTCCCCTCCCCCTCTCTATCTATTCATCTCCCTCTCTAATAACTCCGATCCCCTTTTCTCCCTCTCCTTTCTTTCTCTGTCTTCCTTTATCTCTTTCTCCCTCTCACCATCCACCCTCTCTCTTTATTGTGCACTTTTTCCTCCCTCTCTCTTCCTTGTATGCTTGTGAGCATTTAATATCAAGAGTTGTTAACATATTCCTGGTTAATCAAAAGATAATTTTTGAGGCACACAATAACATTTAAAGTTGAAACTGATAAAAAGATGACAGCATACTTGACAGGTGAATTATAATGCATTTCCCTGCTTTTTATGTTTCTCATACCACCCCCCCCCCTTACCCCCCCCCCCTTACCCCACCCCCACACACACACATACACACACACACACACACACACACACACACAACTCATCTTGTACACCCTTTGTACTCTTTACCCTCCTTCATTTCCACTGCCATTAAAACAATCTAATTACTCCCGATTTGATTTCTTTCTCATGAATTTCCGCGATTTCCCACTAGAAAAATCTGGCATTTCTATGCAACTGTAGTTTTGTTTTAATCTTCCCTATCACTGGGAGACCCTGGCGCTTATCCAGTAAGTTACAGTACAGGAAGGAAGGGGTTTATTTAATCCTCTGATCATGTAGTCTTTCCTCCCAAAAACTCTTCAGATATAAAAAAAAAAAATCCACTTTCAAAAAGAGAACAAACGTCTTCAATTAGACAATTCAATGATTACATATACTTCCTAGCAGTCGTACTATTCCTTTTGTGAATCTCATATCCCATCGCTATCGTAAACTTGCCACTTCATAGTTTAGAGTAATTTTTTGATAAACCAAATAGCCTGGAATGAGACTAGCTCGTGCGGCATGCTGTTGGACCATATTCTCTTCCACATAATGCGCTCTTTCCTGCCGTAAATCCATGCCCGATATTCTTTGTTTTCTTGCAAATACAAACAAAACAGTTCACCATCATCGAAATGTCACACTTCAGCAATAAAGGGTAAGAGATTCATTCCAAAACGAAATACAATATCATCCAACTTTAGGCAGTCAATTATTTTGCACGCGAGATGAAAAATAAATTCATGATTAAAGCCATCTGAGGGCAATATAGATCATGTATAGTTACACGCTAGCTTTCCCTGATATGTCTCTCACTTGTAAAATCTTGTTTGTTTGTCAATAATAATGCCCCAAAAAACATATTTCGCCTAAGTCCTATTTCATTTTCAATGCAGTCAAATGTAATCTTTAAAAAAAGCAAGTTTATAAATTAACTTGTCCTTGTTTTTACACAGTAATGCAAAATAATGATAAATGCTGTATCGTAGAATCATTTTCTTTTTTAAATCACAACTGTCAAATTGTGCTTGATATTCTATCCAACCATATCAAAAGACTTACCACACATAAAGATTTGTTTTCTTCAAATCCACATCACTGGACTATTCTGATTAAAATCTTGTAATTCAATCAACTAATATAAGTAGATCTTTTGGACTGGTCGACACATGACAATGATTGTAGGGGATATATGATACCTCAAAGAGTTTTAGAGTTTTCTGAAAAAAACTTTACACTATGCCTATCCATCTATAGGCCTTTGTCCCAGATAACAGGAATACACTGGGTAGGTGGACAAAGCAATACATTGAAATGTGTATGACACTAAATGCATCCTTATATTGAGTATCTGAATTTCCTGAGGAAAGGGGGTGTAAGGGGGATGGGGGGGGGGGGGGGAGGGATTGTATGGGAGAATGTGTTCCTAATGAGGGTTCTTGGTCATAACAAAAAAACTTATTATAAAAGAGATATGTACTAGTAGCATATATATATAGTAGTTTCAGTTCAAAATACACTCATTGTACGCAATCATGTTTTTGTGTAAATTGTTCATTCAATCAATCTTGATAAAGGTCTATGACCGAAAATTTGAATGATTTTTCTTCTCCGGCGTTTCATTCAATTTGTTTGTCTTCACCTAGAAATCAGCGCCATCGCAACATTTATTCTTCTTTTACTTATATATGTATGTATATATATATATATGACTTAATAGGAGCACAGGGTGGAATAGAGTTTTTAAAAAAGTTTTCATAATTGTTTAAACTCTAAATGTATCTTTTGCAATTATTAGTGTCTGTGGATTCATAAAAACGCAACTTAAACATTATACATTTAATGGAGAGGGGAATTAATTCAAATGAAGTACAAAAAAATTCACCCATTTTTCATAAACATGTGATTTGCATCCATTGTGTAACCATAATTATGGGCAGGCCTAAGGTCTTTGTCTTTGCTTCTGCTGGGAGATATCTTGCGGCAATATCTTGATTGTCATGCCCACCCACTCACATATTAACAGACACCTGTGGCTGAACATCACTCAAAATACCTACATAGCGCCCTCTACAGTTAAAGGCAAAGTCATTCCAGCTCTCCACTCCACTCCCCCCACACCTTTCTTCCTGTTCGGTAACATACTTCTGAGCAAGCAGACAGACACAAGCTAACACAATGAAAGCCGTGGTGAGACGGAACCTGATCAATAGCAATGCAGACACATTGGTGACCCGCCATAGCGACGACAAGAGGGCAAATTCCATTTCCCTCATTGCCTTCCCTAGCTGCCTCTTGGCATGGTGACAGCAAACCAGCATTTTACACTATGAATGAATGAAATGTGCATTTTGTAATCATGAGTCAAAAGCTATCATGGCATACTGCTACCTTCTATCTTTCTGTCTGTGCGCAGTCATTGCGCATACCGAGATACAAACAGACAAACAAAAAAAAAACATCACAAGGACAAAGAAAATACCATGAATGAAGTCTGAACCTTGCAATATTGTATTGCACTTTGATTTTGTTTTTTTCAACAAATACTTGTTATGATACTTCCTCCACTTGGAGGATATTCTTGTGAATGACTCATGGTGCACTTTGAGGGGAAGAAGCTCGTGCAATGAAATTCTTTCCTTCCTTCTCTATGGTGATGTGCCCCATCTCCTCCATTATGTGTGGTACCTTTTATGTTGATGTTGAAAACATTGTTATCACCATTAAGGCAATTATCCATCTTAGTATTTATCATATTTTTGATAATTTCCTTTGTAAATGTAAATTTCTCGCCCTGCATTCAGCATTAATTAGCTATGACCTGGGCTTTGTATGTTTATTTTCCTTTATTGTCTCTAAATGTCTAATAAAGTGATCTTGAAAAATAAATATGTTGTTACTATGGCTGTAATAATTAATATTGTTGCTTTTTATCATCATTTTCATTGCCATAAATAATATTACTATCAGCATCACTACAGGTGATTCCTGTATAAACTTTCAATAGCATTTGAAGAACACCATAACTTTACAGGAAGGAGCAAATTGATTCTTACAATGTCGTCACTTCCAAAAATACATCTATACATGGATTAAACATTCCCCATACGTGTTATTTGGAGGTATCATTTTGCAATATCAACATGCAAGCATTATACAGCAAAAACACAATTTCTGGTGACCTTAGTACCATTTTGTCAAACTATACAAACAATATTCTTGCTATGTGTTGCAAACAGCAATGTGACCATGTCTAATGAACTGCATCACATTTTGTCAAAGGAAGTTGGGTGTAAAGTAATGTAAAACACTTTAAATCGAAAGATCCAGAGGAAAACAAACAAACAAACCCATATAGTATGCATAAGACACAAGCTCTTCTGTGGTTTACAGATGGAATAAAATAGAGTCTTTCAATCCCCACTTGAGTGCACTTCAGAGTAACGTCATTACAATAGAAGAGCATAAATTACTCTGTTAAACTGTTTAAACAATGTTCCGCAAGACTGAGTTGTTTATGTTTTACAACTCCCTTCAATCGCTAGCTTCATTATTTGATTTGTGATCGAGGCATGTCAACAAAAGAGCTTTAACAACGTACACACGTCACACTTCTGAAGTGGGACTGATCTCTGATGAGTTGCAAAAGACTCCACGCCAGACCGGGCGGTGTGGCTATACGTCACTCTTACGACAGTTTGAGGCCCGTAATTTGTAAGTTTTGACTGGATTGGGCTGTGAGTCATGATCAAGCGAGAGGCGATTGATGTCAGAGGGAATCCCATGTACGTGGAGGGAGATTGGGAGTGCGTAAATCCTCCCCCCATCAAGGTCACCCTTTTCCTCCCCCTGCCCTCCCCTTCGCACCTCCTCCACTCCTCCCATCCTCCCCCTGCCCCCAGGGGAACAGCACAGGTGGCAGAGTATGTAGGCAAGATGGAGACAAAGTAAAGTATAAATAGGTGACAGGACCTTTTATAAACCTTGGGATAGACTTATCAATAATGTGATGAAATGCAACTGAAAGAATAGGGGGTAAATATCATTTGATGTCTGTGTATCCATCAGTCTTCATTGATTATTGCACTGGTCCAAATTTGTCGAAATATTGGTATCTTTTTTTTTCATGAACCTAAGGATATGCTCATCAATACTGTGATGAAACTATCTGAAAGAATAGGTTTCAGGTTATGTGTCAATTAGTTTTCTCTGATTATTGCTCTTCCTAATTTGTGGAAATATTGGTATCTTCCTTCTCCTTCTTCTTTTTCTTCTTCTTCTCCTTCTCCTTCTCCTTCTCCTCCTTCTTCTCCTCCTTCTCCTCCTCCTCCTTCTTCTTCTTCTTCTTCTTCTTCTCCTCCCCCTCCCCCTCCCACTCCCCCTCCCCCTCCCCCTCCCCCTCCTCCTCCCCCTTTTATTTCACTAAATAAATGTTAATAGATTGATTATATCAGGAGTTATGCTTGTTACGCTACACAAAGTGTAAACACTGTGCTTTTAATAGCTTATGATTAACATGTTTGTACTGTTAAATCATGTGGGAAAGGCAGAAACAGATTAACCTCAACATACTCATCTGTTTCCTTTTTTGAAAACATGAACTTGACTTTATTCCCAAACTGGGCAGAAAACACCTGGAAAACACCTTTAGATGTTGATGTTTTTCAGCTTGAGTCATCGCCCAAATAGTCCTGACCCAGCTATCACAACATGACCACTTCCCCTGCTAACCAGATGTGAGTGGTTTTCACCGGACCAAATTTAGCACCAAGTCATACATGTAACAACCAATAGTGGTACATAGAGAACCTAATAGTAATATGACCACAAATTTCCTCAGGAAGGCAGAGAAAATGAAGATAGAGCACACAAGATACAAGAACCTGTATTTAAAGAATGTTTGAAGACAGAGCATCCCTTTTGCCGGTCAAAATTTATTTTAGGGGGTAAAAACCATGGAAAATGGAAGAAGATATTGTATTAGAACCTCCCCCCTCCCACCCCAATAATAAAAATGGAAACTGACTTTAAGCGAAATGATAGTGATCAGAAGATTTAGAAGAGGGTTTTTTTTTTTGTTTTTTTTTGGGGGGCAGGTCATCTTAAACCTACAGGTATAGCCTAGAGAGGTGGTGGTTTTGAGCATGTATCATTGGCCGTGTTTATCATCTTTCTAGAATTTGAAACGCCTTTGAATACCTACTATCAAAAGGCGTTTCCAAAGGCCTTTACGAATGCGTTTCAAATAACGTTGCGCTTAGCAACTCAAAGTCGCCCAGTCGAAAACTGGCCTTGTCACTGCTCAGCTGCGCCGTTTGACCACGGAAGGAGGTGCGGCGCGTGCTTTGTGATCAAAGTAGAAAGTAGTTTCAAAACAGCTTTGCATTTATCTCGCTTCTATAAACGCGTTTCTGGGCGCAACGCATTCCGGATTGCACAAATTTGTGCGTTTCAAAAAGGCTTTCTGAACCCCATAATCAAAACCCCTTTGCGTTTATCATCTCATAAAAATTCCCTGAAAGGCGTTTGGAAACCTTAATTCTATGCCAGAAAAGAGATGATAAACGCACCCATTGTATTAACTTGATACATTCATACTGCTTGTATGGCATTAGCATTGGTATTAGCATTGGTATTAGCATTGGTATACTATTAGCATTGTTGTTCCGGTGTCTGTGACACCAGGGCCCAGGTGTAAGCGATGATAATGGCATCTGCCCACTCACATACATTACAACGCACAAATTGGTCTTGTTTTTCTTTCCACACACCATATCACAGCAATCTTGCAAAAAGAGGTTACCCCAATATTTTTCCTTCAGCCACGTGCTGTTAAAGACTGACACTTGTTTCTACAATACCCCATTGTCACAAAGAAATGCCTTGAAATTAGGTGAAGTATTGAACACAAAGAGAAAGTTACAAGTTGTTATTCAGCTTTTGTAAACTTTCTATTAAAAAAGATATCCATGCTCATATAATGTTGGTTTACTGATTCTTTCCAGATGGAAAAAACTTGTTAACTTTATTAACATAATCTTGAATCATTTCAGTCATGAACCAAAAAGAAACGATTTTGTTACTATTCAAAGTCACCTACATGTATGTAGTTACACATAGTGTTAGAATTATAAGAAACCATGTGCATTTGGTGTTGTAAATACTAATAAAGTGATGTACTGCATTTATACATATTCATATCATTGTAAATATGTTGAACTCTCATACTCTAGAGGGGGTACATAGAGTTAGTAAAATCTTATCTTAATTTTTTTTTATCTAGCAATAAGATTGATCACTCTCTAAGGCCCGATTTACACCAAAAGGTCGGCTCGAGGCCGGCCTCGGGCCGGCCTTAATTGGAGGCCCAAGGCCCTCATTTGTGTGCATTTACACCGAGCTTTTAGGCCGGCCTCAGGCCGGCCCGAAGCTTGGTGTAAATGCAAAGGAGGCCCGAGGCCGGCCCCGATTTGAGGCCTCCTTTCTTAACCTCGCCGCACCTTTTACATCGCATTTAGGCCGGCCCGAGGCCTCCTTTCCATTTACACCGCATTTAGGCCGGCCTCGCGAGCCAGCCCGAGACCACCTCCAGAGGTGGCCCCAAATCGGGGCCGGCCTCGGGCCTCCTTTGCATTTACACCAAGCTTTAGGCCAGCCTCGGGCCGGCCTGAGGCCGGCCTTTTAGCTTGGTGTAAATGGGGTCTTAGATATATAAGCAGAGAAAAAGAAGACTGGGCAGGGACTTGACCCTGCATGTACAGTACTGCGCATCAAGAGCATCTGTCAAAGCATGTTATTGTGTTCGGAGTTTGAATTGTTGATACATTTATATCCGTGTGTGTGTGTGTGTGTGTGAGAGAGAGAGAGAGAGAGAGAGAGTACTAGTAAATCAGAAATTATGTCATCTATTATCTCTCCACAAAAAAAGAAATCTTTGTGTATTCATGCTATTATATCTATCTCATCATCATGTGATTTCATCGACCAATTGCAGACATCATTGCATTTTCATTCATTTGGGAATTTCTCCTCGCTGTGTATCTTCCTTAATTTCCACCTTGTCACATGTCACAGATATTTCACAATGATCTCATCAAGAACACTTGTACATTGAGTTCTTCAGGGTTGTTTATTTGTATAGAACTGGAGTCAAAACTTTCTAGGACAGTCAAGCCAGCGGTATTCAAATATGTGTCAAATAGTTCCACCACAATTAACTTAACATATCAATGTGTGAAATGATCCCATGGGGATTTTTCTTTCTTGGGCCACCACAACTTTAGACATCACAAGTTAGCTTCCTCATGTTTAATCTTATGACTCTTAAAGAAGAAAAAAAAGGAACTGTCATTCTACACCCGTAACATTTTGATGGAACTTATGAGTTCTGTAAGTAAACATAACATTGTAATTTCAAGAGCATGGTTCAGCCGAACTTACACTCACACATCCCATTGAAAGAGGCAGACCACAACAAGTACATACAAGTTGTTGTTTTTAAGTTGATCGTGCAGCTGAGTTAGGGATGTCACTGCTTGGTAATTACATAGTTAAGGGCACAAGGTTAAGGCATGAATTTTGCAACAATGTACCATTTATTGACTAGCTTATGAATTCCTTCAAAAAACAATGAATATTTGATCAACCCCTAGTAATTAAATCTGCCAACTGTAGACCAACCAACGCACTCGGGTTCAAATCATGGTCATTAGGTATGTAGGCTGTCTAGATAATGCTTTCGGTTGATCATAAACCAGGCTGATTGCTAACCAAACAGCTCGGCTATGCCAACGTCACTGGGTCTAAAGTCTAATCGAGAGGCAGAGAGACTGCAGCAATAACACGTACACGTCACTTTAGCCTGGCTTCCAGGTTTCGGGACTTTTTAATTCCAAATTGCCATGGTTTAACATTGGGTCTAGCCCTAACGAGACTACTCCTCCTTTGTTTCAGTCTGTCCATCATGTTGTGGTGAGCAGGGAAAAGCACTAAACAGTGATTAGTCTACTGCATTCAGACCTATTTATTGTTTAGTTTGGATTAAAATGCCTCCCAGCATGGAAGCGAGGCTAACGCTGTGGAGGAGAGGCCTCTGTCGTCATGCGGTTAAAGTCCGCATCTAAGCCACTCCCCCTCCAATAATGTGTATTTGTTGTGGTAACAATTCCTTATTCAGAAAACAAAAAGTATGCTTCTCTCAATCTATGTTGTCTGGTCTTTATTGATTCAATATCATTGTTGGAGAGAGAGATGTAAAGCTTTTATGTATTTCAGCTCAGTCATGGAAAATCTGTTGGTGACAGATATAAATAGGGTATTAATAAATATGATGAAACAGACTAGAACATTCTAAACTTTGTATGTACATATTACACTAGGGATAACAGCTTCCTCTGTTATTATTAAATAATGTGTTTGTAGACAGGGCCATACAAAGTACTAGTGTTTATGAATGGAATTCTTACACTGATCTGGAATGAAATTGGGTTAGCAATCCAAATTATGAAACAGAATGCACCCTTTCTCAGACTGATATGAATACTCACTGATTGATGGGGAAATAGGCGAGAAGGAGAGAAAATGTACAGCAACAAATACAAATACAACATAAAGATCAATTTTCTGAAATATGGCACTTGACAGTGACAACAAATTTAAATATAATATGAAAAAATATTTTTTTATGCATCATCATATCTGTTTCAACATCAAAGCTGACAACACATTGACGTAACTGAATTGCTTAGGAAATGATAATCAAAATAATATTGTCAGTGCACGATTCTGCAGGTAAAAGATTATATTTTTGAGGATACTGCCAACAACAAAGATGAAATATAATGTTAATGTAAATAAAAATCAAATTAGACAAATCATTTTAGACTTCCTGTAATCCAAAGGAAGGTATTAAACAGTATTTTCTCATACTTCTACTGCTGTTTTTTTACACAGCTAGGTTTCTAAGGCCCCAAAAAGAGATACACAACTTTTAAACATAGCTGCACATACACATTGTGATCTCGTTATGATAAGCAACATGATTAGCACATTCTCAGGGGCTTTCCCTCGACATCATTTCTAGAATGGGGTCTGTACACGTTGCTAGGCAACACTCAAACATTGAGTCTGCTTTATGTGTGGAGCTTCCACATGACATCATCATGCCAACAAACTACAGGGGCTCTCCCCGATTATATCACTAGCAATTTAAGAACTTCCAATCAATGATTAATATGATATAATGTGATGTCACGTAAAAACAGCTTAAACTTGATCTACGTCAATTGACATTTGCAATAACAAAGAGTACCCATATTAAATAAGATATTAGTACACACAAACAAACATCACATGACATCATCATGATGAAGTGACAAACAAGGCTGTTTTTGCTTTGTGCCTGGTGCGGTCTGGTACTAAACAGAGAAGTGCAACAATGACTTGATTCAATAGGAATCTACAAATGGGACTTTCTCAAGTCTTAAAGAAGATTACTTCTGACCAAAATACCTTGTACTCTTCAAGTCTGTGACTAAAGTGGATTAATCTTCTTTTTCTTCTTTTCCTCTTCTTCTAATCCCTTTAATACTTCCTGCTTATGTTTCTTCTTCTTGCTTTTGTTTATGTCTTTCATTGTTATTCTTCTCCCTAATCCCCTATGTAACAGCAGTGGAAAGCAAAACGATCACATTATGGATATTCATGCTCAATTACTCATTACTTTTAACTCTTTACGTGTCATTTGTGTCACCTGTTATACAAATCACATAAAGTAGCATTTGCCTGGCAGAGGAAGGGTTAAATGCACTTTTTTCCCGAATAAGACAAAGTTTGCAAAAGTTTTTTTTCTAAATTATTTACTCATCTTTTTGTTATATGTCATCAATACTCAAAACTCAAAAATGTATTTTCGAATGCACTGAGGATTGTTTTTAAAGGGAGTCCATTACTTTGCTTTGGGTACCAACAAATTTAAAAATAATATCAAGAAAATATGTTCTCAAATGGAAACCTAGAATGGAGGAAGAACAAGGGGGGGGGGGCTGGGGGATCCAGTTGGCTGTCTGTCTCAATACTAATTCACCTCTCACCAACCATAATAACAAGAATCCAACTATTTTTTGATATTTTATATGCATTCGATTGGATAATTCAATGTTATTTGGATTAAAATCAGTCCTTCAAAATAAATATGTTATTTTGTCCATGGTACTTGTAAGCATTTCATGTTTAGGGGTTATCCATACCATTCTTTTGGTATCTTCAGTTCTTTATAGTATAGAGAAAAAAACAAGTTTTATTGCTATATGTGGGCAATTCAAATCTTATCTCCTTCACAAGGGAGGTCTCAGCACTTAATTTGTTGATATCATCAGATAATGGGTCCTTCATGGGGATCATCATATGAAGCAATATAAAAGAAACAAAGCATTTAAAAATCAAAACTGTCCTGTGGTTTCAACCTCAGCACCTCTTTTCCCTTTCTCCCTACAAGGCTGAATGCATTGCGATGTACAACGGTGGAGACAAAGCGTGGCAATGCTCCGGGGGCAATAACTTTGACAGTCGGCACAAAAGTTTCATTGAGCGATATCATATGATTACCACAAAAGGCGACTTCTGTGAAAATGGCCATTGTTGGCCGTTTACAATCAAACCTTTGTCCCGTCTGTCGCAATAGAGTTTTAAAAAAAAGAAGAGAGAGAATATAATCGGTGGTGCTATTGGGGAAGAAGTACCGCTTGATTTTGCAGCTGCAAGCAGAGAAAATAGATCATTGACCTTGAATAATGGAGAGGAGAATTGGCTTTTAATCAAACTCCTCACAATAAAAGGTGATTTTTTTTCCCCTGTCAGCTGAAGAATCGGCCAAGCGTGGATATGATAGCTGTTGCACATACTGGTACTTCTTAGCTTTGATATAACAAGCGTGTCCTAGTTTCTCTCTTTTCTTCTCTCTCTGCAAGTCCCTCCCCCTTTCTGCTGCCTCTCTGTTCTCTTTCTCTCTCTCGCACACACACCTTTTCTCTCCATCTGCTATATTTATGTGTGTGTGTGTTTCTCTCTCCCTTATCCTGATCCCTCTTCTATTCACTGCGCACACCATTGTTGACTTACTGAGAATATCAAACCTACATTGTATAAACTCAGCCAAGAGAACTATTTGCTCAAGTCATTGACAAAGAGAGAGAGAGAGAGAGAGAGAGAGAGAGAGAGAGAGAATATATCTCTCTTCCGGTTAAACTCTTCCGGAAGGAGCGCTTCCATAACAAGCAATTCACACCTTCAGATGAAATGCTGAGAGCAAATAGTGCAGGATCCGGTTTACTGACCAAAAAATAGGCACCTATTAGTCTTGTAGTCCTATAGTCTTATCATCTGTTAGTGCACCCCCACCCCACTTAGTATTAACTGTTGTATGCATTCTTGTAAGTACTTACGCCATACACATCTCCCAGTGAATATATATATATGCAGTATGTATTTCAGTACAATGCAAAAGAACAACACACAGAAAAAAGACATGGAGCATAAATAAACAACCGTCTGAAAAATAAAGGAGAAAATGACAGGTCTTAATTAAAATGTGTTGGGTTGTACATAAACTAATAAGTCTTTTTACATTGTTGCCTTTATAAAGGAGAAGTATACTATGTACACAAACTTCCAAAATGCAGATATCTTCTTGGCAAGAAAGGGAAGAGGGGGGGGGGGGTAGATATATTTGTTGGGTTGTATAATTAGTTGATATGGGTTTTTTTTTTTTACATCATTACCTTTACAAACATAGATACACAATGTACATAAACTTCCATAATGCAGATACCTTCTTGGCAAGGGAATGGGGAGGAGGGAGGGGGGGGGGGGGGTAGATAAGGCCTGCAAAGTTTAATTGATAACTTTAAAAAATACTTCTGTGATTAAAGGCTTTCACCTGGGAACTTGATAAGCCATGTCTAATGATAATAGCAATCCTTGTAAATCATTCATGATTAATCAAGGCAGACTGGACCTAATCATCATCTCTTTCAGGCAATTTCAATAGCTTCGCAGCTCACTGTTGCGTTCTTCGAAGCCATTCAGACCACCTGGTCGCACAGTACACACGTGGGCACTCGCTTGGTTCATCAACAGGGGTGGTCTGCATACAACCATTTTCTAAACTTATTCCATGGTGGTCTATATGTGATTGACTTCTCAACCACATTTTGATGTGGTCTAAAGCATTCACCTAATAAAGTAAATATCTGTATGCAATCTAAACAAATGTATCCAGGGAACAAAGCAAGTAGCAGAGATGTGCAGAACTTGTAAAAAAAAATCAAGACACTTTTTTAAATTGGGAGAAGTATATATATGTTATGTTGCCCTGGGAAAAATTGGGGGTGGGGAAGGGGGACACAATATGACCCCCCCCCCCCCCACACACACACACACACACACACAAACACACAAACAAACCACAATGACTCGTAAATGTCTATTTAAGTTTGACATAAAAACTTGAGAGTTCTTACTGGTGGCCCCCTTTTCAATGCGTGTGGTCGCGGGAGAAACCACATCACAGACAGACATGAATGGTGGTCTCCAATGAGATAAAGAGAGAGGAACAGCTATACAACCACCTAAGGAGGAGCTGCAGCAGTGATGGATGTAGGATGAGCCTGTCAAGATCTCAATTATGTGTGAATCCCTCGTCTTCTCTTCCATTACCAGCTTTAAAATAGAGCTCAAGGCGCTCTGGTAAGCATGCCATCTATATGAAAGACTGATGGCAACAGTTTCCAGACCAAGCACATTTGAGTTGACTTCTTGAACTGAGATTGGATAAGTGAAAACATGATCTCAGCAGGCTATTTAAAGGATGAAAGCTATTTGGATTGGAGAACATTTAGTCAAGAAGATGATTTTAAACAGAAGTAAGGTACTGATTTGGTAGCCGATAAACAGCATAATGAAATAAAGGGTATGCAACATTGCGACTGATGGGGGTGAAGGAGGGGGGGTAGGATGCATCATGCGTTATGTTTCACACTTCTTTTTTGGTTTCTGCTTATCTTTAATCCAATGAATATTTACATGAAAAAAAAGATAGCCAGGCAAAGCTTTCTGACCAAATTTTCACTGGAATGCAAGCAAGCAGGCTATGATTATTGCATGGATTAGAGTGTAGATCAAAGATTATCACGAACAGATAACCTACAAATGATCTTTCCAACTACCGAAAACAAGTCACAGTGGAATTGGAGACAGCTGATGTTAATGTCCTATCAACTGGAAATCATGGGGGGGGGGGGGTGGGGAAAGAAATAACATGAAGTGTAAGTACAGAGCAATCAAACAACTCTCCGATATGATAGCAGTTTCAATAGCAACTCATAATAAATAACATCATGTAGACTAATTCATGTCGTTTAGAAAGCCAAGGCCTTTGAAAAATAATTATCCTGAGCAAACAAGTCTTGGAAATTATGATATTGTTGATACAAATCCATGTGAATGACCTACCAGTTTTTATCGTGTTGAAGTAAGCATGGCTGTAATAGAGACATACTAACAGGATTGTACAAAATAAAGTAAAGTTTCTCAGATATTCATATAAATTGACCTAGAAATTGACAAAACTTGATAGTTTGCAAAGTCTTCACATTACATATGAACCCACCAATCTAAGCAGCACAATAGATCATAAAGCAAATCTGTTAGCAAAAATATTCAACGCAAAATACCGTTGAAATGCAAACAAACAATCCCATATTCATAAAAAGTTGGTCTAAAGCCAAGAATACCATGAAAAGGAATGTTCGATACATGTGCGTCTACCAGCTTAACAATCAAATGAAATGCAAATACTGCATGCTATACAGCAGCCTCAAGCAAACTCCAAGTCCTAAAGGCTGAATTGTTATCAGATTGCAGGCAACGAAGCCATATTAGCGTTCAATCCAAATATTTTGTACAAACGCAACCACTGGAAAACTTGAGGTTCATCCACCATAAACAGCAATGTCAAAAATGTGTTTTGTTTAAAAGGTACTTCACAATTTTAAGTTAGTTGTACGGTGCAAACACTGTGTCAAAATACAATGCCAAATATATTTTTTTCAAAAAAAGATACTTCACAATTTTAAGTTGGTTGTACTGTGCTTCAAATTGTCACAAACCGAACAATTCACACTTCAAGCAAAAATGTCATTGTTATCAGCTTGATTGACATTTCTGGAAAATTCCAATATAAGAACAGAGGACCATGGATAGACCTTGTAGTACAATAGACATAAGTGGCAACTTGTGAAATCAAATGGCTCCATTCATGGAAGATTGACAGACTTTGCCTGAGTTATTACTTCTTGATGGATAATTTTCTTTTTCATCAAATGTCAAACAAATTATCAGCCTTAATTTTCCACCTTAATGATAACAATGAAACCTCTCTTCTGAGTTTCTTTCACTACAAAGAAAGCACCTGCATTTGGTGAATTTTTTAGAAATCATACAAACACCTCATTTTTTATTGATTGACACAATAAAATACAGGAACAGCATGATGGGTGAAATCTATAACAAGTATAAATATGTTTTTGTGAGAGCTGTAATGAGGTGCTTGTTGACCAGAAGATGTGGACAAAGGCATTCCTGTAACAATTGGTATACCTTGCTAGCTCCAACACGTTTCAGTTAACAAAGTGTAACCAGGTGACTGGAGTGAAGACTAGTCACTTGGTAGAGGCATGCCACACCCTGAGTCACGTGCAAAACTAGCCCCTACCCCCACCGGTCAGAACATTCTAGAAGGGTAGCCACGTGACCAAATATGTAGATTAATCAGTGTCTTTTATTTTATAAATGTACAACCCATCGTATATCGCCTTTTAAATAATATGTCCAGGAAGAAATAAAATATTGTTCCCTTCATATAAATAACTAGCGAGGAAACAATCAAAAGTCATCATTTATAAGCAGCTTGGACTAAAATATTTCCACCGGATGTTCAGAAATCCTGTCGGTCGGACTACTCATCGCAGTCCGTCCACGATTTCTGACATCTCAACACCATCTTCTTTGCCTCCTCCTTTTACAGGTAAATTATCACCTTTTATATTCATAACTTTATATTTCGTATGTATTCATCATGTTCGTTATATAAATGCGGTCATTTATACCCATGAGTTGCATTGTTTGGGTGATTGTGTGATATGATATTTAGACGAAGAAATTCACCTTAGGATATTGGTATTCCTCCTTTGTCTTACCCCCGTTCCGTCAAAAGTATAACACGCTGTCGAAGCTAAAATGAAAGTAATTTGTACTCTCAACAAGTGGTATATGAACCACTCATACCTCGCTTATAATGTTAATTTTACTAAGTTCCGTGACAGGTACAAGTGCCGCTTTATTCATATATTGTGTATTATGTATTAAGGATTCAATAGATGTATTTTGCATGATGTAAGAATATATATTTAAGATGGAAATTAGCGATAAATGGTATATAGTTGAGATGGGGATAGACGGAAAGTTTCTTGTCCGGAGCGCACGCGACTCCGCACCTAGCCTGTGGCGCAGACCCTAAATCGGCTATTACTTTGTATCATGTATTGTTTACCATAAATTGTTCGTTATTAAGTCAGTACGATTATGTATTACTATGTTCAAACATATAAATGATGTGTGCTATTACTGTTTAGTAGTATATTCCATGATAAATTGTGAAAGGATTTCGTTAGGTTAGTGTAATGGTAAAGCGGTCAGATTGACGGTCTGAAGTTAGAACTAGGCCAGTATGATTCATGCAATACGCAGAAATAACCGGAGCGCTCTCGCACAAAGATAAGGCGATAATGGGTGGTCGTTTTGGAAGAAGGAATGTCCGAAGAGTTTTGGGAGAGAACACACGTTCTTTTATATTTCTTCCCAACTTGGGTAAAAGAGGAATTACGCTCTCGCTCCTCTTTTTCTGTGCCGTATACAAATGAGAGGGAATTACCCAAACTTGTATGAAGAGGGAGGAGATTGTCTTGGTTATTTTTGAGCTGGTACCAGCGATAGTTTACTCGCGTACACCCCCCCCCCCCCTTTCTCTTACGGACGACGTAAATCAGTGGTCGCCCTGGCTGTTTATTAGCATGTGTTGTAAAAAGGGGTACAGTTATTTAGAATGTAGTGCGCGCAAGTTTTAGTTCAGTTGTGTTATATTACTCATATATGAATTAATATTATTTGCAAATACGTTTCGTTATTATTTCTCTGGTATATTTGAGTAGAATAGAATCGGATCAGTTGTCAGTTTGTGCTTATGAATAAAAGGACTAGCTATCATAAGAATTAACTATACTTTTAAAGAGGATCTAGGATTCAAGGGGTGATATTATAAGATGTAAATCAATGAGATGAACAAAGTGATAACATGCGAAAGGGGTTTAGCACAGCAAATGATTGTCTAATTCGGGTTATAGGAGGTAAATAAATAGATTAAAGGGAACAATCTGGGGTTAGTATTATGTTAATATTTGTTGGGTTAAGTTAAATCATGTTCAGTCTGTTAAAGAAAGCTAGGGCTGGTTTTATTGTTCTGTAATGTGTGATATTATTTGTAGTGTATTGAACTACATGATTGCTATGCACATCTGTATTGCATGTATCTGTGTATTATGCTCCTTTAAGTTTCAACCATGCCTTGCATGTAACACTTTCACTTTGTACTTCGCTCTGTCTCAAACTCTCAGTTCTTATCTTATTCTCACATTCCAATTGATATATTCATTTGACCACAGCATCCTGCCACTGGTCGCTCCCCAGATGACTCACTTCTCTAACCCAAAATATTATTGTACCAACCAGTACCAGTCATGACTAATGATGGAAATATCATACCCTTGTATATATAAGCAAAAGTATTCCAGAATTAAAACACTTGTAGTTTATACATCAAGCAGACAAGTCACTCTTGCTCTCTGTTCGTGTCTTGTGTATTATCTTTATGTACCTAACCCACTACATAAAACTGGCGACGAGGATTCTTATACACTTCAACGTTTCGCTCGCACAATGGCTCTGATCGGAAAAATTGCTGAATTTCATGAGGGGACGGAGGAGTGGTCGCAGTACATTGAAAGGCTGGACCTGTACTTCAAAGCCAATGACATCACCTCTGAGGGAAAGATGCAAGCTACTTTGCTCACTGTCATTGGTCCTTCTTCATACAAGCTCCTGCGGAATCTGGTGGCTCCTGTTAAGCCGGCAGACATGAAATATGCGGATCTGGTCGAGGCGATGAACAAGCATCACAACCCAATACCGAGCGAGATTGTGCAGAGATGCAAATTTAATAGCAGATTTCGGATGGAGGAGGAATCGATTTCTGACTTCTTGGCATCATTACGATCACTTGCAGAATTCTGCAACTATGGGTCAACGCTTGACACTATGCTACGTGATCGTCTGGTATGCGGCGTGCTTAACGACCGGATTCAGAGAAGGCTCTTGGCGGAAAAGAAGCTGGATCTCCAGACGGCAGTCGAGATCGCCACCGGCATCGAGACAGCTGCCATAAATGTCAGGGACCTGCAGGCTGCGCAATCGACGAGGGAGAAGGTGCACAAAATGTCTCCCGCCCAGCCAAGCCAAGGGAAACCAAAGCCCTGTTTTCGATGTGGAAAAGGGAACCACACTGCCGATAGGTGCCGTTTCAAGGAGAGCACCTGTCACTTCTGTCAGAAAAAGGGGCACATCGCAACGTTTTGTCTCAGCAAAAAGCGGGGGAATGCACCTCAGCGAGGAGTGAAAGCTGTTGGCGCATATGAACCAACAAGCCACGCTGCAGATGGAGGTACGGATGAGTGTGAAACATACCGACTCCATCAGTTGAAGAACAGAAAAAGTCATCCACCGATGACAACGTCACTCAAAGTTGATGGCCAGGACATAGAAATGGAAATCGACACCGGAGCTGCCATCTCCTTGGTGTCGGAGAAAACTGTCAAAACATTGTGGCCAGGAAAGAAATTGGTAGCGTCCAACATCACCTTGCGCACATACACGGATGAGGTGATCGATGTCGCAGGCACAATGGATGTGGACGTCACGCACGAGGGAACATGCCACACCCTGCCATTGATCGTGGTAAAGAAGGATGGGCCAAGCCTCCTCGGCAGAAATTGGCTGTGTGTGATCAAATTGGATTGGCAGCGGATACACGCCCTTCGCCATGGCAACCTGAATGATACACTTGAACGTCATGCCGCCGTGTTCACAGATGAGCTTGGCACGCTGAAAGGAGTAAAGGCCACCATCCATGTCGACAAAGATGCCACGCCTCGCTTCTGCAAGGCACGTGTAGTGCCATACGCCATGAGACAACTAGTGGATGACGAGCTGGAGCGCCTCCAAAAGGAGGGCATCATCGAGCCCGTCCAGTTCTCAGAATGGGCCGCACCCATTGTACCAGTGATGAAGGCAGACAAGACATCTGTTAGAATATGTGGCGACTACAAAGTCACAGTCAATCGAGCAGCAAAATTGGATCGGTACCCCATACCGAAAATTGAGGATCTCTTTGCGTCACTTGCTGGGGGGAAGAAATTCACGAAGCTGGATATGTCGCAGGCATATCAGCAGCTCATACTTGACGACGAATCTCGCAAATATGTGGTGATCAATACACAGAAGGGCCTATTCCAATACACACGTCTACCATTCGGAGTTTCTTCGGCCCCAGCCATTTTTCAACGCGTGATGGAGGGTTTGCTCCAAGGCATACCACACGTCAGCGTATACCTGGATGACATTCTTATCACCGGAGAGAATGATCATGACCACCTCGCCGCGCTCACAGCCGTGCTTGATCGCTTGCAAGATGCCGGGCTTCGTCTCAAAAGAAGCAAGTGTGTGTTCATGGCCCCATCCGTTGAATATTTGGGCCACACCATCGACGCAGAGGGACTACACCCCACAGCTGCCAAAGTGAGCGCCATCAAAAATGCTCCAGCACCGAAAAATATCACTGAACTGAGGGCCTACTTGGGATTGCTTGCATACTACGGAAAGTTTCTCCCCAACATGTCAACTGTGCTTACGCCCCTGTATGCGCTACTCCACAAAGGCACGAAGTGGAGGTGGGGATCATCTGAGCAAGCGGCTTTTCAACAGTCGAAGGACTTGTTGATCTCATCACAAGTTTTGATGCATTATGATCCTCAGCGGGAGATCATCGTGTCGTGTGATGCATCCCAATATGGCATTGGTGCCGTCATCGCGCACCGCCTCGACGACGGTTCTGAGAAACCTATCGCTTTCGCGTCACGCACTCTCCATGACGCGGAAAAGAAATACTCGCAAATCGAGAAGGAGGGGTTGGCCTGTGTGTTTGCAGTATCGCGATTCCATGCCTACATCTACGGGCGGCATTTCACGCTAGTCACGGATCACAAGCCATTGCTGGGCCTCTTCAATGAAGAACGTTCCGTGCCTGTCCAAGCCTCTGGTAGGATCCAGCGATGGGCATTAACTCTGGCGTCGTATGAATATACATTGCGTTTCAAACCGACACAAGCCCACGCCAACGCGGATGCACTAAGCCGCCTGCCGTTGTCGGAGAAACCAGCGTCAGTGCCAACACCAGCCGAGACCATACTCCTTCTTGAGATGATCAATGAATCACCAATATCATCAGCGGACATCAAGACGTGGACTCGGAGAGATCCGGTTCTCTCCCGTGTCCTCGGGTTCGTGGAAAAAGGTTGGCCAAACAAGCATGACAATGACGACATGCGAGCGTACCACACGCGGCGAAATGAACTGTCGGTCCACGATGGCTGTATTTTGTGGGGGAACAGGGTGATCATTCCACCACAGGGTCGATCTCGAGTACTAGAAGAGCTACATGACAGCCATCCCGGTATGGCTAGGATGAAGAGCTTTGCCAGGGCCTTTGCGTGGTGGCCCAACATGGATAAGGACATCGAAGCGACGGTAAAACGTTGTGAAAATTGTCAGCAGACTCAACCGTCACCCGCAAAGGAGCCTCTCCACCCATGGACATGGCCAAGTCGGCCATGGTCGAGGTTACACATCGACTACGCTGGCCCGTTCATGGGAAAAATGTTCCTCATCGTCGTAGATGCTCACTCCAAATGGCTGGAGGTTATGCCATGCAATTCGTCGACATCGACGACCACGATCGACAAGCTGCGGTTGATATTTGCTACTCACGGGCTGCCAGACAGGATCGTTTCGGATAATGGCACATGCTTCACTAGCGGGGAGTTCACCTCCTTTTTGAAAAAAAATGGAGTTCGCCATTCGACCACCGCGCCATACCACCCGTCGTCGAACGGGCTCGCAGAACGCGCCGTGCGTACCTTCAAGGAGGCCATGAAGCGCGCGAGCAGCGGCTCCATCGAGACGAAAGTTGCGCGGTTCTTGTTTCGCTACCGGAACACACCACATTCAACGACAGGTTGCACGCCGGCAGAATTGCTTTTCGGTCGAAAAATGAAAACGCATCTTGAAAACCTGAGACCCGACATCGCCTCCCGCGTTGACGATCAGCAGGAACGGCAAAAGCAGCGGCACGACAAACACGCAAAGCACCGCTCATTCCGCGAAGGGGAGGAAGTGTATGCGAAAAACTTCGCAACAAGCAACCCAAAATGGCTACGAGGTAAGATACTACAACACGTAGGGCCGATCTCCTTTACCATTGAGCTCAGCGATGGCCGCGTCTGTAAGCGCCACAGTGACCACATACGCAAACGCGACATCTCCGTGGAGACAACACCGCAGAGCGACTTGATCGTCGACAATGACAGCGACATCGACAACGATGATAGTGGGCCCAGCTCTCCGCCAACTATCGCTGAAAGTCCTGCCCAAGCATTGCCACCTGCTCCGAATGCTGAACGACCTCGCCAACCAGGCCAAACTAGCGAACCTAGAGACGCCTATCCGACTCGCAATCGGAAACCACCACAGCACTATGGCTTCCCGATTGCACATTAAAATGTTATTCCTTCACAATGATTGACCCTAAGCGATACATAAATGCATGTTGAATCTGATCCCTTGGACACCGCATATCTTCGACTAGAAATTAATTGGACTATAGGTCTACCGTTATAATCATAATTTCTATGGACCAAATTGAAGTTTCGATGAAAATTCACAAATGTATTATCATGATGTTGAAATCAATTCACCTTGCATTTTGTTTTGTGGTAATACAGTTAGAATATGAAGGTTTCCATATTGCTTCAGGAAGGAACTTGAATTAGAAGAGTAGAAATAATTTTGTCATATGGTATTAAGGATTTTTGTACACGCATAATAAAGTAGAGTAAGTACTATTTAGAGAGGGAGGAAATGTAGTGTATTGAACTACATGATTGCTATGCACATCTGTATTGCATGTATCTGTGTATTATGCTCCTTTAAGTTTCAACCATGCCTTGCATGTAACACTTTCACTTTGTACTTCGCTCTGTCTCAAACTCTCAGTTCTTATCTTATTCTCACATTCCAATTGATATATTCATTTGACCACAGCATCCTGCCACTGGTCGCTCCCCAGATGACTCACTTCTCTAACCCAAAATATTATTGTACCAACCAGT
Source organism: Arbacia lixula (assembly GCA_963669155.1). Lineage (NCBI taxonomy): Eukaryota > Metazoa > Echinodermata > Echinoidea > Arbacioida > Arbaciidae > Arbacia > Arbacia lixula. Next base: position 10,282,409 of record OZ022580.1, read on the forward strand.
ACCAGTCATGACTAATGATGGAAATATCATACCCTTGTATATATAAGCAAAAGTATTCCAGAATTAAAACACTTGTAGTTTATACATCAAGCAGACAAGTCACTCTTGCTCTCTGTTCGTGTCTTGTGTATTATCTTTATGTACCTAACCCACTACATAAAATTATTATTGTGTTTTATCATATTATATTTGTGTTATTGTTTATTGGTTATGTTTATTAAGAGGAAGTTAATAAAGGCAGTCCGTCCACGATTTCTGACATCTCAACACCATCTTCTTTGCCTCCTCCTTTTACAGACTCAGCTCTTGTATCCCCGACATATTTGATGTAAGCACCCACCACGAAAACGGGTTACATTATTGGCGTACTCGGCAGGATTCGGACGGACTGTCAAGAGTCTGTTAAAGCAGGAAGGCGAACGAGAAGGAAGAAGGACACACGACCGTGTTCCACCACTGACAGGCGGCCCCAGACCAGGTGATTTCCGTGACGAATTAGAGCAGGCTTCGCTGGATGCAGTATTATATGTATTTATGTTAATTAATCTAGTACAAGAGTGGTAGGAAGCTTGCGTATTCGTGTTATATGTTATGATTTATGTGTAAGCTGTTAATCGACAAGCAAGGTTATTGGTTTGGATTGAGCTCAGTATTTTGATAATACGTGATATAGCAATAATCAATTTGTACTTTGTACTGGTAGCACTGTTGTTCACGACAAGAATCGCCTGTTTTGTCTCATTGTTTATATAATACCGTGACTTCCTTAAACCATACTCCCATACAGTGCCCCTTGGTATATCCCCCTATTTATAAATCTACATAGATATATATATATATATACCACATATTGTCAAAAATGTCGACCCATGAAGGAGCGCAGATAGATATTGAGGGGGGACCGGTCGATTCGTCGGGATCCCAGGGAGGCCCCTACCCTACACCCCCACCCCCACCCCCACCCCACGCCCCCACCTCTTTTACCCAAGTTAGGGGGGTCCAGGTTTTCAATGGGAGGGACTCCAAAGTTGGCGTCGAGGACTGGGTCAGGGATTTGGAGTTCTTCCTGGCCGCGACGAACACCCCGAGCCACATGCGCTTCCCCACCGTGGTGAGGAACCTGAGCGGAGAGGCGCGCCGGCTGGTCCTAAATATCGCCTCGGAGGACCAGACGGTAGAGGAGGCATTCAAGGAGTTGCGGGCGGAGTACGGGGATGCGGAGAGCGTGGACCCCTTCGCCACATTTTATGAGAGAACCCAACGGGCGGGGGAGAGCGCCCAATCGTTTGGAATCTCGCTGGAGGCGCTGTTCCAGCGAATTCACCAAGAGCACCCGACGGCGGTACCCGAAGGCCATCGGGACACTGTACTGTGTACTCAATTCATGAGGGGCCTGAGGGACGAGGAGCTGAGGTGTCGTCTGGCACCGATGCGCCCTCACCTCATGTCCTTTAAGGACCTGAGGGCAGAAGTGCGGCTGTTCGCCCGGGAACGACCATCACGCCCCCGGAGACAGGCCAACCTCCACTCGCAAGGTGCTGCTGTGCCCTCGTCGACAACATCGGATGATGAGAACGCGCTTCTCATGGTGAGCAGGTCACAGGAGGAGGTTGTGCAGGTGCTAAAGGGGCTCACCAGGCAGCAGGAGGAGACAAGCAGCAGGTTGCTGTCGCTGGAGGCACGTTTGGCGGCGCTAGAGGCCCGGCCACCTCCAAGGACATCCCGCGCGCCTCAACCCCCTATTGGAGACTGCTGGGAGTGCGGCCAACTTGGGCATTGGAGGAGGGACTGCCCAACTCGAAGACCCCGTCCCCGCAACATAGCTGCAAATCAAGATGACGCCCTCCATCACGCCCACCATTTAAACGGGCAAGGCCCGCGCCGGATGTAGAGCGGCATGATGCGGGCATATCAAAAGATAAATCTGACCCCCCTCCCAATCCCCCGCCCCTCCCTGTCATCGGTCCGGTAAATGTTGACACCGTCATGATCAACAGTAGGCCATGTGTAACATTAATAGACTCGGGGTCGCAAGTCACTACCATAGCTGCCTCTTTTGTCATGTCCCACCCCGAGCTGAAGGATATCACCCCTTCCGACTCCAGTGTAGGAATCAGTGGCGCCGGAGGTCATTTGCTCCCTCATCAAGGTGTAATACACATCACCATTGAGTGCCTCGGCCGCACGTATCATCGCGTACCAGCCCTGATCGTCCCAGCGGGAAGCTACGGCCCGGGAATCGAAGGACTCATCGGGACAAACGTGATACGTGTGGCACAACGAGATGAGAGGTGCGCACACGGGTCCACGTACCTCTCTCAGCTCAGGACGGCGCACAAGGCCTGGTTTGCGGCATGTAGTGCAATGGAGCAGGCGCTCCCGGGTGATGCCCAAGGCTTCCTCGCTTCAGTGTCCTACCAAGGAAAGACACAGATAGTACGACCAGGCGAATGGCTGGAGTTGCATTGCAGGGCGCGTGACCTGCCCAGGTGTACAGCGTTGGTGGAGGAAGTCCACAACCCGCAGTTGCGCTCGAAGCTCATCGTCACCCGCACCTTGGTGGACGTGGGCCAGGGCAAGAGTGTGCCAATCCAGGTAAGCAACCCCTCCAACCACGACCTGACTATTCGTCGAGGTACGACCCTTGCACACCTCTACGTGGCTTGTGCCACAGAGCGTCACCCTACATCGTTAAATGGTACCCAGGCTGCTATGGCAGCGACCCAAGTAGGCGCCCCTTCCCCAATCCCCGACCTTGATATCTCTTCCTCCTCGTTTAAGGATGAGTCGGAGCAAATCGAGTTGAACCGGCTGTTGAAAGAATATGCTGACGTGTTCTCCAAGCACGACTTTGATTATGGTTGCGCCTCTGGAGTCGACCATGAAATCCCTCTCGTCGATGAAGAGCCCTTCCGCCTCCCCTACAGACGCATCCCACCCGCCCAGTTCCAGGAGGTCCGCCGTCACCTACAAGAGATGGAGGCAGCGGGGGTGATCCAAAAGAGCAGCAGCCCGTATGCGTCTCCCATCGTCGTGGTCCACAAGAAGGATGGCACCATCCGGTTGTGTGTGGACTACAGACGCCTGAACAGTAAGACCCGACGCGACGCATTCCCTCTGCCAAGACTCGACGACGCCCTGGATGCCCTCGGGAAAGCCAAGTACTTCACCACACTTGATCTTACCAGTGGCTACTGGCAGGTCAAAGTGAAGGAAGAGGACCGTCAGAAGACAGCCTTTACGACCCCGATGGGCCTCTACGAGTGCGTCAGGATGCCGTTTGGTCTACAGAACGCTCCGGCCACCTTCCAACGTCTGATGACGGCGTGTCTGGGTGACCAAAACTTTGAGTCTCTATTGATCTACCTCGACGACATTGTTGTGTTCTCGTCCACATTTGAGGAGCACCTGGAGAGGCTCGAACTCGTCCTCAAGCGTCTCCAGTCTCATGGACTCAAATTAAAGCCCAGGAAGTGTCACCTCCTCCAGGAGAGAGTCAAGTACCTTGGTCACATCATCAGCGCGGATGGCATCGAGACAGACCCGGAAAAGACTAGAGCAGTTGAGGAGTGGCCACGACCCAGAAACATCAAGGAGGTTCGTCAGTTCCTCGGGTTCACGGGGTATTACCGGCGCTTTGTGCCAGGCTATGCCAAAATAGCTGGTCCTCTGTTCCACCTAACTGAAGGTGGCCCAAGAAGGAGATCCCGGAAGCCTCCCCCTCCCTTCATTTGGACAGACGAGTGCGAGCTGGCTTTCACAACACTTAAAGCTCGTCTGACCAGTCCCCCTCTCCTCGGCTTCCCAGACTTTGAACAACCCTTCCAGCTCGAGGTAGACGCGTCTGGTTTGGGGCTAGGTGCAGTACTTAGCCAGACACAAGATGGGACCAAGCGGGTCATCGCGTATGGCAGCAAGAGTCTTACAAAGTCGGAGATGAAATACCCTGCTCATAAGCTCGAGTTCCTCGGGCTGAAGTGGGCTGTGGTGGATAAGTTCCGGGAATACCTGCTGGGCCGCCGGTTTCATGTCCTGACAGACAGCAACCCCCTGCTTTATGTGACCAGCTCGGCGAAGCTGGATGCCACGGGACAACGATGGGTATCTGCGCTGGCGGATTTCGACTTCAGTGTCGAATATCGAAGTGGCCGGACAAATGCTGCTGCAGATGCGCTCTCTAGGTACCCACCCCCGGAACAAGACCAAGAGCACGACGGAGGACATCACCTGCAGTCCGAAGTAGTAGTGAACGCCGTTTTCCAAGGTGCTCAGATTGTAGAAGACCCCACATCTCCCACTGGCCCACAGCTTACTGCGACCCTTGTTGCTGACAGGTACAGCACATCCTCCATCGACACCATGTCAAGTGAAACCCTGGCACGCCAGCAGCGTTCAGACCCCGACATCGCAGAGGTAATCCCTTTTGTTGAGCGTGGAGAAAAGCCTGGAAGGAATGACCTTGTTGAATGCACTCCCCTTACTCGACTCCTTGCCCGACAATACCACAGGCTGACGATGAAGAATGGCGTGTTGCACCGGCGGAGCCAAGAACCAGGAGGGAAAACGAGACTCCAACTAGTCCTCCCACGCAAACACCACAAACTCGTCCTGCAACACCTCCATGACGATATCGGGCACCCAGGATTTGAGCGGACGTTGGACACCGTCAGGCAGCGGTTCTTCTGGACGAAGATGGCTAGTGACATTCGAGCATGGTGCGTGACATGCAGGAGATGTTGTCTCAGGAAGACGCCGACTTCTGGGAACCGTGCGCCCCTCTCCAGCATCCACACAACAGAGCCACTGGAGTTGGTGTGCATCGATTTCTTGAAGCTCGATAAGTCGAAGGGTGGGGTTGAGAACGTCTTGGTGGTGACTGATCACTTCACGCGGTATGCGCAGGCCTATCCCACGAGGGATCAGCATGCCGCCACTGTGGCCAGGACTCTTTGGAAGCATTTCTTTGTGCACTATGGGTTCCCCAGACGGATCCATGCGGATCAGGGCCGGAACTTTGAGAGTCGGCTGATTGCCGAGCTCTGCAAAGTGGCAGGGATCCAAAAGAGTCGGACCACCCCCTACCACCCGCAAGGGAATGGCACCACCGAGCGTTTCAATCGCACTCTGATTGACATGATCGGAACCCTCGAACCGTCGGAGAAGGTGGACTGGAAAGAACACTTGGGTCACCTGACCCACGCCTACAACGCCACCACTCACGAATCGACGGGGTTTGCACCCTTCCATCTGATGTTCGGGAGACACCCAAACCTGCCTGTCGATGTCATTTTCGGACTGGGAGTGCCGACAGAAGAGGAGCAGGGGTACGATGACTACGTGGCTAAGTTCCGTTCGGACCTGCGGGCGGCATATGATTTGGCAGCGGGCCAATCCGCGGCGGCGAAGCAGCGCCAGAAAGCCCAATTCGACAAGAAGGCGAAAGTTGCCCCACTGCACCCTGGAGACAGGGTACTAGTTATGGATAAGACCACGGGCGGGCGAAAGCTGGCCGATAAATGGGAGTCAACACCCTACGTCGTCCTTAGTAAGCACCCTAACCTCCCGGTGTATGTCATCCAGCGCCCGGATACAAAGAAGGAGCGGACTGTACACCGAAATCTGCTTGCCCCCTGCATGTTCCTTCCCATGCCATCAGACGAAGGACCCACACCCTCCGTCATACCTCAACCCAGTGACACAACCCCTCCAGGTAATACCCCCGCACCTCTACGAGATGATTTAACGACCGGCGATGATTTAGTACTCATCCCAGAGGACCACAACATCTTTCGGCAGAACCCGGAAGGAGCTCGGGAGCGAGTTGTCTTCAGGAATGAGGACGAATCACTATCTGACGTTGGTCCAGCCACACCCACACGATCAGTTAACTCTCCCTCGGTAACCCCACCCAATGACCCCACCCGGACAGAAGGCCCGATCGACGCGCCCCACCAATCGGACGACGAGCTACAGGCCCTGGAACCGCGTGTTGCCCAGGATGACCCCGTCTCTGACCCTACCTCTGCCCACGTCCCTACCCATGTCCCCGACCTGACCCCGGGAAGTGTCCCAGACCCCGTCCCTGTCGAGACCCCAAATAGTCTCGATGATGAACCCCCGCCGCGTAGGAGCTACCGAACGCGACCCCCAGTCGATAGGCTGAACTATGGGTCTATGGGTAATATAAATGCGTTGACGGTATACCAGCGTAAGCTCGCTGCCGGAAGAAGGTTATGGGCGCGGTGGAAGAGTCCTGCGATGGCAGCGGCCAGAGCGAGGTTAGGCATGGTGTAGAGGGTTCGGTCCATATGTATATGTAAACATGGTAGTCTAATGATGAAAATATTAAGTATGGTGATTATGAGTATCGAAAATTCGATATTCCAATATGTTCATTTGTATATTATTACATTATTATGTTGTTTTAATGAGGTGTTATGCCGGGACGGCATAGTTTCAAAGGAGGGGAGGGTGTAACCAGGTGACTGGAGTGAAGACTAGTCACTTGGTAGAGGCATGCCACACCCTGAGTCACGTGCAAAACTAGCCCCTACCCCCACCGGTCAGAACATTCTAGAAGGGTAGCCACGTGACCAAATATGTAGATTAATCAGTGTCTTTTATTTTATAAATGTACAACCCATCGTATATCGCCTTTTAAATAATATGTCCAGGAAGAAATAAAATATTGTTCCCTTCATATAAATAACTAGCGAGGAAACAATCAAAAGTCATCATTTATAAGCAGCTTGGACTAAAATATTTCCACCGGATGTTCAGAAATCCTGTCGGTCGGACTACTCATCGCAGTCCGTCCACGATTTCTGACATCTCAACACCATCTTCTTTGCCTCCTCCTTTTACAGGTAAATTATCACCTTTTATATTCATAACTTTATATTTCGTATGTATTCATCATGTTCGTTATATAAATGCGGTCATTTATACCCATGAGTTGCATTGTTTGGGTGATTGTGTGATATGATATTTAGACGAAGAAATTCACCTTAGGATATTGGTATTCCTCCTTTGTCTTACCCCCGTTCCGTCAAAAGTATAACACGCTGTCGAAGCTAAAATGAAAGTAATTTGTACTCTCAACAAGTGGTATATGAACCACTCATACCTCGCTTATAATGTTAATTTTACTAAGTTCCGTGACAGGTACAAGTGCCGCTTTATTCATATATTGTGTATTATGTATTAAGGATTCAATAGATGTATTTTGCATGATGTAAGAATATATATTTAAGATGGAAATTAGCGATAAATGGTATATAGTTGAGATGGGGATAGACGGAAAGTTTCTTGTCCGGAGCGCACGCGACTCCGCACCTAGCCTGTGGCGCAGACCCTAAATCGGCTATTACTTTGTATCATGTATTGTTTACCATAAATTGTTCGTTATTAAGTCAGTACGATTATGTATTACTATGTTCAAACATATAAATGATGTGTGCTATTACTGTTTAGTAGTATATTCCATGATAAATTGTGAAAGGATTTCGTTAGGTTAGTGTAATGGTAAAGCGGTCAGATTGACGGTCTGAAGTTAGAACTAGGCCAGTATGATTCATGCAATACGCAGAAATAACCGGAGCGCTCTCGCACAAAGATAAGGCGATAATGGGTGGTCGTTTTGGAAGAAGGAATGTCCGAAGAGTTTTGGGAGAGAACACACGTTCTTTTATATTTCTTCCCAACTTGGGTAAAAGAGGAATTACGCTCTCGCTCCTCTTTTTCTGTGCCGTATACAAATGAGAGGGAATTACCCAAACTTGTATGAAGAGGGAGGAGATTGTCTTGGTTATTTTTGAGCTGGTACCAGCGATAGTTTACTCGCGTACACCCCCCCCCCCCCCTTTCTCTTACGGACGACGTAAATCAGTGGTCGCCCTGGCTGTTTATTAGCATGTGTTGTAAAAAGGGGTACAGTTATTTAGAATGTAGTGCGCGCAAGTTTTAGTTCAGTTGTGTTATATTACTCATATATGAATTAATATTATTTGCAAATACGTTTCGTTATTATTTCTCTGGTATATTTGAGTAGAATAGAATCGGATCAGTTGTCAGTTTGTGCTTATGAATAAAAGGACTAGCTATCATAAGAATTAACTATACTTTTAAAGAGGATCTAGGATTCAAGGGGTGATATTATAAGATGTAAATCAATGAGATGAACAAAGTGATAACATGCGAAAGGGGTTTAGCACAGCAAATGATTGTCTAATTCGGGTTATAGGAGGTAAATAAATAGATTAAAGGGAACAATCTGGGGTTAGTATTATGTTAATATTTGTTGGGTTAAGTTAAATCATGTTCAGTCTGTTAAAGAAAGCTAGGGCTGGTTTTATTGTTCTGTAATGTGTGATATTATTATTGTGTTTTATCATATTATATTTGTGTTATTGTTTATTGGTTATGTTTATTAAGAGGAAGTTAATAAAGGCAGTCCGTCCACGATTTCTGACATCTCAACACCATCTTCTTTGCCTCCTCCTTTTACAGACTCAGCTCTTGTATCCCCGACATATTTGATGTAAGCACCCACCACGAAAACGGGTTACAAAAGTAAAGATGTTTATTACCAGCTTCAGTCCTAGGCTGTGCTTTACAAACAATGGATGGGTTTCTGTAAAGAGATATCCTGATTAAAAGAGGATTAAATCTAGGGATTGAATCTAAAATGAGGGGTATTGTGGATACATGACCACAAGACAGTCTATTCAGGCAGTTAATAGGGCTTAATTCAGCCTTAAATGTGTGCTTACAATAGGGGTAACTGCACAGTCCTTTGGGTATAGAATCAATGGTGTTTAGCTGCTAAGATTTAATACAAATCGACCAAACCACAATGAGGGGGGATGAGGTAGGGAACACACCAAAACAAAGATCCTAATCTGATGCAGCTTGTCAACAAGTTGTTGACGAGACATTCTCAGGTATTTTGTTGTTCTTCTCCTCTATAGATGATGTCAATAAGATCCCCTGAGTATCATTTGTAGTAGAAGAATAAAAGCATTCTTCAAAGATTGTGTTTGTTACATATTTTTTAGGGTTATTACTGATAGGAGAGGAAAGGATTTTCAGATTAGTGGATGTAAGTTGGACATTTCAATGGAGCTGATGAAAACCACTTGTTCAGAGACTGGAACTAGTAACTTTGTTAAGAGTTTCTATCCATCTATATTTGGCTGTCACCAAAGCTCGTCTTAAAATGAGAAATGAAAAGGCTAAAGAGGATAAGGATAACCGCATGTTCTAATCAGGAACACTAAAGTGTCTTCATAGGTCTTCTCACTTCCTCTCTCTATTCTCTCTTGTTTTGATCATCAAACTTTGTTGCTGATGATTAGCATCCTCAAGCATTTTAAATTCCCCTCTTTCCGGTGTGTACTCAAATCCTCTTGAACTGTCATTTAATTTTTTTTCAATTCTCGTGACAACAATGGTCTCTCCTTTTCTCTTCAAGCAAAGAAGCTGTCATAATATCTGTTTCTTCAGAATCCTTTCAAATTGTTGAATTCCTTATTGTGTTGTTGTTAAAACTTTATCAGTGGATAAAAATAACCAGTCGATATTCTAAGAGCGCATGTGTGTAATGCACAAACAATACATATAGAAAGACAATGCCCAGTCCTTTGCGGTCAAGCAAGTTTGGCAGCTTTCAGGGGTAGCATTTAAGGTATTTTAACAGTTTTTCAATATTTGCCTAGTTTTCCTAAGTCCTTCATTGATTTAATTCCTTGATGTGCCTGCTTTGATTCAAAGCATGTTCTTAACAGGACTTTCTTCCCCTTCACATATGAATATCTTATTATCTTCTCTTTTAAAATAGTATTCTTTCATATAAATATGTTGTTTTGACCATTTTATATTGTACTTTTGGGGATACTCTGTGATATTTTTGTATCTACTGGAATTTTGGCAAGCTTCGAGAAATACCACAGCTGTGCTGTAGTGTTGGACAATTCTGCATTGTTCTTTGGAATGATAATATTAGAACAATGTTTGTTGAATGAGCGTTAATTGGAGTGAAACACACCTGTTTAACACACACTCTGTTGATAGAATGCTGCTATGGGTGCCAAGGAATTAGCCTGTAAAACCAACAATGATAGATTGTGCTTAATGCATATATGATGATCTATCTGTAGAAAACTGTAGGAGAGGAAATAAACAAACAAAATACAATTGAACAGTTTTTTCTTAAAGGATCGGTCCTTTCAGAAAGGTCTACAAATATGTAGACAAATATGTAAATAAGAAATGGTGTCTCCATAGAAATATGAAAAGCCTAGTCAATTATTTTTATACAAATAACAGGCTAACAAGTCAATTCAGAATTCTTTACATTTTCAAACTTTGTAAGAAATAGGCCTATGTAATGTTTGTATTTTTTATAAACATTTTCAATGTCAGTTTCTGTCTTGTCTTTATCCTGAACAACGTGCTTCAATCCACCACTGACACTGATTGCGTATATAGGGACAGATATAAACAAACAACAGCCCTATGAGACTCTATGTACATTATTAACTGTAGCAATCTCTGCTTGTGTTTATTAATTGAGTGGGAGTCAGTATAACACCCTGACAGATAACATCATGTCTAAACAACTCACAGATAGCATCTCATAACATAGCAAAGATTGACAGCTAGAGTATGCCTATCAAACCTATATCCTACACAATGACATCCTACAAGAGACTGGATTACTGATGGGTATTAAGAGGAGGTTGATTTACATGTGATAATAGGGTAACCATATATGGTGTGTGTATATATATAACTTATGTTTAACCTGATTTGATAGATTAGTTGCTTTTTTATTGCATTACTGAGTACTGTTATAGTCGTCTCAAATTACTGATTAGCGATAGTTTTAAAATACACCCTTCAAATATTACCTGGGGAATGTATGTAAGCCTTTATGTGGATAATGACACAAATATGTGACATTGGTACATAGAGAATAAACCATTTCCAAATTTATACCACTTTTTTGGTTTCCATGATATCTCATCTAGCCCTTCTCCTTCTTTTCTTTGTCTCTGTCTTGTTGTCTTTCCTTTTCATCCTGTTTTTGTCTCTCTGCCTATATATCTGTCTGCTCCTCTCCCTTTTTTATCTTTATCTTCCTCTCTCTCTCTCTCTTTCTCTCTGTCACTTTCTCTGTATTTTGTCTCTCTCTGTTTTTCTTGTTACATTTCTTGCTCTGACTTTGTCTCTATCTGTATGTCTGCCCCCCCCCCCCCTTCTCTCTATTTATCTGTCTGTCTAGATATGTCTCTCTCTCTCTCTCTCTCTCTCCCTCTCTCTCTCTCTACCCCACTCTCTGTCTCTGTCTGTATGTCACTCTCTCTATATTTATCTGGCTCTTTGTATATATGTGTCTCTCTCTCTCTCTCTATTTATATGTCTCTCTCTCTCATTCTCTCTCTCTCTCTCTCTCTCTCTCTCTCTCTTTCTCTCTATTTATATGTCTCTCTCTCATTCTCTCTCTCTCTCTTTCTCTCTATTTATCTATCTGTATATGTCTCTCTCTCTCCCCCTTTTTTCTCTCTATTTATCTGTCTCTCTGTATGTCTCTCTGTCTCTCACCCTTTTCTCATTCTCTGTCTGTCTCCATATATCTGTCTGTCTGTATATGTCTGTCTCTCTCCCCCCTACCCCCCCCCCTCTCTCTCTCTCTCTCTCTCTCATTATCTGTCTGCCTGTATATGTCTGTCTCTCTCCCCCCTACCCCCCCCCCCCTCTCTCTCTCTCTCTCTCTCTCTCATTATCTGTCTGTCTGTATATGTCTGTCTCTCTCCCCTACCCCCCCCTCTCTCTCTCTCTCTCTCTCTCATTATCTGTCTGCCTGTATATGTCTGTCTCTCTCCCCCCTACCCCCCCCCCCTCTCTCTCTCTCTCTCTCTCTCTCATTATCTGTCTGTCTGTATATGTCTGTCTCTCTCCCCCCTACCCCCCCCCCTCTCTCTCTCTCTCTCTCTCTCATTATCTGTCTGCCTGTATATGTCTGTCTCTCTCCCCCCTACCCCCCCCCCCTCTCTCTCTCTCTCTCTCTCTCTCATTATCTGTCTGTCTGTATATGTCTGTCTCTCTCCCCCCTACCCCCCCCCCTCTCTCTCTCTCTCTCTCTCTCATTATCTGTCTGCCTGTATATGTCTGTCTCTCTCCCCCCTACCCCCCCCCTCTCTCTCTCTCTCTCTCTCTCTCATTATCTGTCTGTCTGTATATGTCTGTCTCTCTCCCCTACCCCCCCCCCTCTCTCTCTCTCTCTCTCTCTCTCTCTCATTATCTGTCTGTCTGTATATGTCTGTCTCTCCCCCTCCCCCCCTCTCTCTCTCTTTCTCTCTCTCTCTCTCTCTCTCTCTTTCTCTCGCTATTGATCTGTCTGTCTGATTATGTCTGTCTCTCTCTCTCTCCCTCCCTCTCTCTCTATCTCTCTGCCTTTCTTCAGGTCTGTGTCTCTTTGTTTCACTTTCATCAGTATAAACACGCATTTCCTATTTAATTTAATGTTCTATTCCATCTCCTTCCCTATTCGATCTTACACTCTAACCCATCTTCTTCCACTTATAGGGACAGCACATATTTATTATCACAATGAAGTGCCCAAGATCCGGGATGTTCTAAACTAACCTACGTCAATGCCAGTAATTGTCAACCAAAACTCCTGTCATGCATAGAATAATGACTTCCTTTCATAAACACTTCAAATAAATATTTTGGTATGCATGGCTATTTTGCTAAAGACCACTACGACAACAGCGAGAGTATAAATATTCATGTGGGATATTCAAAACAAAACTACGTCAATGCCACAGTAATTGTCGTCCAAAACTCCTGTCATGCATTAAATAATGACTTCCTTTTTATGAACGCTTTAAATACACCTTTTGTAAATGCTCTTCCATTTTCCTTGCAATGAAGACCACAAGAACAGGGTTAGTACAAATATTGACTGAGCCAGCATCATGTACTTTCTGTCATGGTTTGCTTACAAAGAGGATAGGGGGGGGGGGGGAGTTCAGTAGGCAAGGGGAACCCCCACCCAAGACATCCACATGTGCATGAACATTGTATATTGTATACAACAGCACAGAAAACGAAACAATAACTGGAAGTATGTCACACGTGTCCTGTGCTTAATAAATAAAAAATGAGAGAACACTTTCGGTATCGAAGACCATATTTGCGTTGGAGGTCTAAGAGTGGCTGTGAAAGAGTGTTTCTATTGATCAGGAAGCGGACATGTTTATACATAGTTTCATTCTTACATCCGGTAATAATACGAATGGTTGATCGGAAATAGGTCTGAGTATGTGGGATAGGGTAGACTTCCAAAAGCAAACAGACTCAGTTGTCAAAGTCAATAAGCACTTGGATATTGTAAGATTTATGATTTAGTTGTGGTAATGCATGACATGCTGACCTTAACTGTTTGTTGTTCATTTAGTATTCTCGGTGCATAACCCACTGTCTTTAATAGTGATATGCCCTACAGTGGAAGACAGCATGTTTACTATAATACTTTGATAATAGTGTTAGCAAATTTTCTACAACTAAATGACCGGAAGTGCTTGATGAAAGATTAACCTATCAAAGAAAAACAAGCACCTTCTGCTCTCTTTTATGAAAAGAGCAGTAAAAAATGATGGCAACTAGAAACTAATGCTTTATAATCAACCTATCTACAGGGAAAAAAATAAACTTGGATAATATCAAATGATAAAAATGTGTCAATATATGCATACATTTCAACTTAGATACCTAAATATCTTTCTTTAACTCATCTCATTCCTAACATACTCTTTAAGAAATCAAAACTTCAAAGAAAAATTCCCCCACTAAATTGTGAAGATACAGAATGACAGGTATTCTGGCCTACAGACTGTAGGTCATTTATAATCTTAACTATGACATAAACCGGTCTGGTTACAGTAGACTCCTTATTTCTTCCCTAGCTGACTGAGAAAGCAAATGGATGGAATAGTGACTAGCAGGGAAAAAATACACAGCAGCTCGGGGCAATTTTGCCCCCGAGATGCTTAATTGGAAAATGTTAACAGAGCCCCCCCCCCCCCAAATTCCCATTGACACAATTTAAAATTGTAGCCAAATCGGCTAATGTGTTAAAAAAGAAGCCCCCCTGAAAATGTTGGTGACTAGTCTTGTCAGAACTAGACCCTACTGTACAGTTTGGATTAGAAATGTCAGACAGTCTGGAAGTCAGGCTAAGAGACAAGGGGATTCCCCATTTTCTGGAGGTCATTCTCCCCTGGTGGGGGGGGGGGGGGGGTATTCCAAATCTCTACAGAGATAAAAAAATTTCATCTTCCCTAAGATAAAATATCCTTAGAATATTTCATCTTTGGTATTTCAAAAAATAACATAGGAAGATTTTAAAAAACATTAATGAGCGCATGCCCTGCACTCCTTTCTCAGAGACAGCCAGTAATAACTGTCCTTTCATGTCTTTTGCATATTAACACCATCAAGTTGATGGTGTGACGTCATGAAAGTGACATCGACATTGCGCATCAATGTCTATAAGCGCGTCTTATTGCATTTCAAGCGCTTACTTTTGCACGTAAAGGCATAGGCCTAGGCGCGTCCGTCTGGAGATAAAATTGCTCGGAAGCATTTGACCTTTTATCCTTGCTTTTTTTTCCTAAGTGCGTTTCAGAATACCGATTTAGCTCATTTGCATACAAATTTTATCTCGGAGGCTCTTTTACATAAAAATTTCAACTCTAGCTCATTTGAATAAAAATTTAATCTTTTTACCTAGGTTGCCTTTTCGGAATACCAAAAGATAAAATTTTTCTTAAGTCCTAGAGATACAATAACATTTTTCCTAAGTTTGTTTTCGGAATACCCCCTCAGATGCCAAGGAGGACATTAGGCTGTGTCTGGCAGCGTAATGACATAATCCATCCCAAGCCTATCAAGGCATGCGCACTTAGTCTCTTCATTCAGCCATTTTCTTTTGTGGCTGGCAGACTCTACATTCTGGTTTACTCTTTGCACGCTATTGAGACGTGTTTGCACTATTATTACATATATAAAAGACATAGACCAGCTTTAGGTCTAGCAAAGAAAGAGTTGATTTCTACATGCCATGTTTGATTGTAAAATACAACGATTGTATACAACAGAATATATATTGGCATAAAGCACACACTGGATTTGGAATTAGTATAGGGAAGCAATTATCCTAGTCCTGCACTGCAATTTCACATGCATTTTGTGAAGATTGTTCAAAAAGTCATATAGGCCTATCAGTCACAATAGTTAAGATGTTTTTTGGAATTGCCACTTTTTTAGAACTACAGAAGTATTCTCCAACATAAACTCTACTAATGGTTCAGGGTATTTTTCCCCTTTACATCTGAAACAAGAGACTAGTCAAGAGTTTGCATTTCAAATGAAGTTAGAGAGGAAAACGTCTAATACTCCATGTCAGTAATGTAATAAGTTTGGACTGTCTAACTGCTCAATACAACACTCTCCCTGCAATGGTCTGGCTTTCAGGCTGCTACTCTGAATATTTCTACCCCAAACTCTACAATAAACAGGTCTGATTGAAAAAGACTAATCACTCTCTAGTTTTTCTCTAGCTATGGATAGACTAGAATAGCAGCAGAATTTGTCTTGTGAGTATTAGACCCTTATATTTTTGTAATAGTTGGATTATAAATGTGCGACAGCCTGTAAGCTAGGCTAACGCTGCAAATGATATCACACCGTCTATCACACAGCTTCGCCTTCTCCCTCTCCCCGAGAAAGCGTCAAATCAGTCCAATTCCCCTCGTTATTAGGCCGTAATTCCCAAGCAGACATCACAATTTGGAAACAAATCTTGAGCTTAATTTTCCGATGACAGCGCGAGATAAAAGCTAATAAATATTCTCAGTTCTTTGCCCCTGCATAAGGCAGGGAGAGAGTCTACGAGGAGTGCCACACACTCGTGGGTAATGCAAGAAAATCTACTCCGAAGGCTAGACGTTTGATGAGGAGAGAACGTTTTCTAGAAAGCATTCCAAACATGTGTTGAGAACTTGAAAAGCAGACTCTCACATCTTGTGCTACAGCTGCACTTAAAGGAGAGTCATACCCTTTAAACAAATTGATAAAAATAAGTAGGCATCATGATCCGTATGGGCAGAACGTGAAAAAGACATTGCCATTAGATATAATATGGAAGTGTGAAATCGACACTGCAATATTTCATGATTAAAGATCAACATTCTCCAACATTGACAACCTCCTTTGCACCTGCTTGATTTTCTTTACACTTCGAACATAATGTGTTTGTCCGACTGTTTCTGCTTTAATCAAAATCAACTTGATATTAGGGTTGTGCCGCACTTTAATGTGTCATAATCACATTGCCCAAAATGCAGATTTTCAATGTTCATGCTACAAAATCTGATAACAAATCGACTGTCTACAGCTGTTGAACATAGTGTATGAATATTTAACCTAGATTATTTGCAATGTCTTGCAATATTGAAATGAAGAATAATCAAGTGCACGTAGAAAAAAAAACCCACATCCATGTTGCATATTTCATTCAATGTTACAATATATAACTATACAAAGAGCATAGGTGAAAACAGTCAGTTTGGATATCTTTTTGCTACACTTCTATTTATAGTGAGTCCTGTCAGTAAGTAAGCAGTGTCAATTGATTTCGACATTGTTATTTCATGATTGGACAGTCAAACATATCAAAGGAGACTATTGTATATACAGGCTATTGAGCTTGAATACCTTAATAGCAGCTTGCATCTAATTTGAAACTGTCTATGAAGGCCATGTTTTCTGTTCCTCTTTGGTTGGTCTCCAAACACAGGTGTCATGTATTCGTGCTACCTGATGTACTTGGACATACTCTGTAAAGCTGCGCATGCGCTGTGCGGATTATTGCTTGGGAACCATACTTCAAGAGTGAGACACGTGTTTCTTTTGGTGTCTTAGTAGTTGTAATATTCCAGCAAGAATATCCATAAATTACAACAGGTTTATCTGTTTTTGTTTTAGATTTTTTTTTTTTTTTTTTTACTTAACCTGTTCTTTATATGCAGGCAGGTTTTTCTCCACTTAGATTCAAAGCAGTGCAACTCTGGTTTAATCTGCTATGCGGACAATAGACAACAGGCTACAAAGTAACTTAAAATTCCTTTTAGTGTGTATAGTAAACCATGGTTACTACAGTACAATGGCAAATGTTGGTGTCTAAACTGGACTCATGAAGTCAGATCATCTAAACGTGAGCAATGGATTAAGGAAATTATACAGAAAAATATGATTTGCATGATGGTACTCACAAAAATCCAGACTGGGGAGAAGCTGCACATCCACTGATCTTCGGTCTGGATCCGTGGACGAAGATGAAAGACCAGGATTATCAGAGAGGCTGTCTGGACTTCCTAAATCAACCCCCCCAAAAAATGAAAACAGATCTTACCGGTTCTGATGGCCTTGTTACCCACAATAGCTGGAAGTCACATCAACAAACCCAGATTTCCCCCATTAGCATCTAATACCTACTGTTTCACCACATCAGGTCAGGGGCGCTCAAAAGGCACCACAAATCAATGTTTCATTTACCCCATGCTTCCAAAATCACATGAAGTTCACATCTACTCAAGCCAAGAAGTCATTGAACTTCAATGATGTTTCTTAATCTTTCCGCTCTCCCTTTTTCATAGTGAGCACTACACAAGAATATCTTATCTCAATATCAATCAGTGTTATAACTTGAACTTGACACACATTCTTTCAACCACATTTTCACCACGTTGATTGATTAGTATCTAAAAGCTCAAAACAATTCCTGGAAGATTGCCAAATGTGTTCTGTCTTGAGAACAGCTATTGATTCATCATTTACGGTGAAAGACAGAAAAAAAAAGTGAACGAAAAGGAAACTTTCCATCAAAGAGAGTAAATGAGCACATCAATGAGTTGATTCACTCCAGGATACTGGTGGGATTATATGCTTTATGTCTTGGTTCATTTATTAATCATCTTGACACGATTCTCCCGTAATCATGAATCAGTCCTCCGTCTATCTGTCTGTCTGTCTGTCTGTCTGGGTGTTGATACAAGAGGTGATCTCACTGAAATGAGCTAATCCATTCTCTTGCTCACAGTCTATTGATAGTTTCCAGGTTTCTCAACACAGTCCCCTTTTCTCAGAGAAAGTGCAACAACCATTTCTCGTTTTACTACGAAGCAGTGACAGAATCCACATACCTGCAGACAGTTTGTCATCTGTGGTAGTGACTGATTTGGACTTGCCATGAAGAAGGGAGTTACGAATAGGGTTGACATGACTATTAAAAATGTCAAGATTATTTCTTTGATTTTACAAACTATTCATCAGTTAACCTCATTTCTTTATTTTGTAGGTTGGCAAAAAAAAAACGGAGGGCCAGCAGGGCCCGACTTAAAGGGCATATACTGTACTGGGAAGGCAAAAAAGCCTTCAAAATGTAATTGTTAGCAATCTTCTTGCCAATGGTCTTAAATTCGTGTATTGACCATTTTAGAAGCTTGCTGAAAGTTATTTGCCCTCAAATGATCCACATATGGAGTAATTAATGACTAATGATTAAATCCTCAAGATGTTCGGGCCGAACATTTTCAGGATTTATGATTTAATCACTCATTACTCCAAATGTAGATCATTTGAGGGCAAATAACTTTCAGCAAGCTCCTAAAATAGACAATACATGAACTTAAGATCATTGGCAAGAAGATTGCTCACAATCACATTTTGAAGGCTTTTTTGCCTTCCCAGTACAGTATATGCCCTTTAAACTCGTCTACCATCTTCCAGTTGAGTCTACATCCAAACAGAAGTTTTAGTTTCCTTAGTTAGGTTATGGCTAAGACAATCTTCACTTTAACATGAACACTTTCTTAGTGTTTGAATTTAAACATATATTTCTTCCAACAACAGCTACAGAAAATTGGTCAAACAACTATTTATTTATTGAAGCTCTAATATTCTTTAAATTGGTGCTTTGAAGGAAAGCCCGCATGAATTAACTGTTTGTATGAATATTGCTTTTGGACAGAAATGGAAGAGATCAAGAGAGTGTCAGCGAGTTTATCCCTTTAAATGTGAGTCACTAATTGTCTTTATCGTTGGTGGATATAACTTTTCTTAACATTCAGAATGAATGTCAGCATTTATAAAGAATGTTTGAAGCATGTAGTCACCTTTGACATTTGTGGAATGCAGGATGAACGGAGCATCCTGTCGAGTTTTGAGCCTTTGTCACAATTCACTTGTCATCGAGCCCAGATTCCTCCCTCTGCACAATGATAGCTGACACAAAATGTTACGATTAGCTCCATGATCTAAGAGATCAGCTAAGTAGGGGATTAGCTAAATAGGGGATTACTCACTGGGATCTGGCAGTGCGCGCAGGAGTCTCTCGTCAGCCTTGGAGCTCGCAATGACACAGACTGGTTGGAGCTGTAGACAGACTGGAGAGAGGGAGAAAGATGGAACAAGAATTGGTGAAAGGGAGAAGTACTAAGAGAAGAGGTAGTTAAAGGGACAGTTCACTCCAAAGTTAAGTTGGTTTCAATAAAACTCAATAAGACCAGGAGGGTGTTTCACCAAGCTGTTCGTAAGTTACGAACGACTTTACGAGCGACTGGTGATCCCTTCTTGTGCTAAATGCGATACCACACTTTGTTCATTTAGAATCTGCTTTAGCACAAGAAGGTATCACCAGTCGCTCGTAAAGTCGTTCGTAACTTACGAACAGCTTGGTGAAACACCCCACTGACACATGAAAGAAACATATTAGTGAAGGTTTGATGCAAACCGTGACAAAGGATAAGAACCCTTATGATCACAAACCGTTTTAACTGATGGGGGAATAGGCTACCACGGCAACCAGTCCGGTCTCGCTCTCGTCATAGGTGGTTGAAAAAGGTGAGTATAAAACGACTCAACCCGTTCTAAAGTTACCCCGCTTCTGAAGTGGGGTAAAGTCTGCGCGCACTACTCTGCGGAAAAGGACGCGCACTATAAAAGGCGTATAAGACTGATAAAAGTATTGTCATAGTTTGATAAAAATAACAGCAAATTGTTATGGTAACATACAGGGGGGTGAAATGGATTTGATAGGTGGTGGTAATTGGGACCATTTTCTTTCAAAGTATGCAGTGAGATGGCAGTACAAGCATGAGGGGAGAATTCAAGGGGGGGGGCGAGATGGGGGCGAGATGGGGGCGAGATGGGGGTGAGATTACCGATGTGATTGGAGCTACAGGTGGGCGATTAGGGGTCTCAAAACTTGCCAAATGCCCCCTAATCACTGGATCACAAGGCTTGGCTTTAAAGGTTGGATGATGTATAGTAGGGTACATGCATCAGGCGCACCAAGTTGACAACTGGGTTTGCTATGGATGTGTGAGGGAGTGTTCACACACGATTCCATTAGCGTTTCACACCAAACACAGTTCATCGCTTTCGTGTTGTTTGAGTGTCTAAGCCATAACAGTTCTGAATGTTATTATGAACACTTTGAAACTGTTAATGTCAATATGGCGTGATCTTAAAAATATTTGCATTCCCATGAAAATAATTTCATTGAATTTTGTTTGGAAAAGCAATGATTGAAAAGCAGGAAACTGCAAAGTATTTAAAACTCAACCTCAGAAGTTCTGTCCAAATTACCATGATGAACAAACACTCTTAAAAATACTGATTCTGCATGATCATGTTACGTACTTAATATAAAGCAGTGTTTTTCTACATTTATTTGGACCTTATTCAAAAAAAGGCAAAATCAAAAGTGTAGACACATGGTTGGTAGCTTTACAATGATCACAATGTTCAAGAACACTCCCTGTTATAATGTCTATTATTACCACTGTCATGTAATTATGTAGTAAACAAAAGGGTTTTCAAGGCATGGTAAAATAAGGGTTCCTCTCTCATTACATTGGCATTCTCAAAATAAAGTAAGGGTTAACTCTCTCATTGCCACTGGCATGAATGTGTGTTGTAATCAAATGGGTTAATCAATGCCTGGTAGTGTAAGGGTTAACTCTTTTATTACCATTGGCATGAACATGAATGGTAATTCAATGGGGCTCTCAAGGCCTGGTAATGTCAGGAGGAACAGCAAATGACTTTCACAAACTTCTCCTCCTTCATAGATACACCTCCCAGGTACCTCTAACCCTGAACCCTAAGCCCAAATAAGATTCCCTTCATCTGGTTTGTAAAATAATCCATTCGTGATCCTAAAAACATCTCCTTCTTACACCTAAATACAACATGCATTAATTCTCCTCTTCCAACTCAAACTCAATCGATGCCAAACTAACTCATCATATGATCAAGTATTTCCTGAGGGCAAAAAGAAAAAAAAAATGGTGCCCTTGGCCTAGCAGGGGTAGGATTATCTTTCCAGGATTTTTTGTGTGTGGGTTCACCATTTCTACAACAACAACTCATGTCATTCCACATCACTCCTGGGAAATGTTATTTAAGTAAACAAGCAGGGGCAAACAGATTTATCGTTGATTGAAAATATGTAGAACAGATCTCCTCTCTGACCATTCACCTCTAATGTAACGTATATTAAAAAAGAGTTATCCTTTTAAACTTTTATCCTTTTAAACTTAAATTCTTGCAAGATTTTGTTGATAGTGTAGTTGTTATATATTTTTTTCTTTATTATAAATGCTTGTACTGCCCATTTTTAAAGCTGCAAAAGTTTAAGAAAAGTCAAACATTTGTGATTGCTAATCTGAATTTCTAGCATTGACTTGTGATCATTATCCACGGTAACTCCACTGGTCAATTACAATGTGCTGGACTTACTTTCCAGTTCCAATGTTGATTGTGTACAATGCAGAAACAAGACAATTCCAGAGCATCACCCATCTCCCTTGAAATAACAGGGCTTTTCATTATAAAACTCTTTTTAATTATGATTATCTCAAACTTTCCCCAATCTCTTTCTCTGATATTTCAACTTTAACTCAAGTCAACTTTCTATCAGGGTTCCATTCCGCTTTAAGTCTGTACTTGTACCTGTTGTGTTGGATCTTGCCTAACGAGTGACAGACTGAAACTTACCGCAGGGAGATCCTCGTGACTCATAGCCCCAACTTCATCAAATCAAAGTTGCAAAGTAGCATGTTTTTTCTGTTCCAACACAGAGCACCTTATCTGGCCAATGAAGATGCAACAAAGCATATTATTTTGCTTGGGAAATTTTCCCAATGACATCTTGAGCTAAATATGTTTCACAATAGCTATTTGTGATCAATAACTATGAGAAGTGTTTCATGCACTTTTTACACTGAGAAATATCTGTTGGAAGTGTCAAAAGGCCAGAACTGGTATGTTTTGAATCCCAATTTAAAAGGAACAAAATGATCAATTTCACAGATCAGAAACTTTGACTTCAGAAAAATGTATGATATGCAGACAGAACGAAAAGAAGACAAAAGGACACAGAATGTATTATTGAACTTGATTTTTCTGGTTCATCAAATCCAACCGGAACAGTGAAACAATTATGACCACATTGCTGACAGAGTCAAGCTAATGTCAATGTCATCATAAATTGGATACAATACCTAGGTATTTCGCAATCTTCCCTTTCTAGGTTAGAATCACTGAATTGCCGAGACCTTTGTCCATGGCATTAGGGAAATCAGGGCATCCCACATGAGGTAACCTTAAACATCCTTGAACAGAGTTCAGCCAATTCTCAGAACTTCCTGCCACACATTGTAGAAAGGAAGATATGGCAAAAGCTTGACAGTGGTGTCCCAAGGATGTTTTTTTTTAAATGATGATATTAATCACGTTTGCATTCATATAGAGATGAAATATGTTAAAACATGTTTCGGAAAATGTTGTATAGAAATCAAAAGTTGTGAATTATTTAGACAGTGTTTGAAGCTTTACAACCATTTTGTCTAATCCTCATATCTTTTCACAAGGCTGCCAAACTTAATCAAAACACTTCAGTATTCTAAAGGCTGAAAATCAGTATTTTCAAATAATGACAATAGAACAACCCATGAACTAGAACTTATGAAATCAGTATTTTGTACGAAACCTTCAGTATTCTTCTCAAATTTCAGTATGAAATACTGATAATCAGTACTACTTGGCAGCTCTGCCTACATGCAGAACCTTGAAACTACCCTTTGAGGATGAAGTAAACTTAACCCAAACCCTACGTTTTAACCCTTGCCCTTCTTTTAGACCCCAGCCCTAAGGCTGACCCTAACCCTACCCCCTAAATATCAGAGTTTGTGCTGGGGGACCAAATAGCATAGTACCCTATGGAAAGACCGGCTTCTACCACTTCTATGCCCAACCCCAGCTCATAAGGTGAAATCCTGCCTCTTCACTCATGTCAATACTCACGTAGGCCCTGTCTTTGAGATACAGGAAGGAAGAAACAATTTCCTCAAGATGGGTGAAATTCTTATTACTAGGTTTACATTTCTTGCTATCCAGAATGGAATGAATATTTCTCCTGGGGTTGACAATCTTATTGACTTTCTGTATTCAAACTTGTAAAGGCCACCTTGACACGTCATGTGTGCATTTTTGCACAAATAATGCACACGTATCCCATAGAGCAGTACTTCGTCAAGCACACAAAGGGTTAACAGGAACTACAAGTATAATCATCGGTACTTGAGATAGGCAGTCTCTCTATGCCATTATATTCTCTTGGGAATATGTAGTTGTTCATACTGCTGTTCCTTCTACTGAAGAGGCCATTTTGTAGAAATACTTAATACTCAATCAGTTCTTAAAATGATTATCATCAGAGTTTCTAGTCTTGTACAAGAAGGTAGCACAGACCGGATAGCACGGAGAAGAGCCACAAAGGATATGAAACATCCAGGTTTAGGCTCACCCTTATACGTAGAGGTGGAATTGAAGATAAACAACATTTTCAAAATGTTAAAATTAGTGTGCATATCAAGGTCAGTTCAATGATATTTGCCTCTCAAGAATCTTAGATGTTCGACACAAGCCAGAAAGAAATGAAGGAAACAAAATCAACACAACAACCACATCAAAGAAAAAAAAGAAAAAGCATAACCAGAGCAAGATGGCTGTCATGTGAGTTTGACATGAGGAATGTGCCTGCTATCTTTACTCTCCAAGGATTACCCAAAAAATGCTGAATAATTCTGGAAAAGCAAAATTTATAAGCAACAAACAGTGAATAAGCCCATGGTATCTTCCTCCGTTGTAGTCTATTTATAGCCCGGGCTGTCTTCAGAAGAGGAGGAATCGATAATGGATTTTAATGTGAGAAATTAGCCGCTTCTTGAGATGAATGCTTATTCCACATATGCCTATGTAATAAACACTTCCTGAATGGAGATGGAATGACAAGACAAATTGATTTGACATTTTTGAAGATTGATAGGTGTTTGTCTGTGTTTTAAAGGTTGCTTCTTTTTTTTTTTCTTTTTCTTTCTTTCTTTTTTTTTTTTTTTTTTTTTTTTGGGGGGGGGGGATGAGTATAAAATACCCTGACTAAAGAATGAAGAAATGAAGCATTCATTTAAAAATCACTGTATGTAACTTAGAATGTTCTCTTAAAGACTAAAGAGAAATCAAACTTGGAATAAAAGGAGTAAGACATCTCTCCTTATATATTTGTTGAGACTTTCTGTAACTTTCCTCTGTAAATAATTTTAGTCACAGAACTTCATGTGTGTTATCCATTAAGTTGACACATTACTTTATGTTACAGCATTCATTGATTCAAATTGAGACAAGAGAGGGGCATTTGCTGTATCATGCATCTTGGTGACTGCAAGAACTTAATGAAAAACTTTGTTTTCTCATAAACTTAAAGGAGAATTTAAATACTAATGTTCTGCATACCAGAAAACATACCAATGCTCAAAATGGACATTGAGTTCAAATCGAGCAGCTGAAGTGATACATCTTGATGTGTGACGTACACGTAGCGTGAAGATCTTGGAATTTCCTTGCGTGTGATCTATCTATTGATAACTTCCTAATGCTGGTGGGAACAATTCATTCTTTAACATTACATTACAGGACCAGGAATAATAGTGGGCCTTAGTCTCGCGCCATACGTAAGTGCATTGTGGGAGAACAGGAAAGAGAAGCTGGACTCAATTACCATACCCGACTTGATTCTAGGGAAAGCCTGCCGAGATATTTCGATATAAATATACCCAAGTCATGTGCCTTGTGGTTGATCTCTTAATGGCAATTCCAGCGTAGATAAATAGCATTTGTGGTTGGAGAGCAATTAATGGTTTGACCCCAAGTGTATTCTTCAATTTGCATTGCTCCATGTTAATGTGCCAGTCCAACTGGTGTAAGGGTATTTCTTCGAGAAGGATTGTTGCCACTGGTTTTACACCATTATTGTGAAAATATTTATCCCCACTCAACAGGGGAATATTAACGTATCTGCTTTGAACTTTACAATCTACACAACTCAAGCAGAATAATGCTGCTGATGAAGACATTCGAAGTTCACTTTGTGATAAGATATAATATAGAAAAATTGAAGATTAATGCATGGATAATGCCAACTTCACTATGCACTTAAAAGAAAATGATGAGCCAGAAAGGTAAAACTACAAATCAGTATATCTTTCATGGTATATAGTAATTCTACACAAAGTCTCACAAGCTGCATCAATGTCTTATCATTGTTCTACATGAAATATACCACATCATTTGATTTTGTGTGTAAAAGGGATACACCACGTCTGAGACACATCTAGGAGTACACACATTTATTATCTACATCAACACAATAATTGCACATAACGACATACAATACAACTGTCATTAAAATTGCGATTTCATCCTGTAGTCCTACTGAATGAGTTTAATGAGGCAATGATGGAGGGTCTTTGGTCTGTCTTAGAGTAGTCTGCATTAGGGAAGGAATTCATCAGGCCGAGCTTTGATTGGTCTGCGGGGAGACTGCGGGAAGCATCACAGGGGATAATGTTCCTTAGAGTAATTGATCAGTCAATTAACACATGACATGTGCACTGCTCCTGTTTGACTGAGGTTGTACTCTCTCTCTCTCACTCTCCTTCTTTGTTTTTCTCTCTGCTTTGTTGTATCCCTCTTTCTCACTTTCCCTCATTTTATCCCAATCTCCCTTTCTCTTTTCACCCCTCTCTCTCTCTCTCTCTCTCTCTCTCTCTCTCTCTCTCTCTCTCTCTCTCTCAATTAACACATGACATGTGCACTGCTCCTGTTTGACTGAGGTTGTACTCTCTCTATCATTCTCCATTTTTTTCTCTCCCCCCCACCCCTTCATTTTACTCCTCTCTCTCCCCTTTTTTTTTTAATTTTCCCTCTCTTTATCCATTGTTTTATTCCTCTCTCCCTTTCTCTTTGCATCCCTTTCTCCCTCTCTCTCTCTCCCTCATGTTATACCTCTCTCCCTTTCTCTTTTTATCCCTCTCTCCCTCCCTCTCTCTATGTCCCTTCCTCTCTCTCTCTCTCTCTCTCTCTCTCTCTCATTCTATTTCTCCCTGTTTTTACGAGTTATTTCATGCAACATGCTCTAACAACGGGAAGCATTAAAGGGATAATGTTCCTTGGCATAATTGATCCATCAATTAACACATGACACATGTACTGCGCCTGTGTGAGGGAGGTTTTTCTCTTCTTCTCTCTCTTTCACTCTCTCACTCCTCACCCTCTCCTCTTCTCTTTCTTCCCCTTTCTCATTCACTCGCTCTCACCTCACCCTCTCCATCTCTGGCACTGTCATATTCATTTCTTTAATTTCCCTCTCTCTCTGACACACTCTGTAGAGACTATTACACACATACACACATACACACACAAACACACACACACATATACAAACATGCACACAATCTCTTTGTTTATATCTTTCCTTCTTCTGCTCTCCTTTTTCCTCCCTTCTCTCTCTCTCTCTCTCTCTCTCTCTATCTATCTCTCTCTCTATTTCTCCATGAGCTTTCATCTCTTTCTCTCACCCTCTCTCAAACCTTCCTTCCCCTCTATTAAAATCTATGTCCATGTCTGTCTCTGTTACCTTATCTTTCTCTTTTGATTATCTTGCCTCATCCCCTCTTCATCTCTTTCTTCCTTTTCATTTATAATTTGTCATATATATGCTATTGTCATGATAAAAAGTGACCCAAAGCTTTATCTAAAAAAAAAAATCATATTGTTGCTATCACCTGCTTCATTCCCATACATATATTTACCTTAAGGCTGGAAAGTCACAATTGTTTACACCTCTGCCAAAGTTGGCTTTTGCCACTTAGCAACTTCCATGTCATGTATTTATTAGGAGAATGGGAAGAAAAAGAGAGAAGAAAGCGGACAGGAAGTCACTTCTTACCCCTCTCCCATGAGCTAGGGGTGTCAATGGGCATCCCCTCCTCAATTAGCATATAACAAGCAAAGAGAGCCCAGTGTCATCTGCAGTCTGTTACAGGCCACCAAGTCTTTTCTTTCTTTTCTCGTTTATTTCCTTTTTTAATTACGAGAATCCTGGTTCGGACCAACTGACAAGAAAGGGCAGCTTCAAATTAGGATGCAAACCATAAAAGCCTAATTACATGTACATGCCAAAAGCTCTGTCGCTTGTTCCAGCAATCAAGACGCGTGATTTGCCTTTGTTTTTAAATCTATGTTTTGACCAGGTTCGTGTGATGTCTGTGTCTTTCAAACAGTGCCAACTCTTTTGTTTTGAGGATGTTGAGACATCTTTGAGACATTTGAGACATCTTTCCCTGTTTTTTTCCATACTGGGATTGACCCCTCCAATGGAGCAACAATTAAGAGGTAGTGACATAAAGTAGCATGTAAACAAAATAACCGCTAATAGACTTTCCAAAGTTCCACTTTTTCATAATAACTCCTATGTCAACATGTTACACGAGCTTAAGATATATTTACTTTGTTTTGGTTATGTAGTTATTTAAAGCCTTTAAACTTCTTTCTGAGCTACAAAAAAAACTAAATGACCACTAACTTCATTTCACTGACTGCATTTGTTCTCTTCATCTCTGTACATTGATACCTACATGTAAGGATTCCACAATAATAGATAGTTACTTGTTTTGCCTGTACTCCGTAATTTGACAACAAAGTTAAAGCCACTATAAAACTAGAAATCAGGACAAGTAAACAAAGACCCAGAGAGCCACAAACCACTAACGAACACCTCGTAATTACACTCTTCCCACAAGGAAGAGCACTATTCCATTAACCCCTCCCTGTCATAAACAATCAACACTTCTACATGGTTTGTGTGTATTACCAGTGCTTTGGGGCTTGGGGGGTTAAAGGTATGGTCAGAGGGGCGGGGGACACCACAGAGATAGGAGGACATCCTCATCAAGAGAGGGCTTGGGGTTTGGCGTCCACCAGGAAGAGGCAATGTACTGATGGGCGCCCATCCTCTGGACAAAGAGCTCTAATTGAATTATGTACAGGTGTGAGGAGCTCGGCACTAGCCCACTTTAGGTGGATTTTTCTCAGAAAGGTCATCGTTTGATAATATAACAGTTTGATGATATCAGAGTATGCATCTATGATGTAGCAGTCAATGAAAGATTGATAGACAATTGTGTGCCACAAAGGAAGGGAGGGGCTAGATGTGTCAATTATTTGGTCTATCAAAAGGTCAACACCTCTGCTTGGTTGCAGTTATCATCTCTTTAAAAGCCCAGCAATCCTTTGTAGGAGTAAACAAACTGTAACATGAAACTTTGCTGAAACTTTCCTCACCATCCAGTCAGCTTCATTCAATGAATTCTTTCTTATCTCTTCCTTTTAGGTCTCATTCTGTATGTTAAGCTCCTCCTGTTCCTATGTATTTTCCGATCACAGCTATCATATCTTAAACAATGATTCATTCAAGTACTTCAAATGTCCTCTTTCTCCTTTCATTTTCTTCTTTGTTTCTATTTCACTGCTTCTGTTTTCTCTCTTATTCTGTTATATATATAGTCATCTCTACTTCATCATCACTTTCTATTCTTTGCCAGGAATGGTTTCTCTTTTGTTTTCCATTTCTGCTCAACTTCCTTGTTCTTCCTGCCACTTCCTTATTTCCTACAGTATGGTTTGTTTTGTACACTAGTTTATAACTTATTTTCAAGGAAGTACTGAACAAATACATGTTGAATTAAAATACATCTTTCATGATTTAACAATTTTCATGTTGTCATGAAGCTTATACCAAGTCATGCAAAGGAAACTAATGACAATAATGTGCCAATGAGTGAGAGAGAAGAGGGGGGAAGGAGAGGGAGGGAGGGAGAGGAAGGGAGGGAAGGAAGGAGAAAGAGGGAAAGAGGGAGGGAGGGGAGGGAGGGAAGGAAGGAAGGAGGAAGAGGGATGGAGGGATGGATAGAGGGAGGGAGGGATGGAGGGATGGAGGGAGGGAGGGAGGGAGGGATGGAGGGAGGGAGGGATGGAGGGAGGGAGGGAGGGAGGGAGGGAACAATGGAGGGATGGAGGGATGGAGGGATGGAAAGATGGAGAGATGGGGAGATGAAGAGATGAAGAGATGAAGAGATGGAGTGAGGTAGTAAGGGAGGGAGGGAGGGATAGAGAGGGATAGAGAGGGATAGGGAGGGAGGCAGAGAGTGAGAGAGTGAGAAAGGGAAGGAAAGATGGAGGGAGGGTGGGAAAGAGAAATAAAGAGAGACAGACAGATAAAGAGATAGAATGAGAGAGAAAGATACAAAGATACAAAGAAAGAAAGAGGGAGGGCAAAAGAGGGAGGGCGAAAGAGGGAGTTGGAGAAAAGAGGGGACAGAGATAGAAGGATAGGAAGGTATATGCAGAGGAATAGAAAGAAACATGTGCACAGAGAGAAAGGGAGAGAGAAAGGAAGATGAAGAAACAGAGAGGGGGACAGAGAGAGCAGAGAGAGTAGGGGCATACCTTTCTTGAGGAGGAGAAAGTTGTCTGTTTCTGCTGTGTCATTCATGACGTAGACCTCGGCTGTCTCCACATTGTAGTACGCAACCCCCAGCTTGCCCTCATGCCACATCACACTCAAGTACACCTGCAGAAAAAGAAAGAGGATGACATTCTCAGAGAAAGTTTATAGTAATACCATGTAAAGAAAGGGGCTGGGGAATGGGCAGGAGCGGGGGGGGGGTGCAGGGCATCAATCGCTGCCCTAATGCCACATTGCACTCAGTTACACCTGCAGAAAGAGAAAGCTTACAGTAATACTTTGTACAGGGGGTGGGGAATGGGCAGGAGCAGGGGAGGTGGAGGGGCGCAGGGCATCAATTGCTGCCCTAATGCCACATCACACTCAGTTACACCTGCAGAGAGAGAGAGAGAGAGAGAGAGAGAGAGAGAGAGAGAGAGAGAGAGAGAGAGAGAGAGAGAGAGAGAGAGAGAAATATTCAGATTGTCTCAAAGATAGCTTACAGTGATACCATGTACAGGGGGGAGGGAATGATGGGGGAGGGGGTTGGATGGGAAATGGGAGGGGGTGGGGTCAATCACTACCCTCAAGCGACATCACACTCAGGTACATCTGAATAAGGAAAGAGAAAATACATTCATACAGGAAAATGAAAGTAATACCACGTATGGAAATTCTTTCAGGAAGGTGGGGTGGGTTTGTTTCTTGTCTTTATATCACACGCAGACAAGAAGAAGAGAAAGATCATTAATGGAGGGTATTTATAGATACACCATACACTACACTCTTTTAGGAAGGTGTGTGAAGAGGGGGGGGGGGGTGGAGTGGAAGGCCTCTTGCCCTAAAACCACATCATGTGAGCTCAGAGCGATCCCTCCTCCTCCTCCTCCTCCTTTCCTCTTCCCTCTTGCTTCTTCCTCCTCCCTCCTCCTCCCTCCTCCTTCCTCCTCCTCCTCCTTCTCCTCCTCTTTCCATCCCTCTTCCCCTTCCCCTATTTCCATTTATGTCCTTCCTCTCACTCTACATCACTTTACTCTTCAACTTCCTTTCAACCCATAGAAATTACCATACATGTACATGCACACGTACTTGTACTTGTCAAGTGTATTTGGGGAAATACCCACCATGGTGGATGATGTCAGAACGAAACTAGAGGAGAAGACAAACACTACAGCACTGACTGGGAGAAGTCATTCAATGTCACAGCGGTCACTGCGGTCTGCATTTCTCTGAACTGAATGGAATATTTTCCATTCACAATTATTACCTCTGTCTGTCTGTCTCTCTGTCTGCCCCTTTCTCTCTATCATTTTTTTTTTTTGTCTTCAAGTTCTCTCCTTTCTACCTTCTAAGTCTCTTAATAAGGCCTCTGTCTTTCTATCTCCCCCCCCTCTCTCTCTCATGTTTGTCTGTCTGTCTGTCTCTGTCTCTGTCTCTCTCATGTTTATCTTCATCCTCTTTCCTGATGACATTTTCAGTCTCTTATCACAGTCTCTGTCTTTCTCTCCCCCCTCTCCCTGTCTACCTGTCTGTCTGTCCCACATGGTCACTTTCATATGCTTCCCTTTTTATGTTCTCAGTCTCTTTACATGGTCTCTGTCTTTTTATCTCTCTCTCCCTTCCCCACCCCTGTCTCTCTGTCTCTGTCTGTCTCTGTCTGTCTCTCTCTCTCTCTCTCTCTCTCTCTCTGTTTCTCTCTGTCTTTCTCTGTGTCTTGTCTCATTTCATATCTCACTCTCCCTATCACCAATTTGCCATTTACCACCTTGTCATTATCAATCATTGTAATTGCTCCTTCTATGTTAACCACAGTAGCACACTATTCATCACATATGCAATACCATGACCTAGAAAAGGCACACAGTTACACAATGGACTATGTGTGTGGTAATGATCTGCCATATTTGAACATGACAATAAATATAGAATATAACAAGATTTCTTGGAAAATCAGAACAACAACTAGACTGGTTTCTTTCATGGCAGTTTGATATTTATCAACATCAACAGTGTATACATTGTAACCAAAACCACAAATATCTACTTGCGTTTTATAAGTTTCTAGCAACCAATTCCATCTCTCACACTTAAATATATTTATGATAATGATGGAGATAACAACTTCTTAGTCATCTTTGCATACCAACATGTACATTGCACATTAAGTTTTACGAATCACCAAAAACATAAATCAATGGAGTTTGCGGCTAGCTCCTACATTAATATGGAAGGACACGTGCTGTATGTATGTATGTATGTATGTATGTATGCTGTTTAGAGCAAGGCAGCCGCGGGGACATGAGGGTGATAGTATGTGCCTCCGCCTGGCCCCCAATCTGTGTCCCAGACCAAGACAGCCAGGTACACCTGCACCGAATCAATCATATGGATTAAATGTCACCAACATTACATGATCAAAGCCATGTTCAGACTAGCTCAGAGATGACATGCCCTGTTCACATTTATGATTAGGCTCCCATGGGTAGTATCATGTGGATTAAATGTCACCAGCATTACATGATCAAAGCCATGTTCAGACCGGCACAGAGATTACATGCCCTGTTCACATTTATGATTATGCTCCCAAGGGGAGTACCATATGGATTAAATGTCACCAGCGATGCCACATCCACACCAACTCAGAAAATATGTGCCCTGTTCACATCATTCTCACATGGGGAAGGCAGATCAATCATGTGGATTAAATGTCACCAGCATTACATGACCATAGCCACGCTCAAACTGGTTTAAAGATTACATGCCCTGCTCACATTCTAAGATTATACTGTACTGGCAAGGAGAAGGGGATTAATCATTTTGATTGAAATATCACCTGCATTGCATGATCAAAGGAATATTCACACCAGCTCAGAAATGTATACATGCTCTGTTCACATTTTAAAATTACACTGGAATGGGAAATGGGTATTATATAGATTCAATGTCACCAGCATTACGGGATAAAAGCCACATTCAGACCCACACAGAGAAGCCCTGTTCATATGTTAAGATCATACTTGCATGGGAAAGGGGGCTTCATCAATTTGATTGAATTGCCATCGGCATTACATAATAATAATAATAATAATAATAATGAACAATTCTTGTATAGTGCATATCACAAAAAATGAATTTAAGTCCCTATGCATGATTAAAACCATATCATAGTTACATGGCTCTTTCCCATGTCCAGATGATACTCACACGAGGAAGGGGGATTAACTCTCAATGGTACCATCCTTAGATGATCACAGCCACATCATCAACTGGTAAGGAAATATATGGCCCTGTTCACATTATTGAATTATATACACATTTGGAAAAAAAAAGGTTTTCTGCATGGCCAAGGCATAAGGTGTGGTGATGTAGTTACTGTAATATACTTCTCACAAAATAATATTCTCTTTATTTATATTCCTACTCATTTCTCACATTTCTCTCTTAGCAGCTCTTTTTAAAAATCTGTCAAAAACGCATTTAAAAATAAGCCTCATGAAAGAAAGTAAGAATCAAATCCATTAGTTGTACCAAAATGTACCTTAGCCCCACTTTTACAATCCAGTACTACATACATGTACCTATCTGCCATACTCATACCCATTCACATATCAGTGACTCCACAGAGCAATCTGAACAGGGCCCCGCAGACCTGCTGTGCAATTTGAATTCTCATTCGTGCGAGTGAATAAGATCGGTGCCCGGAGCAAGATATGCAAACCCTGCTCCTCACAGGTACTCCAAATTTGGGTGGATTCTGGCGATTATGCATGCGGAGACAAAACCTGACCAGTAGATAGCAGCCGAGCACGCACTATATAAAATGACACAGATACCTATATGTACCTTCATGTCATATACAATACTTCAAAGAGTGAAGAATTGCATAATGTGGAGAGAAAAAACTCACTAACATCAATGCAAATTTAGAATAAAAAAACAAACAAAAAAGGACAGTCGGATGCAAGAAAGATTCAAAAGAGTAGATTGCAGTAGTTTTTACACCAAGCAGAGAGCATTGATTAATTAATTCCATTCCACAATAGAACATGCAGATAAGATCTGAGCCTGAAGCAGGAATTCCAAACTGGTTCATCGTCTAGGTATTCTTAAAGTCTGCTGATTATGCATGTAGAGAAAAAAGTGAATTGGGACAGTTCTTGACTATGAGCTTTTTATGTGCCATCGATGCATTGTGGAACAAATAATATGTACAAAATCCATTCAGCAGCTCCTTGCCTGGCAAACAAAGTGTTACGCAGTGTTTATGGAATCAAACATTTGCGTTCAATCTCAAAGAAGAGACTGACTTACTCCA
Source organism: Arbacia lixula (assembly GCA_963669155.1). Lineage (NCBI taxonomy): Eukaryota > Metazoa > Echinodermata > Echinoidea > Arbacioida > Arbaciidae > Arbacia > Arbacia lixula. Next base: position 10,316,701 of record OZ022580.1, read on the forward strand.
TGTCCACACACAAAATATATCATCATATAGTTACCGTATACCATTTCATTTCAGCATCGTATAAAGAATCATCGTATATATCTACATTGTAGTGAATTCTATTGATTACGCAGATGTGTGGACAACACAATTTAGCTGTTTTTGTAATATGTAAACAACTTTCACCCTAACTATAAAAAAAAAATCACCTATATCTAGCAATTCAGTTTTAATGGATGGAATGCCCTCGGAATTTCCAAGTTCATGCAAGTCAATTTTTGAAGTCAAACAAACCTCGGACAAACTTGGGGGTACCACTACAAATATATTGTTCAATGGACGTGCAAGAAAATTGCATGAATCACGAACATGGATAAGGAACCATACAATAGAGTGCTGTGTACATTCACTGCCTTGTACAGAAACATTAACAATTTAAAGCAATGATTTTGAACTGTTTTTTTTTTAATATGTTGACTTGTCTCTTTAAATGATAATATAGGCACATTAGACTAACAGATGAGACTTCACAATTTCAGCAGGGCGATAAGAGGATTATAACATTCTAGACATTCTTGGAACAGGACATTATAAACATCCTTGTAAACCTACAGTAATCCACATTTACTGCAAATCTTGTTGCGCAAATGAACTTACCGGTATGTATTGATCTATGACAATTAAGCTCATGTTTAAATAACATACCATCATGTATGCAGCACATTAACAACAGTCTGTATGGTCTGCACTATGTAATCACCTTGTTAGGCAAACATACATACATATATCTGTATTGATCTATCATTTGAGCTCATTTTTAAACAGCATACCTAACGTCATGTAAGAATAGTATGTTTGCCCACAATCTAGTTTTGCATAAATATTCATCTTGTTAGGCAAATGCAAATCTATATTGATCTACGAGTTAAGCTCACACCTAAACATCATACATAATGGAACATAACAGTAGTCCGTTCAGCAGATTACGCGGGAGTCGCACTGCTCAGTATCTTAGAAGAGAGAAGCCAGCACGCATATTTGTGGGCTCTGTAAAAAATGGGTAAACATTCTTACTCAGGAAATGCACTAGTGCTTTATTCTTCACTTCATAAAACAAATGCACATATGTTGAACATATCCTTTAAGCTCATGTTTGAATAAGAGATTAAAATAGCAAAATTACAGCAGTACCAGTACCTGTATGCACTGTAGGTAAAACAGATCAAATAGCACACCTATTAGCTACATTTTGATATTGGACACCTTCAGTTCAATAAAAACTAATGTGTACATGAACTGAAAAATTTAATCAACAGAGCTAGTAAAACATTGAACAACAGTCCTGCATGTGCTGGTGACATCGTTAATTACTCGGTCAATTAGAAAAATGCACATGTACTGATACATCAATTAGGCTCATGATGGAACAACAGATTAAATAACGCATGTGAACCCATACGTGCACATTCCAGCATGTGCTTATAGCCTTGCTTCCAAGGCTGTTGGGCCTGTTTAATCCAAAGTACTATATAAAAGGGTCTGGCTACAGTAGACTAGTCATTCTCGATTTCTTCTCCTGCTAGTCTTAATATACTGACAGACTGGGTATAGAGAATGATGATATAGTGATTAGTCTTATGAGTGCTAGACTCTATTTGTGAGTTTGGATTAGAAATGTCCCACAGTCTAGGAGCAAGGCCACGCCCAGTAGGATACTGACATCTCAGACATAGCAGGAAAGGTTGCATTCAATTGTATGTCAACAGCGGTGGCCCGCTCCAAACACTATCCCATGTGTGCTTCCAGGAAACCGTGGAGAGGAGAAGAATGTCAAGAGCGGTCATCGTATGTCAAACATGCCAGGTACAAACGTATGGTCGGTGGAGGGGTGTTCCACCAAGCTGTACGTAAGCAACGAATGACTTTACGCATGACTGGTGTCCTGTTTTTGTGCTAAATCAGATTCTCATTGATTTTGATCCCTATCAGCTAAAGTTGAAATCTGATCTTTGTAAACCACATACTTGTTGCTAACAAGCATCTGAATTCAAAATTTATGATTTGTCAAATTTGAGTAGGATTTCTGGAAATTAACTCCACTATGGTAAAACAGGAAGAAATTGGGAGTCTCATTTAGCACAAGAACGGGTCACCAGTTGTGCGTAAAGTAGTTCATAGCTTAAGAACAGCTTGGTGAAAACACTCCTCGTGTGGGGGATCGTGTGTAGCTGAGATGAAACCAGAAGTCAAGGTCGAGTTTGGGGTCGCAGTGTGTGTGTGTGTGGTGGGGGTGTACCTCATATTTCTTGGTAATGTAACATTTGTATAGATTCTTAAAGTATGACATCACATGAACATGTTGCCAAAACAACTGCGTGTAGACCATACAGCAGTGATTATACAATAGCAGGGATTCTCACTGGGATTGCCCAACGTGTCAAAGCAGGGAAACTCTCACTTAAGTGACGTTGTTTAGAACCAGAAATCAGACACCACTTCAGCACTCTATTAAGATATAAAGTTTGAAGAACACGGTATATGAGATAAAGTGAAGAATTTCTTCCAATGTCTCTATACTGTAATGTTGGTGCTAGATTCACATCTGATGTAGATTAGTGCTGTTCCTTCACAGCACACATCATTTTTATGACCACAACGTTTTTGTTTCAGCTAGATACCTGAATGGTGACATTGAAGCTGATGTCATGGTAATTATCACACATGAAAACATACCTTTTTAAGTTCCAACTATTGTGAAAAAAATATATAATTGCAGCCCTGCTTTCCAATACAAAAAGCAATCACAAGCATCTTTGTATTTTGAGCTCATGTACTCACTTTCATCTTGTGCTGTTTTTTTCATATGTGGTACAAATCAATTGAAATTATGTAACATTACTTCAAAATCTACACATATGTATCAAATTAAACCATATCTCCATCCAGGGCTCGGCCAAGTCTAATTCCCTATCTCTAATACACAGATTTACGATTGATATTAATTGCTATTAATTGCAGATCTTAATACAAGACAAGGCCCCTAGCTGTATTTTGAGGTTGGACTGAACATACCCATACTCTCCTACAAGAACCTATATCATTCACACTTGCAGATAAACCTTGTAATGTCTGTGTAATGGGGCTGGTCTGAACACACACATATTTTCCTACAAGAATCTACCACATCATTCACACTCACATATGAACCTCTTCATGTCTGTCTGAACACACACATGCTGTCCCAGAAGAATCTGCCATATGTTGTGCAGATTCTCATAAACATCTTTATGTCTGTGCAATGGGGCTAATCTGAACACACACATACTTTCCTACCAAAATCTGCTATATCATTCACACTCATACAAACCTCTTTACATCTTTATGAATGCACACATACTACAAGGAATCTGACATATGTTGTTCAGACTCACATATGAATTTCTTTGTGTCTGTGTCATGGGGCTAGTCTGAACACACTCATACTTTCCCACTTCAATCTGCCATATATCGTTCAGACTACATAAGGTACTTTTAGGAACCTCTGTGCGATCTGACTCTGTCACCCTGATCCCCAGACATGGATACCTATCGGCTCGTTGTAATTATCAAGGAGCTAATTAGTGTGGAATGGGGGCATGTAACCCTGCTAATGAAACCGTGTCAGACAGATGGCTAGGGGCAGGATTTGGATGGGCCGGGCCAGGCTAGGCAGGCAGGCAACCCCTCTGACCACATCCCCCTCCATGAACGCACCCTTCAAACTAGTCTACGGTATGGACTCTGAGGTACACTGTATGCCGACAAACTGCATTCACTGACACACATAGTAAGCACTGCATCATAACCAAGACTGGTTGCATAGACTAAGCATCGTTCCCTTCTCACTCTTGAGAGAGAAGTGGTAGAGAGAGCATTAGCCTTGTGTCCAGACTTTGTTGTGGTTGCAGCAATGCACTAGAAAGAAACACATTTCACAGCCTGGAACCTAGGCTAACTTTCAATCAGGCACACAGCTGGGTGTTACTGTAGTATGCAGTGGGAACCAGCTGGTACCTACAGCATACCTAGTCTAGATCATGGCTGCAGACTATACTTTATTACTCTACAGTGCAACCACAACTAAAGTGTGAATGAGCAGACTAGCTTCCTGTTTCTTTCCGTCCCAGCATGCGAGGGAGGGGAGAGGAAAAGAGATACGTAGTCTATGCGTCAAAACTCAGATGTGATAGCAGTGCATGCTCAACACATATGACACGCTCTATGGCCTAAAAGATAGACTAATACCTACATGGTGTACCTTGAAATGGGGTTGCGCACATCAGTGGGGAAGCACCACTTCTGTGAATATCAGCCATGGAGACAACCTTCACCTTCAACTAGTTAAGGGTCAGGGATGGTGTAGAAATATCTCTTTCTGGGTTAACCACTTATGTTTGTCAGCGTGGTATCAAAAGTGGGTCATATAGTTGATCTGATGCGTTGCGATACACAGGAATCTCATGGAGGATAGCAGCTCATCACAAGACCACGAGTATTATATCTTACTGTTTTAATCACGGTGGGCCAGAGTTGAAAATTCCAGGTGAAAAGGGAATTTACTACTACATATCACCCACTAGGTCTCGTTTACTTTCTTTCAGGAGCAATTTTCTCATTTTTTCTGATTTTCCTCACTAGCTACATGTACATTAAACAATGATTGCAGAAACACGATTATGTACACATAAAGAAGATAACACGAATATCTCCACCTTCCCTTTGTGAGAGGAGGGTGGGCGCGAGGGGCAAACTACAATGAAATATGCATATCATTTTGCATTTGAAACCTTTGTCAGTGTAAGTTTTATATTTGACAAATTGGACCAATATAAATATAACGTTTTTCTCAAGGTTCATGAATATTTTTATGGAATTTCATTTTGCCACCAAAAAAGATACTTTCTTTACCTCTGATGTAAATGACACATATCACTAGACTATCAAAAGATGATAAGTTTGCTGAACTGATTAATTTGATGTTCCATTGATCATTTAATAGGCATTAAATCTCGCTCTAACCTATATATGACAGAATATGCTCTGTTCCGATTCATTGAACTGTAGTGGATCGTATCACTTCCACCTCTTTCACAGCGTTTGGAACGCTTATCCTGTGCAATGCCAGTAATAAACTAACAATGCCAGCTTTAGGCATGGAAAAGCCCCCATGTTGTGCAAACAGCGAGAAGACGTCAGAAAGACCACATACGGTGCATACAGACAGGAGAACTAGAGTATCTAGAGCCAAGGGACAGTTAGAGCCAATGGTTCAACGACACTCTAAAGGAAGATGTTTGATCAATCATGCAGCTAATCCAAATCCTGTCGCACAAATGATTAGCTGTAATTATTTGAAAAGACTGTCTGATTGAATTAAAGCGTCCACTGTTGCACCCTTCCAACATACATATACTCAATATATACTCAGATCCAATTGGGATATTTTCAGGATGGAAGGAAACCCGCTCATAATAAGAGACCGTAATCATTGTGCGTGGCTGCGGGGATCTCGTTCTTCATTCAGAAGAAATCCTGCGTAGACACCCAATGGGCTGAGCCGGCTTCTAATCCCACTGAGTGAGCTGACCTTTTCACAAGAAATCACCACTTCCACTCACACATCAGTAAATAGCTCATAGTGACATGACTTGGGTTGAAAGCCTCAATACTCGCACCCATTCCGATAGGGTCATAATGTTCAGCGACTTACTTTTATGCCGCGATAAGAAAAGGAAAATATGACGCAGGGATAATGTGAGGAATGTGAGACAAGGATATACATGAAGGATTACTCGTGAGGAACAAAAGAGAGAAGGGAGTGAGACATCTTGAATCAATCTCTGCACATATCACAAGGATCAATCATCGCTCCTGCGTTCACGAATTTTGCAACATTTCATGCCATAAATAATTTTCCACCTCCTCGATGTTAATCTGTGATCCTGCTCCCAATCAGAGCCGTCCATCGCTGCTTCCTGCCTGCCAAATTGAACCCTACCTGTCCCCAAACCACTCTGCACCCCCATCGCCCCTCTCCCTTGCCCCTCTCTATGTGTGATGGTGCAGGAGGAGAGGGAAGGGAGGGGGGGTAAGTATGCCCCCATTGGGAGTATAGACATGCCTCTTGGGGAAGGGTCAACCCCCCTTAACATCAATACCTTAAGAGGAGGTGATCGCCTCAGGGCTTGAAGGAAGAGAGCCTGATAAGAGAAGGAGGAGAGGGGTAAAAGTACCCCCTTGGGAGTGCTGTGATACCCCTCTTGGGGAAGGGTCAGCCCCCCTTAATGTCATGAGATAAAGGGGGTTGCCTGAGGGGTGGAAGGAAGGGAACCTGATGGGGATGATTGACTCTGATCCCAAACATCCACCCCCTTTTTCTTGTCCATACTCTGTTCTTCTTAAGATGGATGCGATAGTTTCAGAAGGATGCAAGACAAGAGGCCATCTTCAGAAGATCAAGGCCTGCTGCAAGTGCACTTCCAAGTATTTAGTCCCTTCCACTTATCATGGTGTCAGGTTTTGTGGTCGACCTTGATTAAATGCATGTGATCGCAACAAAAAGGTTGTATAGTATACCAAATCGTGAAGAAAAAAAAAGTAATGGAAGCTAGCTATGAATGATGATGCACAAAAAGTTTTGAGATCCATGTCTCTGCAGAAAACTTGAAAATATCATATGTAGCATTTATTAATGTTATTTCATTTGTTGGATATCCCCAAAAGCAACATTGTGGATTCAAATTTAAGGGCCTATGTAAAAAATTGTTGTGCCCCCTATATACTCACAGCACTAAATACATGGGGAAAGGGGTCTTTAACATTCTACGTTCCCGAAATGATTCTCTTATGAGAGTCAGTACCGGAATCATTCAGTTTGATGGGATGCATTTCTTTCTTTCCATAACTTTCACATGGGGCCTGGCACTGGGCACCTAGCCTTACTTTTACATTTATAACTAAAAGGAGTAGCCATCTTCACCCTTAACATGCCATATGTGTGAGTTATTTCACCATTAATACACACAAATCCCATAGAGGAGCAGTTTATCTGGCACACAAAGGGTTAAGGAATGCAAGGGGGGAAGGGGAGATTCTCCTACTTTAGAATGTAGAAAGTGGGCCAATATACCCACCCACCCAATGAATCTGAAAAGCATCAAGGCCACCTAGCGACACCCCCCCTCCCAAACACCCCTGAGAGGAACCAGAGTGGTTCTGCATAGGTCACACCACCAGGATGCACCCTTCTCCTGGGACTGCGGGGTCCCCCCCCCCCCCCCTCCACCCCTCCACCCCTCAAGGGATTGAGGAAGGGTCAATTGCTCCAACAAACACAGGAGAAGGAAGGACACCTCAATCAGGAGGGGGCTAAGGATCATGTGCTGCATAACACCTGTAGCCATTTATGAAGACCACATCCCTTCAAATGAGAGAAACAGGAACCCTGTTCATATTACACAACCTATCCACAAAATAAGCGCAACATTTTGGTGATGCATAACCAATAGCTGCGTTTATGAATGGGAATCACTTAAATAATACGGTATTCGCTTCCCCCTTTTCTCCACTTTTTGGGGCTATTTTGCAGATCGAGACCTAGTAAAAATATGGCAATATTGCATCCACAATATAACCGTAAATATTGCACCCTGTACATCGCGCTCTGGCATGTGATTCTGTAATCGCAGCGCTCATATTACTTAGTGGAACATGCCACTATCACATGTTTACTCTAGCTAGGGGTGTGGAGAGAATACAGCTGTCCAAAACTAAAATATTACATTTTTCAGTGTATATAAACAGTGTTTTTAGAGGCTCACTAGAAACTTTCTTACCAACATACATCAGTAATGAAAGTGGTATTATGATTATTGTATATGAATGGAGCTAGGGAGAGAAAAAAAAATACTCAGAACTTCCATATACTACCTTAAGCAGAAAACTTATTCAAAGTAAATGTGTTTGAACAAATTTCCCGGGTAATACAACTCATCCTTTATGTACGATGGAGCTGTACTTTATTGATTTACAAATGCCATACAATCAATCAATACTTCATGCATATGAATCTATGATCCAATGTTGTGTTTTGACGATACTTGTTGACCCAATTATGTATATTTCATTGACATACAATTGCCATGCAATCAATCAATTTTTTTTGCATATTACTCAATGATCCAATGCTCTGTTTTGACTTTGGAGCAGTACTTCATCTATATACAAATGCCATAATCTGTTTGATTCTGTTCTGTTTTGATGTTACCTGTCGACCATATTATCTCATGACGGCAGGGGGGTAACATCAGGATGAGAAACAATAATTGATGCACCTGTAACCCTCTGGGGAATCAAGGAAGGGTCAGTTCCTTAGACAAGCACAAGACAGGAAGGACATATCAATAATAGGGGCTGGAGATCATGTGCAGCGCGCACCTGTAGGTAGTCTACCGTGACCCAACACATCCTCTAGTAAGAGGGGAGGAAAAAAAACTATGCATGTGGTGTATTTCTTCCACTATTATTACCCTATTACATTTTCATTATTCACTATTATGCATCTTACTTTTAGTTCTAAGGCACTGATAAGTAGGCTGTTGGACACTTTTTAATCAATCCATCATGAGTACACATTTGGGTTGATTTTTGACATGACATATTCTCATCTTCTCAGCCAGGATGAGCCAAAGACAAAGAACTATTCTGCCCTGCTCTGACTAAAGGAAGCAAGTAACAAATCACTCAAATCCGAGTTATTGGTACTTTTAGATTGTACCCAGCGCTCCCTACATACAGGCAAAATCCTGGACAAGAAATATTAATCTTGCTGCGAGATATTCATTGAAGCCAATGCAAGTGACAGACACAGTTTGCTCATTTACAAGAAAAGTCTCTTTTGTTAGTTGCTTCCTTTTGTCAGAGTAGGGCAGTATTAGTCTATGGCAGCCCAACCTGTTTTACTGTAGAGTTGAAATCATAAATGTCTCACAGCACTGAGCTGATATGTATGACCTAAGGGTCACCATTTTGAAATACGTGATGGATTACCCTCTTAAAGAGATCACCTCTGTACCCCTTAGGAGATTAAGATGCTGACAATTTCTTCAGTGAAAACACACAAAGCTCAAAGGGGATTAATAGAGAGGGAGATACCACCAGAGAAGTTAATGACTAATCATATTACCTCTGTTACACCCCCTAGATAAGTCTTGGAACAGGCTTTTGTTATCAATTACATACATTTTTTAATGATCTAAAATTCAACAGAATTCTTCAATATCTTCTGAAGATAACAAAATGTGTTTATGTTGTAAATACATTTATTTACTGTATATGCCAGTATTTTTGCATATGGAAATAAATCTCTATTTTGCTATTTTTCACAATTTTTGAGGTATTCCATTAGTGTCAATGGACATGAACCAAAGGGAGAATTTTTGCAATAATTAACGCGTGATTAACGAAAATAAAACCACCTCAAAAATTAACACTTATTAAGTATTCCTCCAAATGAGACAGTAGGATAGGTACAGTGTTCAATATAGATGTAAATATAGATGGTAACAGGCAATGAGTTCCAAGTAGAGCATAATGCCTCCATGTATGCTTAACCCGTTGCTTACTGTTAGCTTTTCTGCCTTTGTGAATCCTGGTCCAGTTAGGATGTCATGGAACTACCGTAACCAAAGGGTTGAGGCTTTTGTGTCCTTAATGTTATTTGAAGCTTATTCCTCGCTTGCTGTCTATTGCCTGAACAGCAGATTGTATGGGAGTCATGCTACTTAATATCTGCATGGAAAAAAGCCAGCCCAAATATATACAGGCTCAATAAAGAATGGATTAATAAATACATGACATTTTCATCTAATGCAACAGGTCAACTTTTTTAAGATGGATATGAAAAGAAATATTTTGATGTATCTAATAGGAAAGTCCATCCATTTGCAGGGATTGTACTTGTCTGTTGCATAAATGTGACTATCAGTCAGCATCTGACTCCTATCTTTTGGGCAACATGACAGGGACAAATCATCTCTGGAACCACACCACATGTCTAGCCTGAGGCGGTTTAGGAGTTATGAATCAGATGGAGAAGAGGGAGAGGGGGGAGAGGGGGGAGAGGGGGGAGAGGGAGAGGGAGAGAGAGAGAGAGAGAGAGAGAGAGAGAGAGAGAGCAAGAGAGAGAGAGAGCAAGAGAGAGAGAGAGCAAGAGAGAGAGAGAGCAAGAGAGAGAGGGGGGAGGGAGACAGAAGGGGGAGGGGGAGAGAGAGAGTGAGAGAGAGAGGGAGAGAGAGGGGGAGGGGGAGAGGGGGACAGAGAGAGAAGAGGGAGAGGAAAAGAGAGAATAGAGAGAGGGGGGAATGATGAAAAAGGAAGAAATACAAAAGGAGAAGAGATCAAGAGAGAGAATGATATAGAGGAGGGAGAAACAGGCAGAAAATAAAAAGAGAAAAGGGATAGCAAGAAAAATGTCAAAAATGCAAAGAGAAGACCCAATAAAAGGCACAGTGATTGTGCAAAGGAGATGACAAAGTGGATATGAGGAGGGGGGAGTGTATGTGTGTATGTGTATCTGTAATTGAGTTGGTATGTGTGTTTATTTGGGTTTTTTTTGTGTGTTTGTGTGTGAATGTATTTGTGTGCATATGCATCTCTCTGTCTGGGTGTTTGAGAATGTGTGTTTGTATACAGGCGAAAGAGAGGAAAAGTCAAGTAAAAAGAAGTAAGGGGGATGCGAGTATGAAAGAGCAGAGTTATGAAGATTGATGGACAGGAAGAGAGAAGAAATGAAGGAAAGAGAGGAGACAAAGAGAGAAAGAGAGTGACTACAGAGAGAATGGAAACAAGCCACAAAGACAGGAGGGGGAAGAACAGCGAATGCAAAGAGATAGAGAGATTGATGAACAGGAAGAAAGAAGGAAGGAAAGAGAGATGGAGATAGATAGGAAAAAGATGGAAGAGAGGGAAAATGACTACAGAGAAAATGGAAACAAGCCACAAAGACAGGAGGGGGCAGAGCGGTGAGGGGGCTAGCTAGCCCGGAGGCAGGGGGAAGGAAGGCAGTGCAGGAGGAATGATTGACAGTGATCACAAGCATCCCCCTGGCAAAGTGCCTTCTACCACACTCTCTCTCTCTTTCTCTCTCTCTCTCTCTCTCTCTCTCTCTCTCTCTCTCTCTCTGTCCTCTCTCTCTCTCTCTCTCTCTCTCTCTCTCTCTCTCTCTGAGGAAGCAGTGCAAACCACCTCTGTGTACTAGACGCTTATAACACACCTTACCGGTAACCAGTAAATATATAAAAAGGGTTTACAGACCTTTACTCATGGTCTGCACTTTCAGTAAGATATTCAGTGAGTGGATGCTTAGATTTCTGTTGCTACTAATGCGGCTGATGCTACATCTCCTCCTCCTACTACTACTTCTACTACTACTACTACTACTACTACGACTATGACTTCGACTACTACTACTACTACTACTACTACTACTACTACTACTACTACTACTACTTCTACTACTACTACTACTACTTCTACTACTACTACTACTACTACTACTACTACTACTACTACTACTACTACTACTACTACTTCTACTACTACTACTACTTCTACTACTACTACTACTACTACTACTACTACTACTACTACTTCTACTACTACTACTACTACTACTACTACTTCTACTACTACTACTACTTCTACTACTACTACTACTACTACTACTACTACTACTACTACTACTACTACTTCTACTACTACTACTACTTCTACTACTACTACTACTACTTCTACTACTACTACTACTTCTACTACTACTACTACTACTACTACTACTACTACTACTACTACTACTACTTCTACTACTACTGCAACTACTACCACATGCACTACCCCTTCAACTTATGCATGTACTTCTACTACTACTTCTATTTATGCTACCACAGTTACTACTACTGCTGCTATTTTCATGTTAATATGAAAATTGATATTGTTGATGTGATTTGTACTATTTGCTATAGCTAATAAGAGCATTAGAATAAGAACATCTTTTAAAGAATACTTAAAGAACTTACAAAGACTAACAAGTTTTCTTAAGAATGACATAGAATATCCATACATAAATTATATTTAAAGTGCAAGAGGATAATCAATACGTCCTTATATCTATTCATAGGATCTTTGTAAGAAAATACACTAGTGACTAGAAACTAAGTAAAACCCAAATCTACTGCGCCATTTGCTTTCATTCAGCATTGCAAGTCACTCTAAACGGACAAAAACAGTAAGAAGACAACTGGTGTCGTGGGTGAAGAGAAGGAGCCAGAAATTCAAGGAGGCAATTCAAACTCAATCAGGAAAGAAATTAAAGTTTGGATGTAGTGCTACCAAAAGACAGGTTCAGGAAGTGTGTAAACTCACAAAGCAAATTATAGGAGAAGAATATGAAGAACCATTGTGTTGTGTATTTATGTCTAGGTGTGGTGTGTATGTGTGTGTGTTTCTGCGTATGTGTGTGTGTGTTTGTGTGTGTGTGTATGTTTGTGTGTGTGTGTATGTGTATGTGTGTGTATGTGTATGTGTGTGTGTGTGTATGTGTGCAAGTGTGTATGTGTGCAAGTGTGTATGTGTGTATGTGTGCAAGTGTGTATGTGTGTATGTGTATATGTGTGTATGTGTATGTATGTGTATGTGTGTATGTGTGTGTATGTGTGCATGTGTGTATGTGCATATGTGTGTGTGTGTGTGTGTGTGTGTGTGTGAATGTGTGAATGTGTGTGAATGTGTGCATGTGCATGTGTGTGTGTGTGTCTCTCTGTCTGTCTGGGTGTCTGTGTCTTTGCCTGTTGGTGCATCTGTATGAAAATATACATGACAAGGGAACAAAAAGTAGGAGATGCACTTGGGTAGGAGAGTCAGGGACAGAGCCAGAGCCAGGGGCAATGCAAAGGTGTAATGGAGCTTATCAAAGGAGCTGTTGTAAATCAGCCTGCTAATTTCTTCCCAGGGACTTTGTTTGGCAAAATATTGGAAAAAACAAAAGGGGCTGATTAATATTCCAAGGACAGACTTACAGCTTGATCTTGTGTGTCTTGTCATGAAGCCAAAGGTGGGCATGAGTCAGAGGAGAGAAGGCAGCAGGAGAGAGAGAGGGGAAGGGAGGGAGAGGGGGAAGGAGGAAGAGGGAGAGAGAGGAGAGAGAGAGCCAAACAGGGCGGGAGAGGTAGGGAGAGAGAGAGAGACAGTGAGAGGGGGAGAGAGTGATGAGAGAAGGAGGGAGACAGAGAGAAGAGAGAGAGGGGGAGAGGGGGATGGAGAGACAGGGAGAGAGAAAGAGAGAGAGAGAGAGTGGAAGAAACACGGAGAGACAGGGAGAGGGAGGTAGAAAAAGGGAGAAAGAGGAAGAGATATGGAGAAAGAGAGAGGAAGAGAGAGGGGGTGGGGGAGGGAGAAATAGGGCGGGGAGAGATTGAGAGAGGGGAAAGCAGAGAGAGAGAGAGAGAGAGAGAGGGAGAGAGAGAGGTGGGGAGGAGAGAGAGGGGGAGGAGGAGAGAGACAGAGATAGGGAGATGGGGAGAGAGACGGAGGGAGAGAGGGAGAGAGAGAAAGAGAGGGAATGGGTGAGCAAGAGGGATGGAGAGAGAGAGAGATAAAGAGAGAGGGGGGAAGGATAGAGAGGGAAAGAGGGGGTGGATGAGAGACAGCCAGAGAGAAATAGAAGAAATAAGAAAGCAGGAGTGGAAGAGAAATGGAAGGAAAGAGAATATGATAAAAAAGAGAAGGGATCTATGAGAGGGTGGAGGGGAAAGAGCGAATGAAAAGAGACCAATGAGAAAAAGAGGGGGGTGAGGAGGAGGAGTGAAAGAGGGAGGGACGGAGAGCATGACAGAGAGGAGTGGGGAGGAGAGCAAAAGTTTGGGGAAGTCAAGGGAGGTGAAGGTGAGAGAAAGAAAAGAGAAAGAGGCATCATATATGCCGAAGAGGGAGGGAGAAAGAGAAATAGGAAAAGGGAAAGGAGATTTGAGAGTGAGAAAGACAAAGAGATACATAAAAAAACAATACTGAGAGAGACTGAGAGAGGAGAGAGCAGAGACAGAGACAGAATGAAACTGAAGGAGAGAGAGAGGCAAGTCGTATGACTCAGCGAGACTCAGGGGAACATTAAAGCGAGTCAGAGGTCTCTCACCTTCTTGAGTTTACAAGCCTGGGTGCCACTAATTGGGCTCATGAGTAATCAATATCACAAACTTTGATACTACCCTCTCAAAGTCTCATAAATTCACCATTTTATAGCGCAAGGTCAATCTCTCACAAGATGCAAAGTTAAACACCGAAGCTCAGAAATCTTATATTCCTATAATCAGATATTAATGATTATGTAAGTGAAATCTAATTTCCTCCAAAGCCACAAGATTATATTAATCTTATTTTGGATATGGCGACAAACCATATTGATAATAGGTATGATACTACTAACCAAATATAATTTCAGCTTGGCATACGTCATTCTGTTTCATCTTATTCCGGTACAGGTACGTGCAACAATGTGGGGCCCCTAACTGCAATAATAGTAGCCCCACGCTTTCTCTATTCTTAGCACCAATTGCAAGCTAAATATAACACCATTAAAAGGTCATTCTTGATTATAAATCTGCTCTGCATTGATCGCCCACTAAATCTAATCAATAACACTTGTGAGGAGGAGAGAAGACAGTTGCATATAACAAACATATTTAGCTGGAGTCCATCTGATGTCAATCCATGTAACAGAGTGTGAGGTCGATGTGTACTTGGCCAGCTGTGAGATTGTTCAGAGGTTCCTGGCCAATACTCTCATCAAAGTTTGTAGCCTGTTTGCCATCTTCAATTTACAACGTTAAGTTTTCTTATTGCATTCAAATTGATCCAAATGGGAACATTAGAGTCCTTAAGAATCTGGGTCACCAAATCATTCCTTTCTGTGCCAAAGATGCTACCTCTTAAAGATGTGTGTCTATTACAAGTGTAATGTTGCACAAGTGGCACATTAGAAGTTAAACAAGACTAATTAATTTATGTAATGAAGATGTTGACAAAGTATCAACTTGCGAAACAGGAGTGAAAGAGGACTCAACAACTGCAAATTAATTTACCTTCAGACGGCCTAGACGGTAAACAACATACTTCATTCATGACTCCACGTCTTTAGTCTGAGTATTTCTTGACAGCTCAAGCCATAGGTGAAATCTGATCGCTTCTCCTTGCTTGCCTTCATCAATGATACTTCCATGTACCCTCGCTATCCCTTCTCATAGAGTCAGTCACATTAGGGGGCATGGAGGGGTGCATCGCATAGCAGGTGAGTGACTTACAGGAAGTAGAAGTAAGAGTGGGGTATACATCAGGGGGGCACCTTCCTCTCGGCATCTCCCCTCTACCGGTATTGCTCTATGGTATTGCTCTTTATACCGGTAGCCAGCCAGAGGGGGTGCAAGGGAACACCGCATACCATCCACATGACTTGGAGGAGACAGGCTGCGACATGATTGACATCGAGTATGTTTGCTCGGTTCACTTACCGGAAGAGGGTGGGAGTTTTAATGGGGGTGAGATGTATGCAATCATTCATGGGCTGTATTTCTCATCTCTCTGTCTCTCTGTCTCTCTGTCTCTCTGTCTCTCCTTCTCTCAGGTAGAAACAAAAACAAAATCTACAAAAAGACCCGCTGGCAAACACCTCTCACTTCCTTTGCCTGGCAGAAAAAAGCGAGCTTGACCTTCTCCGGGTAAGAGAACTCTCCCTGGAAGCTGAAATCTTAGAGCATGTTGAGGGTAGATGTTAGACTGGCTGAGGTGATGAGGCAAAGACGGAGAGACACAGGGAGAGGCGGAATGGGTGGTATGTTGTGTGTGATGGATTGTGACATTTCGCTTCCAGCAAACTTTCAATTCCAACAGTGATTTCACTTCCTCCTCCTTCTATCTGGCATGTGTATTCCTCACCCTTTCATGAAGATGAAAATGTAGCTGATGTAAGATGGTATTCAATGAAATGCACAAAATAAGGCGATTATTATTGCAACGAGCTTACAGGTAAATGTAAGCAAATTTGAACTTTCTTACAGCTTCTTAATTGCCACAAAATAAAGTTTAATCCATTTTAACATGAAATTTATGTACAATATACATATTTCGGAATGCGCCCCCACCATGAAAATAACAACACATAAATATATGATTTTATAGCATGTGTATACTATTGTATGTCTCAAAGGATCAACCAACCACAAATTTTGCCACTCACGATCACAAAATAGAGTGACTGTGTGAAAACATATATAAAATATGGTGTTAACAAAGGATGTACAAATATAGGTTCTTATTGATATTCTCGTACTCCACCTGCCAAGTTTTTAAAAAATTACCCTGCCTCTTTATGTGGACAGCTCCCTGATGTTAACTTGGTCCGACTTTAATTCCGTGTGGTGAGTAAAGCAATACATCCTATCAGGGGCGGTCTCATTGGGGAGGCAATATGATATGCTTCACTTCTCTCTCATGATAGAATGCATTGAGACCTTGTGGTAATGGTGGCATGCCATTCTAAATCATAAAGTGAAATGGGAGAAGTGAATTGAAGTATCATGTTGGGACCTTCCCCATCAACCAAGGATCTTTGACCTTCTCCTGTGACAAAAGTTTTCCTTGGGCGAGAGGGGGGAGGAGTGAGGACAACAGGACATGCTAGTACAATAGAGCAATAAAGATACTGAACCCTAGTCTGAGTTTAAAAGTACACCAGCATTAGTATTGATGGGGAGTAGAGGTGCGTACAGGCTTTGTGAAAGGCCCGTTGACCTGCACACATCTCTCACACACATTACGTGATCGTCAGACGAGTAACATAAAAGATTCAAGTCCACGGAAATGGCCTAAGTTACATGAAAGTTTGGTTGGATGGCTATGCTGCAATGCTCAGACACGTACACTACAGTTCAAATGAATTGGCATAGGGAAAGGGAAAGGAAAGAAAAGGAAGGAGCCGCAGTTTTAAACCGCGGTATATTTTGTCCAGTTCAGCATGAAACAGAATGCTTTTTAGGCTAAAGCATCGTGTTTCATGCTGAACTGGACAAAATATACCGCGGTTCAAAACTCCTTCCCTTTCTTCCCTTTCTTTCCTTTCCCTTTTCCCATACCAATTCCTTTGAGCTGTTGTGTACATGCATGCGCCGTAGCGTATACCTTTCTTGAGGGTGGGGCTGATAGGACCATGAGAGCTCAGTTGGGTTTTTAAGAGTAAGGGAGAAGTATGCTAGGAAGGGAAGACTCACATCATGGAGTTGGTAGAAGGGGGAGGGGGTGGCAGGAAGAGTAGTGAAAAAATACAGGACGTGCCGGTATATACCACAGTGGTTGGGATACCGAACACCAATCTTAGTGAGTTAAAGCACAAGAGAGAAACATGAGATTAACTCTCTCAATGTCATTGGCATAAAGATGAGCAGTAAGGCAATGTCACTTTTCAAGACTTGGCAGTGTAAGAGTCAAGAGGGGAAGGTCTCTAACATGGAGCTGGTAGGAGGGGGTGGGGTGGGGAGGGGGGGGGGGGGTTGATGCAACAATGCAGGACGTGCCGGTCCATAGCAGTCATGATACCGAAACCCTGTCAGGATAAATTAAACCATGAGAGAGATGCGTGTTGAGATGGGATGACCCACATGTAGCGGGATTAAGCAATCTGTTGCCAGCTCTCTGTCGCCCGTTCCAACTGAATGGAAGCGAAATGCACATGATCCGTGACATTCTTCGACCGGACATCACCAACCTCCACATCAGCGCAGGCAACCCTGAAAGAATGAGTGCTGTAAAAGTACACTTACCTGCTTAATGTAATTAAGAAGGTGTGTCATCCTTTGACACGCTTATCTGTTAGTATAGAAACGGAAGACATGTCTCGATGACGATGGTCAAGGATCGTGTCTCTGAAGGACAAGTGAGATGGTGCAGGATGTTAGTCATGAATCGTAAGGGGGCATTTCCTAATTGAAGGGCAACATTGACTTCCTAACTCATAACGCGCCATTGATGCATTTTTACATGAGTAAACACATGGAAGTCACATAGAGCAGCAGGCTGTCTAACACTCATGGTGTTAATCAATCAATTTACAGTCAATGACAATACCACTATGCTTTGACGGGAGAACACAGTGGTCGAACATTCATGAATAGCAGTCTCTTTTGTCTTTTTCTTTTCTCCTGGTTTTTGTGGAATAAAAGTCATGAGCCTGATCATTCTTAAAATAAGTCAGTTGCTTACAAAACATCTGAAATTGTGGACAAAACCTCACATTACCAAGTCCAAATTCAAACTTTTGCGAGATAATTGGCTGTCAAACATTTCACACACAGGAATGAGAGTTTGATGTGTTTATTTACTTTCTCGAGGAGTGCATCAAAATAAAACACTTTATTATTTCCTGTTTGTTTAGAAACTGAAGGGCAACACGTGATACCAAAAATCTATATCCATGAATATTACACAATTGAATGGGAATTTCATGTTTTGTTTGTCAACTTCACAAAGAAGTGCAAATCTACTATTAAAATGGAGCAATGCAACGTTTCCTGTTTCCGTGGCAACTGGAGGGTAATGCATGATTCTAATGTTCCAACCATGACAGGTTAGTGTACTATTTCATAATTCCCAGGAAATATTTTAAACATCTGTGTAATAAGAGTGAGGAAACAGCATTCAAAATGCAAAAAGTCAAGGTTGATGAATGGGATAACTTTGACGAGTGACCCTCAATTTTATGGGGTCGGAAAATCACTCACATTTAATGCTCACTTCATACTGCTGTCCTACCTAAGCCCAGTGTGTCCCTTTTCCTGACAAATTTCATCTCAGTGAGTTGCTTACATGCAGTTTGTGGTATTTGAAATTATTTGTCTGTGCAAAGGTCTGCAGGAACTATAACAAATTATATAGGAATATTTCTAAAAATATGATTTGAAATACAAGCAATCATATCAATTTAGTGGACGAACTGAGAAATTCATTGTTTTGTGCCTTCTTTTGCATATACAATTCAACTAAATTTACGAGCGACATGGTCGGTAAATGATCTATGCTTTGAGTTATCCTAGCCTCCCTGGAAATAACAAGTATCTTTTTGAAAAAAGAAGAAGATATGGTTCCATGTCTCGAAGGATTGGGCACACAGAGCAGGTGATTTCTTACTACCGCCTTAGTAGCATTGAAACACAAAGAACATTGGCGCAGGATGACCTTCATATCAGATGAATTATCAAACTGTTTTTTTAGATAGTCAGGTCAAAGAGGACAGCAACGAGAATGATAGCATACATGTACAAACTCTTTTTAAAATAGAAATAAAAGAACTTCCTCTGTTAAAACAAACCCACACCTTAAGATATGAGAAATGCAGTACAGGACTTTAAACTATCAGCATTGAAATAAGAGAAGGCTGGCATATTCATGACATTCAAATCAGATATCTGAAATCGCTTGGGGAAAGCCAGGTCATAGAGGAAAGCAGAATCCCCCCTTTTTAAACTGAAATGAAAGAACTTCCTCTCTTAAAACAAAGCAAAACTTGAAGACTACAGGAGATGAAGTGGGATCCTTTACTTTAACTCTTAACTTCCCGGGGGGGGGGGGGTAAAATCCTTTGTCTCAGAGGTTTTCTCTATTGCAGTTTGGTCGCAAATCTGTGACAGTGGCAGGTTAAGTGTTAAAATACCAGATGTGAAAAAAAGAGAAAGCTGGTGAATTCATAAATGACCTTCAAATCAGGATAACTAAAATTGCTTGGGGAAAGCTAGGCCAAAGAAGAAAGCAGAGTCAGAAAGATTTTACATGCTCACATTTTGAAATAGAATTAAAAGAACTTTCTCTGTTAAAACAAACCCAAACCTACAAAATATGGGAAACAAAGTGCAGGACTTTTAACTATCATTATTGAAATAAGAGAGGGCTGGCATATTCATGAATGACATTCAAATCAGATAACTGAAATTGCTTGGGGAAAGCCGGTTCAAAAAAGAAGGCAGAGACACAGAGAGTCTCACAATATAAGCACTTCCTCTGCTCAAACAAACTAAAACCTAAGAAATATGGGAAATGAACTTTAACAGGACTTGAAACCACACATATTGAAATAAGAGAGGGCTGGCGCATTCATGAATGACCTTCACATCAGATAACGCAAATTGCTTGTAGAAAGCAGAGACGAAGCGGAAAGCACAGAGCGAGTGACAGAGAGAGAGAAAGAGAGAGAGAGAGGGAGAGAGAGAGAGAGAGAGAGAGAAAGAGAAAGAGAGAGAGGGAGAGAAAGAGAGAGAGAGAGAGAGAGAGAAAGAGAGAGCCCCATGCATGCTCACACATGTTGGCACGATATCCTACACCGGACAATGTGACGGAAGTCAGGATAGGTGGGATGATCTAGGGATGGTTCAGGGGTTCAAGAACTTGTTTACTGCTCGCTCTCACCAGAGAACATGCAAGGGCACGTAAGGGGGAAACAGGCAGCGTTAGGGGAGCTAATGTTAAAGGTATAGTTCACCCTGAAGTTAAATTCAGATAAAAGCAGAAATATGAAAGAAACATGTTAGTAAAGGTTTGACGAAAATCCCTCAAAGGATAAGAGAGTTATGATCTTTTGAAATGTCAATTTTGCAATGTCACATGCGAGATGCTCTCTTGTATGTCGTGCATTCCATAAATTGCTCTTTTTCTGTTTTTGATGAAGGAATACTATCTTTCAGTTAAGTTTGTATGTACACATGTGTTTCTAATGATGTATCAAATCCACAGGTAAAATGATGCATATCCTTTTGAGAAAATGGACATTTTAAAAAAAAATTGTACACAACACATGGGAGAGCACCTTTTTTATCCTTTGACAGACTGTATCAAACCTTCACTAATATGTTCCTCTTACGTTTCTGTTTTTATTGAAACCAACTTAACTTCAGGGTGCACTATCCCTTTAACCCTCAATGTACCACACAACGTCTCTCCTTCAGGCCTTTACCGAGAACATGTTTCAGCACAAAGACAGAAACTACTCCAGCACCCTGTTTCACCAAGATGTCGTGAGATATGCAGGACTTCACGAATGACTGGTGACCCGTTCATGTGCTAAGTGAGATACATGTATCCCAATCTGTTCCTGTCTAAACACAGTACGAGTGAATTTCCTACAATCCTCATCAAAGTTAACAAACTGTACACTTTGTATCCAGACGCTTGTTAACAAGCAGTATGTGAATCTACAAAGATAAGATTTCAACTTTAACTGATGGGAATCAAAAACATTGAAAATCTGATTTGGCACCTAAGAACAGGTGACCAGTTGTGCGTAAAGTCGTGTCTAACTTACACACATCTTGGTGAAACACCCCAATGCTTTTATTGTCAGTATAACTATTTATCCCTCCAGGGGGGTATTTCACCAAGTTGTTCTTCAGCTAAGATTGACTGTACGCATGACTGGTGACCCTTTCTTGCGCTAAATCAGATTCCCAATTATTTTAATTTCCTTCAATTGAAATCTGATCTTTATGAATTAAAATTCTTATTGTTAACAAGTATCTGCATTCAAAGTTTCTAGTTTGTCAAATTTGATTAGGATAGTTGAAAATTAACTCCCACTATGGTAAAACAGGACTAAATTGGGGTATCTTTGTGTAATTTAGCTTCCTTTAGGGCTTTGCAGAGTTTTCGTACAAAGACAGCAACTTCACCAGGGCTATTTCACCGAGATGTGCGTCTCTCTCTCTCTCTCTCTCCCTCTCTCTCTGCCTTCTCTCTCTCTCCCTCTCTCTCTCTCTCTCTCCCTCTCTCTCTCTCTCTCTCTCTCTCTCTCTCTCTCTCTCTCTCTCTCACAATGGTCACCAATCGTGCGTAAAGTCGTTCGTAGCTTACGAACAGCTTGGTGACACACCCTCCAGGCTGGAGAGGTAGGCCATGCCTCGTTGCTCTTTTCTAGTGGCTCAACTCCAATGTGGATAGTTCAATAACCGTGTAGAGGCTCATGTGAAGTGCGAATGCAGGGATTGTTGGGATTGATATTACTCTACGCATTTTTTGTACGAAAAAACTATTACTTTAAATGTATTGTAATCAATTGTATAATTGCTATGAATATAGGGTGTGATTTAGAAGTAAGCAATTAAGGTCTGAACATCAAGTTTGTAATTCCTCATTTCACATCTTATGAAGATGGCGGTCATTGGTCAAGATGGACATATTTTTTTTTTTTTAAATATGATGGTATTCCACTTGTCCATGACTTTAAAATACTACAAGAAAAGCCATGTAACTTAATAGACCCAAAGATCATCACTGTTATCATTTTTTCTTTGATATTCAGCTGTATGCATTTACTGATAGAGAGACAGATTACAGATAGAAATGATTATAAGTTACAAGACATGCTCACTGTGCAGCCAAATGCATGAACATTACTTTTGAAAATGTGTCTCTACAGTACAGCAAAGACTCAAAATCAGCACAGACAAAACAACAATACTCACAATTTAAAAGGAGACTGTACTACACATGTACCCTTAACCCAGTACATAAATCATGAATCTTTCACCTGAAGTATTTAGCTACCCCTGAGGGTTTCTCCTAAACCATACAATGTGTCCATGAACCTGGAGGAAGATACCTGGAGGAGGAAGGGGAAATACATTTGTTGATTTCCCTCTTGGCCCGATTGATAGCCCCCCCCCCCCCCCCCCACCCCCTCTCCCGCTGAGTCTCAGTCCCTGCCCAGCCGGCCCGGCTAGGGGAGAGGAAGGGGCTAGTTTGGCTGCAACAGCTGCGGCACTTTGCTGGAAACCTGAGTGGAAATGGGCCATTCTTCTCTCCCTCTTTTCTTTTTTTGTTTCTTGTCGAGAGTAGATAGGCTGCACTCTTCGCTGCTTTAGGATGGGGATATACTCTACCTGTTGATGTATTAGTGACACATCCATGTACAGACCACACACATGTAAAAGAAATCCTTGCACAAAAGGCATTTGACATACTGGTGGTATATGTATCAATTTCTGACTTTTGTCCCCCCCCCCCCCCAAAAAAAAAAAAAAAAAAAAAAAAAAAAAGTTGTTCGTACTACAATTTTAACACTTTTTTTTACTTGAAATACTCATGTACAGCTGGTGATAGTAAGGTATCATCCTTAACAATGCAAAGAAGTTTATCAAAGGACCAAACCGATGAGATTTTACCCAGAAAGAAAACTTTAACTTTACCCCCTCAAAA
The DNA here is from genome assembly GCA_963669155.1 of Arbacia lixula. Lineage (NCBI taxonomy): Eukaryota > Metazoa > Echinodermata > Echinoidea > Arbacioida > Arbaciidae > Arbacia > Arbacia lixula. The sequence goes on from OZ022580.1 coordinate 10,339,996, forward strand.
TCAATGCAAACATCCAAAAGTTTGCGTTGCTCTTCAAATTGACATGATTTTTGCTCAAACTTAAATGATTTTAACGTTTTAGTAAAGTATAAATGGAATATACAATACTTTTTTCACAAAAATTTCATTTGAAACAAATAGTGTTGCCAATTTAAAGTGATCTGTTTTGCTCTAAAAAGGCCTTCGTCCTGAATGAGTTTAAATAGGGGAGGGGTGGTGGAGGAAGGAGGGGTAATGGGGCACACATGGGACCCTCTTGGGGTCACCTCTGTACCCATCACAGGGAAATGAGTCACCACACGATGGGGGTTACCTCTCCTACATGTACATGTAGCACCCTCCTATTTCTCTCTCTCTCTCTCTCTCACACTAAATTGTTCTTTGCCTTTCTTTCTCTATCTTTCTCTCTGTCTCTCTTCCTCTCACACATATACACACACACTCTCTCTTCCTCTCTTTTTTCCCTTCCTCTGGCTCTCCTCTTACTCTTCCTCTTTTTCTTTTTCTCTTTCTCTCTATCTCTCTCTCTCTCTCTCTCTCTCTCTCTGTCTCTCTTTATCTTTATTTCTCTCTATTTTTTTCCCTTCTTCTGGCTCTTTCTCTCTCTCATACTCTGCCTCTTTTCTCTCCCTCTCCCTCTCTCTCTCTCTCTATCTCTCCCCCTCTCTCTCTCCCTCTCTCTCTCTCTCTCTCTCTCCCCCCTTTCTCTCCCTTCCTCTGCCCCCCTCTCTCTCTCTCTCATGCACACACACACACACACACACACACACACACACACACACACACACATACAGTACTTCATTCTCATGTTGCTTTATCTGTCAACCTAGTCAGTTTGTCCTAACTTTCAAGTGTAAATAGTGTAGGATAGCAAGGTAGCTCGCGGTCTAGAAAACAAGGCTAGGCGGGGGGAGCAAAACTCCACATGAATCACTGCAGAATGAGGAGCACTGATGATGACTCTATGGCTATGACCAAGCCTAGAACACGATGAGCAAGTTTTGATCAATGACGGGCACAAGTATCGGGGGTGTGAGTTGCATGTAGAGAGGAATAAGTCTTCAATGAACGGGTCTGGCTGCTGTTGCCTAATCACCCTCGAGTCCTCCCTTCATGGATAGGATAGGAGAAGAGCAGAATTAGTCTTGTCAGGACTAGACCCACATTTATACTCTGGGGAAAGTTTCAATTTATAATGTCCAAAAGACAGGAAGATAGGCTAAGGCTGAGGTTAAAAGCTGTGACAAGGTGTGCAAAAGTTGTTGTTTTTTCCCCAAAAGTATAATACATAAAAAGGAGTGTCACGCCCTAAGTAGGATATTGCTCATTCTTGGCCTTTGCATTTTATTTCCATTTAATTTCTTTCCCCTGTTTTTTTTAGCTACAGCTAAACATTTTTTTTTAATGCAAAGGAAGACAGTGAATGGAGTCTGATGACTTGCAAAAATCACAAAGAGCTCTGAGTAAGTATCAGCTACTTGAATGAGTGTGTGTGTATGTGTGTGTGTATGTGTGTATGTGTATGTGTGTGTGAGTGTGTGTGTGTGTGTGAGAGAGAGAGAGAGAGAGAGAGAGAGAGAGAGATAAGGAGAGGAGGGAGGAAGGAGAGGAGATTAAGGAATTCCAGAACTAATGTGGGATAGCAGCTTACATTATTTTCCCATTTATATGGTATGATTAGTCAAGTATTGTTTCTTAAAATACCAACAGATGAAACTGCTTGTCACGCTGTCCCAGTATCTGTCACACAATGTTGTGTTAAGTTTGACGGTTGTCTTAAGTAGTCACATCTGTTTATTGAAGGAACGTGATCACATGCAGTCGATTGAGTGGGCTTTCTAAGCAGGAAAGAGTGGGCATTACTCTAGGGTTCAATCAATAACTCAAAGTGATTACAGCTACAAGTTAAGTCACGCATGGACGGCAGTTTCTTGTTAACATGCACGCCCTCGGCTCGCAAACAAGGGCTCAAGACTGAGTAAGCACGCTTCTAGAATCTGTGACGAGGAACAATGCTGGTCTCAGATTGCGATATATTTGGTAAGCTTTCATCTCGCACGCAACACAGTCAGAACCGTTTAATGCGGGCACCGCTATAGTCCGAAATATAGGCGACTTCTGCGACGAAACGCAAACAACGGCACACGCACTTACGATGTTCCAGGTACTTGCTGAACTTTTGACTTGCCAGTCGTTTAACTTTCTGAGAGGAGAGCAGAGACTCACCAGTGAGGGAGATTAAGTCGTAATGCATGAGTCAAAGTTTCATGACATGTCCTCTTAAGTCATCGTTGTCACGGAATGTTTGAGGCAGAGTGCGGAGGCCTACTATACAGTCACCACACCGCTCTATCACTCATAACCATCGCTCAAAAAGTGCAGAGCAGATACGGTCTATATCATGGGTTTCCTATTTAATCAATACTTCCAGAAAGGTTCTACGAGTGCATGGAGATGTGAGGTTTAGATACTGGATATATGAATTAGGCTCAGAAAATGTATATTACAGTGTACATGCACTTGAATTATCATACTAATGTAAAAAAAATCCTTTAAATTTGAATATTTCTTGCTTTAAGATTACATATCATTTTCCTGAAAAGAGCAACTTAATACAGTATACAGAACATTATGTAAAAATGTAGCATTTTTCTTATCAGAGATGATATCATTAAGAATCTTTGGGTGGGCCTTTTGTTCAGTAAAGTTGGTCACTGCGTTAATCCATTTTACTTAATTCATGTTTTGAAATGATATCAAAAAGATAACCTAACCGTAACGCACATCCTTCCTTCTTGTGAGAAAGTGGATCATCCCAGTCTGGGTCACCTTGAATCCTGTACTCTACGTTCAAGAGTCTTATCACCTGTTACGCACACAGACAGACGCGTGGTCTCGTCTCCTGCAGCTCAATCTTCTCCTTGCACTCCGAGCTTGACCCCACACACCTCTGTGAGGATGAGTCAAAGGATTGTGACACACAGCCGGGCTGAGACTCTGAGAGTCACCTGAATTCCCTGCAGCTAAATCATCAGAGTACACCTTCTAGAGGTGCATGGGTCTCCAATGAAGGGGCATCTTCATTAGCCTGATGTGGCAAAATAGCTAGCTATTTCGTGATCGGGATAAGGCTTGCCAAATAACAAAAAAGCTAGCTACTGGCACCTTCATGAGCCAGATTAGGTGAAATAGCTAGCTATTTGGTCACAAAAATTTCTCTAGAAATCTTGGTCTAGATGGCCAAATAGCAAGCTTATTTGTGAACTAGCTTGTCATTCATTCACCTAAAACTTTCTTGATCCCATTATGCATCAGTGCACACTCCCGAGTACGTGGAACAGTTGAGGCACTGTTTACATTAGGTCTTTAAACGTGTGTGGAGGCGAGCTCACAGCTCAATTCATTTTTCAAGTCATGCGGTCGTCACACACGGCGCATGTGCGAACATTGAGCTAATTCATGCAGCCTGAGTTTCCATCTAATGAAGACGCAACTTCAGGCTAATCTGAAGCTGTGTTTCCATCAACCTAAAACAAAACATTTAATGCACAATTTTCATTAAATGTTGTAGTTGATAAAAAAGTGCTCATGCTGTATGTTCACATCATTTAGTAAAATTTAAGAACCTTCTAGACTGCTGCTGCTCAGATGAAAATGGGACACAAAGATCACAATAATTTGTTAAGAAGCAATGAGTTTTTCTTAGGTTAATGCATGGTATTTCAAGATTTGTTTTTAACATTTTTCAAGAAAAAATAGCACTCTATTCATCTGCAATAGTCAAATTAGCAAGCCACAAATTTTGATTGCTTGCTTTTCCCTGATTAAAAAAATAGGCCTCTACTTTGCCCCTTTGATCTGAAGAAGATGGGTCTCTTCTGTACATCCTCAGAGCGGCCTAATTGTCCACACCCCACCCCCTCCCCCTTGCCCCCCTCCCCGTCCCCTCCCCTTGCCCCCCTTCCCTTGCCCCCCTTCCCGGCCTGTTGAGGCACGTGAGTGTGAGACTTCACTCTATTTCACAGGTGCAAGAAACGCATGAGTGGTAGCCATGATCGCTGGTCAGTGAAGCATTTTTATCCCTCTTTATTCATTTTGAAGTAAACACTTTGTAAAAAGTCTTCAAACCCAAAATAGGCCTATTGGAGAGGTTGACAGGTGAGAGAGTCACTGTTTTAATAAGTTAAGAACAAAAAAACAGCTGTGAATCACGTCAGAGCGCTTTAAGTAATCGTGAGTCGTCAAATTATTTTTTAAGATAACTAAAAACAGAAAGGATGCCTAAATTAACACTTTGAGTGCCTGTGTTACGATTTTGCCCCTATCATTACACACAAGAACATATTTTTCCACACACAAGGAGTTAAAATGTCGTAAATTGTTGTTTTAAGGCAAAAAAGTTGTTGACTCTCTATTTACCAGTGTTGCATTTTGTCAACAATAGTGCACATAAATCACATAGTTCTGCATTTTGTCTGGAATAGGAACAAGTACTGGTAATAATCGCTTTAGGAAATGTTAAAGATTTGAAAAGTTTTATGCCGTCGCTGTCCATATTAAAAGTCACCGTGGTCGCACAGGATAAAAATAGCTAGTGATATTTATGAGTACTTAGCATAATTTTTATCTCACTTAATTTTCAGCAAACAAACACGCAAGGGGTCTTTTACTCTCAACAAAATAGCAATAAAAAAATGAAAAAAAGGGGGGAATGGGGAGTAGCCGTCTCGGGGGAGGAAAAGGCCGAAAAGCTTGCTCCGTGGTTCTGCGAACCGATGTTTTGATGTAAACGGCTTCCTCGCACGGAGCGCCGTGATTGGTCGGAGCCTGATTCACTCCATCAAAGCAGGCCACTGGAGAGCATTGTGTCCTCTAAGCGCGGGTGGAAATGATTCAGCGCAACGCTACCAGAGTTGTTACCTGTCAAGAGAACGCAGCGCTGCAAGGCCTCTCAGTGGGGCTGTTCAGACGCACTCCTTAATTGCATTACATGAGGAATAAGGGATGGAATCTGCTTCTTAATCGGGATTCTTAAATGACTCCTATTCACTCAACACATCCTAGTTAATACATGAATGTACTATACAGGAAGCCTCTAAGTCTGTTTTCAGAGTAAGCAATATATGTATTTTTGAAAAAACAGTTCACCCTCCCCCCCCACCCCCTTCACACAAAGAATGCAGACTTAAGTATTGTAGGTACTTGGACCTTTTGTGATCAATGAGAGATATAAAGATATAAACAGTTAAATATATTTAGGACATAAGTAAGAATGGATGATATCCTAGAAGATTTCAATACACTAGCAGCTCCCTTTGTAGCCCACTGGCCCACCTTCAGGCATATGGTTTGGTGGCCATTTTTCCATTCTCTTTCTTGTCCATTTTCATTTTTGCACATTATGGCCACATAAAGCCAACTGAGGGACATTTTTTTGCAGCTCGTCAAGGCATTTCTAAACCAATGACTGTTCAGCTTTTAATTTTAAGAAAATATTGCATCGAAACGCATTCATAAGGTTCGCCACATCACGGATATAAATCTGACATCAATTCAGATCATTTCCAATAGAAATCATGAGTAGATGGTAAAAATGTAGGAGCTGGATTAAGACTGCGTCTGAAAGAGGGAGGGATGATTCCAAGATTCTGATCAAGGATGCGACTGTGGGTGATTTCCAAGCGAGGGCTACCTCCCTGCTAATTGCTCTGGGGCACCCGCTATCTTAATGAAGTTATCATTTTCAGATTTTCCTGCAGGAACTCTCTGCGATGAGGTTTCAGTGACAACTTTGTTCTTCTTTGAAAGCTATTTAAATGTCATAAACATCATGACCTAGGCTCTAACTCAATTTGTCCTCTCTTGATTAAAGATGTATTCAGTAGGGAAAACAGTCTGCAATTAATTCAATCATTAGCCTCTGAAGCTTATATTCCATAATATTCTAAACATGTACACAGTTTACTAGAAATACATAGTTTCTTTGGACGTGCAGCACAATCTTTTAGGAATCACAAGAAATTAGGTCAACTTACAATGTTGATGTTACAGGGAAAATTCTCAAACTGTTACATCTCCTATTTAAATCTATTACTTTTTGAGTGCTCATAATTTTACCCCATCATTCTCCCTCTATCTCTCTACATGTACATACATCTGCAAGATATGTCAATATATTCATCTATTTGCATCTTTCTATATGTACATCTTTCTATCTCTATCTATATTTTCATCCATTTATCTATCCAGCTTTTTATCTATCCAACTTTCTATCTAATTATCTATGTATTTATTCATCCATTTTTCTACTTTTCAAGTCTATCTAACTCTATGACCTTGCCACACTCTCAAACAACTCCTCCATTTCAATTGCCGCATAACTTTTCAATCCTCTCCCCTTCTCTATAATCCGTGAGAGCTTCCTTCCTTCTCGTACAGTAGCCCACAAACAAGTTTATAATTCAAATGGTGTAATTTGTGAAAATAACGAAGTGCAAGGGCAGGCAATACTGCGTTGAAAAACACTATCACATTCCAGGCAATCGATCCTAGTTCCATGGATTGGTAGGAATGATAAGCTTTAGTTCATTTCCTGAGTATCATCCCTACACAATCAGTGAGCTGCACTGATGAGGGTTGTCGAGGACGCAAAGTTTTGCCACTTTACCGGGGCACGTTTCCACCTAAACATCAGCACGTTCTACTCTTGACATATAATCCTGATGCAATCAGTATGTTACACTGATAATAACTGTCGAGGACACTCTATCAACAGAGCTTTACCATGTTACCAGGGCATGTTTCTACCTTAACATCAGCACGTTCTACTCTTGACATATAATCCTGACGCAATCATTGCAGTACACTGATAACTGCCAAGGAGACATTATCAACAAAGTTTTGCCACTTAACTGGGGCATGTTTCCACCTACACATCAGCACGTTCTACTCTTGACATGAAATCCTGACGCAATCATTAATGCAGTACACTGATAACTGCCAAGGAGACACTATCAACAAAGTTTTGCCACTTTACTGAAGCATGTTTCCACCTAAACATCAGCACGTTCAACTCTTGACATGTAATCCTGACGCAAGCAGTGAGCTGCACTGAAAAATAAGTGTCGAGGACACACTATCAACAAAGTTTTGCCACTTTACCGGGGCACGTTTCCACCTAAACATCAGCACGTTCTACTCTTGACATATAATCATGATGCAATCAGTAAGCTGCACTCATAATAGCTGTCAAGGAGACACTATCAATTAAGTTTTACCACTTTACCAGGGCATGTTTCCACTTAAACGTAAGCATGATGCACTCTTGATATATAAACCTGACACAATCATTGCAGTACCCTGATAACTGCCAAGGAGACACTATCAACAAAGTTTTACCACTTTACTAGGGCACGTTTCCACCTAAACATCAGTACGATGCGCTCTTGACACAATCATTGGCACAATCATTGCAGTACACTGACAGGTATCAAGGAGACACTATCAACAAAGTTTTACAACTTTACTAGGGCATGTTTCCACTTAAACATTACCACGATCCAATCTTGACACATCATCCAGACACAATCAATGCGATATGCTGATAACTTGTCGAAGACTATGATCAAAGATTTACCACCACGTTACTGCATGGGACATGTTTCAACCTTAATTTAAGCATGATCCATTCGAAAGTGTCCATGAAGTGTATTGATGAAAAGTGCAAGGATACTGCACATATTATTCAAAGCTTAGATTTTACTGGGTATGCTTCCACAACCTAGATTTAGGCACAAATTATTCCTTAACTATCAATGAGATATCATGATGATAACTGTCGAGGATACCTTATAAACAAAGCAACCACTTCACTGGGGCAAGTTTCAACCAAAATGTAAGCACAGCCTATTCTCAATATCTCACATGGTATTGACACAATCAGTTAGAAAACCGTACTAAAGTGCTGAGGACACATAAAGTATACAAAAAAAGGCTTTACCAGTATATGCATGATATATTTCTATCTACATTTAACCACAATCTATACCCTACTTTACTTCTTATCTTATTCTTAAAGCTGCGATGTACCATACATCATTTGTAATAATTAATATGTGATATTGTAATAATTAATATGTGATATGTGAATAGGCATAATCTTTTGAAAGCATTCCTACACCAGGAGTTTGAGAGAACTTATATAATTTACAACAAGCAAAACAAATTATTTTAAAGGTGGTGTACAATAAAATTCTACATGAACCACATACATGTATGAATCATTGGGTAGAAACATGAAATTATATAAAACTCAATATTGATACATAAACTATTTGAATAAAATAGAGCAAGAATTAGGGTTTTTTCGGGTACTAGTCAGGTAGAATTGTAAATGACCCTTTAGAAGGAATGTATAATTATATGATATCTGCATATATTGTATACTGTTTGTTCAGTTATTTCATTAACACCCTCTCCACACTGGTTTAATAGATCGGATTACCATAGAAAAATGTTACATTAGCATTGTTTGGGTGTAGAGAGGAACCGAGTTATTATCAGATAATCATTTCCTGCACACAATGGAGTATTATTGAATGCCCTGGATCTAGTTTCCATTAGAGGCCCTGCTGAATGGGAAACCAGCCAGGATGTCGGCAAATCTACAGGATTCGCGAGGTTATTTGCCCGATCTAACACAGTCCAACAATCGTTTGGTACCAAAGGCAGTATTGTTTTAATGCTACAGGAAAGGAAGCAGAGATTCCTGTTGAATGGAGTCGCATTTTCCATTATTTTTTTTTATTGAACTTTTGCTTTGCCATTGAGACATTCTGCATCAGTAACACACACCTATCCCATAGAGAAGAACTTTGTGTGTCACGATTGCATTGGGTGACCCGTTCGGTAAAGGTCACTGGTCTCCATGAGACCCTGCATGTTTACATTGAAAATGTATACATTGATCAATAGATCGAACGATATAATAAAACACAATGGTAAACACAAGATCTAGGCCATCTTGCAAATAGGTTTTCAATTATTGTAACTTTATTACCATCATGGTAACTACCATAACAACAGATGCAATCATGAGAGCTCATTGGCTTTTGCCATGGTCGTTAGCATTGATGGTAAGTTACAATAATTGAAAACCTATATTTTATATGCAACACAGCCATGGTCTCATATATGGTATGTTGATGCAACAGGATTTGGAAGCACAATCAATTGATTTGATGTCATTCTACAGAAACATGTCCGAACTTGACTTGAGAAAGAGAGAGAGCTCAGGAAGGTTCCAGAACAGCAACACAGAAGGCAAGAATATCACATGAATCCAGGCCCCGTTGCATAGAACTTACCATTAATGGTAACTCTCCCATCAATGGTAACTACCATGGTAACATTGCTCAATATGAATCAAATTCAAGTTTCCATAGAAGTTGCCATTGATAGCAAAGTTACCATCAATGGTAAGTTTTATGCAACAGGGCCCAGGACTTCTTGTGGCCATACAGCGCTCTTCCCCCACTCCTATGTATACAGCAATATTATGAGCAACATTTCTCGCAGGAAATGAAATGGGGATTGAGGGGGCGATTTGGAACTCCAGGGGCTGAACTGGTAGTCTGAAGGGACTATACTGGAAACAATATTGTCTAGTATGATCAGACTAGAACCTAACTTGCAATGTGTGTCTCAATACTATAGTCAGGAGACATGTATGAACATATCCGGGCTATGCTTCACTTAGGTTTTAAATCATTGTAATTTACCATCAATGTTACCTACCATGTCAACAACCAATGAGTTCTCACTATTGCACGTGTTACCATGGTAGTTGCCATTGATGATAAGTTACAATAATTGAAAACCTATATGCAACACGGCCCAGAGTTAGTCTATACTTCAGACCCATGCATTGACTGACTGACAAGCATTTGTGCCTGCGAACTATTAGGGCTGAGCATTTCATACTCATATCCACTGATACAAGTAGACTCACGGTCAGAAACAGGCACCTTGGGATGTACTGTATCAGGCCCCCAGTGACATAGTGTAGTCTGTAGGAACAAACCCTTGTCTTTGAATCAATCGACAAGTCTGATTCAATGGGTCTGAAAAGCAAAGACTAACTCTATTATGTTTGTACATACTTCCCAGCTTTCAAGATACAGACTGTACAGGAGACACAGCAAGTCAAGCTCCAGCCTTATTAGTAGACACGTATTGTGAGATGGTACATGTATCACAACAGAGTCTGAGCATGGAGACTAGCTGTGACACCCCTGGGTAGATATAAGTGCATTGACCCTCATGCAACAGCTAGCATTCTACCTTCTGTGAAAGAAAGTAGCATCGGCGACGAAGCACTTCTGAGCTCACAACCGATATTGTGCAAGTATGTACGTGAAGCGTCTTAAACATCAAGCAAAGGAAATTGATAATTACTTGGGTGTACATTATTACAAGCTTCAATGAGGCTGTCTTGTTTTATCTCACTCAACTATAGTCATTACTTAACATTTTGGACAAAAGTACTAAATCATGTAAAATAAGTCATCAATTGTCACTTAGCAGTGGTGGCGACTGATGAATGATGATGGAGACAATACAATTAACCACATAAGGAGGAGAAATATAAAGAAAATTATGAATGATATCAGCTATTTTGGGAAAAAATTCCCTCATATGCGGGCCTAAAAACTTTTCTTAAGTGATCACTATGTATCTACCAGGGAATCATTTAAGATAGAAAAATAATACACACTAATTTTGTCTATTTATTACATTTTGATTGTTTTGCAGATTGTTTCTTCTCTGTTTAAAGGGCAGATACTGTACTGAGAAGACAAAAAAACTTTAAAAGGTGATCATGAGCAATCTTCTTGCCAATGGTCTTAAATTCATGTATTTTCCATTTTAGAAACTTGCTGAAAGTTATTTGCCCTCAAATGATCCACATTTGGAGTAATTAGTGATTAAATCACGAATCCTGAAATTTTTCGGCCCAAATATTTTCATGGTTTTGTGATTTAATCACTTATTGCTCAGTATATGCCCTCTAAGCAGTTAGGAATGAGTGGAAATGCTGGATAGGATTAGGGGCACCTCATCAGTGAGTGGGTAGGAGGGATGAGGGGGTGCACCTCTGCCCCCATTTAATGTCCAAACTGCCCACAGCGGTTTAACCCTCTATATAAAACAGTGGTACAAGTGTGAATATACAGCTTATTTGCTGGCTTGGAATTGGAAGGTTTAACTCTTTCATTCCCATCGGCAATAAACTGTGTTGTAATTGACATGGAGCTTTGAATTACTGTACTGAGAGGGTTAACTCTCTCAGTCCCATAGGTAATACACTGTCTTGTAATTGACATGGAGCTTTGAATTACTGTACTGAGAGGGTTAACTCTCTCAGTTCCATAGGTAATACACTGTGTTGTAATTAACCTGGGACTATCAATGGATGGTACTGAGAGGGTTTACTCTCTCAGTCCCATAGGTAATACACTGTGTTGTAATTGACATAGAGCTTTGAATTACTGTACTGAGAGGGTTAACTCTCTCAGTCCCATAGGTAATACACTGTGTTGTAATTAACCTGGGACTCTTACTGGATGGTACCGAGAGGGTTAAAGGTCTTGCATGTGCTCTGGATCCAGGCGTCTTGTCACGCAGCCAACTCCCATTCATGTGCGTGCCTCTGGTAAATGAGACCTGACGCGGACAGCGAGAGGGAGCGTGCCAGCGAGCCACCGACCAAAAAACAATGGACGTCAGCCTAATTGGAGCTGTCACATGGACCGCGACTGGCGAACAAAGCTGAGAGGGGGGGGGGGAGGGGGAGTCGACGGGAAATGAGTGCAAATGGGGAACAGAGACGGGGGTAGCAGCTGGGAGGAAACGGGCGATAATGTATGATGGGTTAGAGGGGTGGGTGGGCGAGGGTCCCAAGCAGATTTTCCATCTTTCCATCATTTTTTTGTGACTTCCTGTAGTTTGACTGACCCCCAAAGTCCATTTGTTGTATCTCATCCTCTGAGATTTCCTTCAGTAAATTGTCTTTTGGTCAAATCTCCTGCTTCAACTCAAAGTACAACCTGGGAGCCAATGGTTGAAATCATGGTTAAGGTTATATGGTCAGGATTATTATGATTATGGAGATCAGAATGAGGGGTTAGGGTGTAGGACAAGGGTTGGGATTTAGTTCTCTGTTACAACTTCTGTAGTTTCAGGGCTATGCTGTTAGATGGATAAGGAATCAAACTGAAATAGCCCAAATGATATCAAAATGGCATTTAGCTTGTCCTTCCATGAACCTCCTCCTCTAAACCTCCTTCTCTAAACCTCCTTCTCTAAGCTTCCTTGTCTAAATCTCATTCTCTAAACCTTCTCCTCTAAACCTCCTTTTTCTGAACCTCCTTCCCTTAACTTTCTTCTCTAAACCTCCTACCCTAAGCCTCCTTCACTAAACCTCCATCTCTGAACCTCTTTCTCTAAACCTCCTGCTCTAAACCCCCTTCTCTAAACCCCCTTCTCTAAACTTCCTTTTCTAAACCTCCGTCTCTAAACCTGCTTCTCTAAACCTGCTTCTCTAAACCTCCTTCTCGATCTAAACCTGCTTCTCTAAACCTCTTCCTCTAAACCTCCTTCTTTAAATCTGCTTCTCTAAACCTCTTCCTCTAAACCTCCTTCTCTAAACCTCTATCTCTATAAATCCTGCTTCTCTAAACCTTCACCTCTTAACCTCCATCTCTGTACCGCGTTCCTAGACCTCCTTCTCTAAACCTCTTCCTCTCCTGAACCTCCTTCTCTAAATCTCCTCATCATCAGTGAGTCTATCTCACATCAGCAAGATCTTGATTGCACACTCCTTTTGTCCAATTCCCCAATTTTTTCTTAGTCTGGCAAATGCGTCAGTCCCCTTTCATTTTCCACCCCGCCTTTTGACATTCCCCAAACACCTCCTACGATTCATTGTCTGTTTGGAATATCCCTTCTGCGAGGCGCACTTGTTATTTCCTCCAGTCTCCTTGCAGACTCTCTATCTCCTTAAAAATCAATATCCCATATCTGCAAAGCATGTTGCCAAAAACTGCACATTTCACCCCAAGAGGCAAAAAAAAAGTGAGGAGTGAAAAAGTGCAGAATTTTCCTCTCCTTTCTTTTCTTTGGCAAGCAATGTTTAACCCATTTAAGGACTTTATAAGCTATCATTCAGACTCCTGCTGGTAGACTGTCTAACATTTCGACTCTCTGTAGAGTAGTTTGAAAGTATCAAATACTATCAAGCGCATCTCCCTTTCAGGATCAGTCTGCTGTTGAAGGAATGGAGACGGAAAAGGGATTAAGAATTAGCAGTGACTCACACTCATCTACAGGTTAACAGGCCTGCAACATATGCTCACACAGACTGGCTCTATCTCTTCATCTCTTCTCTTCTCTCTCTATCACTCTTTACTGTCTCTTTTTATATCCATCACTTTTCTATCTCTCTCCACCCTCTCTCCCTCTTCTTCTCTATTCCATCTCCTTCATCTCTTTCTCTCTTTCTTGCTCTCTCTCTCTCTCTCTCTCTCTCTCTCTCTCTCTCTCTCTCTCACTTAATCACGCATGTTGTATTTCTCATTCTCTCTCTCTCCATCTCTTTCTCTTTTTCTATATTTCTCTCCCTCTCTCTCTCTTCTCTCTTTCCACCCCCCTCTCTCTCTCTCTCTCTCCCACTCACTCTTCATCTCTCTTTTTATCTATCTCTTTTCTCCTCTCTCTATATCCCATTCCCTTCTCTCTTCCTCTATTTTGCTCTACCCATCTTTCTTTTCCACTTTCACTCACTCATTCACACACCCACACACCCACCCACCTTCTCACTCATTTATTCGCTCATTCACTCACCCACTCACTCACTCACTCTCTCACCCAAGCGCTCACTCATCTATCCCCGATCCACATGACTAACATACACAGGGAATCCCCCTGCAAACTTTGAAAGGGAGCTTCTTTCTTCTGATCAATCCAGACTTAATCTCCCTGCTGAACTTTTCCTGCTGATGAAAGCTTTCAGATTAATTATCTCTTCGCCATCCTTCTAATTTCCCTAATCTCCCCACTAATTTCCTGTGCGCATACATCCATGTTATTTGAAATTAACACACATTAACACGGTTCTTTTGATTCAGGCTGCACTGTAGATAACAATCCAGAATTTACATTTAAAGGCAGTACTAACTATCGTTAGCATATCCACATTAAGTATACTCTGAGTATTATGTTCGTTATCCGATTACGATATTTCAATGTTAAGCAGCAACTAAGAGAAACACTCACTGGGGAGAATTGCAAATTAATTCCAAGTGGAAACAATGTTTTCTTGTAAGCAAATTAAGGCTCATAATGAAAGGGAGAATAGGTTTTGTCAACTGTGATTGAAAAGTCTTCTGCAACTTCACAGCAGGTACTGGAGCTTCAGCATCGTAACCTGTTGGGTACACTGAGAAAAATGCCTGTAAGTCAATATTTCCTTATGAGGAAGAACAATCAATTATGAAATATGAATATCTTTTTGTGACTTAAAGAAATTTACTATCACTACATACTACAGTATCAGATCCAAGTAAGGGCAACATTTCTACTACAGTTTCATTTGAGTAAGTTTTCATATACTACAGCTCAAAGGAATTGGCACGGGTAAAGGGAAAGGGAAGAAAGGGAAGGAGCCGCAGTTTTAATCCGCAGTATATTTTGTCCAATTCAACATGGAACATGGTGCTTTTCAGGCTAAAGCATCATGTTTCATGCTACACTGGACAAAATATACCACGGTTTAAAACTGCAGCTCCTTCCCTCTCTTCCCTTTCCCTTCACCTATGCCAATTCTTTTGAGCTGTAGTGTATGAAAACTTGCTCAAATGAAAATGTAGTAGAAATGTTGCCTTCACTTGGATCTGATACTGTAGTATGTAGTGATAGTAAATTTCTCTAAGTCACAAAAAGACATTCATATTCATATTTCATATTTCATATTTGTGGGGAATTATAGAAAGAAGTCAAAGGCTTTTCCCCTTTTGAATCCAAGCCACCAGACAGAGGATTAGGTAAGGAGACCCCTTTTTGACCCTCGGCAACCAGCGACATAATGACATTAGCCTGCTTCTGAAACATTTCTTCAAGATCTGACATACTCTTGAGCAAAAAAAAAAAGGCTAAAATCTGGCCATTTTCTCATGATCCAGAACTGAAAGTAGGCTGACGGTGCAAGTAGGAAATTGAAGGGGACAAAAAGGAGACGCGGCTGGGAGTTGAACCAGCGATTCCGACATCCACCGCGCCGTTTGAAGAACCCCATATCCTGGCCCCGGTGATGAGCTCCATGCTTCTGCTTTGGCAGTCGGTGGTTAGCAAAAACAAATATTTGGGTCGGTGGGAGAGGTGTGAGCATAGAGAGTAATGAGAACAGGTCTTGCCCAAGTGGCAACGGAATTCACATCCTGTCAAGTCACCCAATTCTTTGTCCCAAATTATCCTGACACGGTCGTGTTCTCTTTCCTACTTCTACTAGTTCTGCTTAAACATGTTATCTTACTTACTCTTCTCTCAATATACCTCTTGGGGATATCATGTTTCTTTTACATTCTTTTTTGTCTATTCAATCAGTTTCATGAAAGTCTACATGTATTCTTAAACTAAAATTTGATGAAAGATAGCACGTTTTACTATTGAGCACAAAAGGAAAAATAATGAAGTACATAAACAGTTCCCTTCCTTTTGACATGTCACATTAAATTACAGTCAAGATCAAACATATACTTTTTTTGTTTAATAATCTTGCCATACTGCATTGTTCTTGGTCTTTTTACATGCACATACTATCCAACAGCCCCATGAAGAAATGGCCTTGGGCAGATATTCAAAGCTTACTAAACAAAACTTCTATTGCCTAGACACAAATTGATTATCCTAAAAGTAGAATTTAAAAATACACAATATAAATATTATTTTGTTTCCTAAGTGATATATTTTAATACTTCAAGGGTACCTATTCAGTATCCTATTCAGTACCTATCCTATGCAGTACCTATTCATCCTATCCAATTCCTATCCCTGCAGTTCCTATTCATAACTCTCTTATTCTTTGACGGATTTTCATCAAACCTATACTAATATGTTTCTTTCATGTGTCAGCTTTTTTGACAAAAATGATTTCAGGGTGAACTGAAATCTCTTTAATATCAGATATGGGCACTACCACCAACCAAGCCCCCATGATGCACCTGTTGTTTGCCCGTTTGCCGCACTGACCCTCTACATAGGCCCTTATCAGACGCGTGTGTCCATGTACCACTTCCAGGCAGTTCCTGCAACCTGCCGCCTCGGTAGATAGCGTTCACACGTTCGCTGATCCAGGGTGGTGTTAATCAGGGTCTGTGTGGGCTGGTTCATGGCACAGAGAAATAACTGTACATACAGTGACTCTATACCAACATAAGGTATGACCACCTCCTGGGATGTAAATAAGCTATGTGTGAGCAGCAGTTAAAATAAAATAATGGGGGCTCAGTTCAATTTAGCCTTCAAAATGGAAGCCCTCAAAAATGCCCCAACAAATAACAAAAGAACCCCTGTGAAAACAAATACGTTAATCATGCAGTATCATGCACTACATCATTAAGTGTGAAAGACATCAGGCTATAAACGAAGCCCCCCCCCCCAAAAAAAAAAAAAAAAAAAAAAAGTAAAACATTTGTTTATCTTCCCCCTTGTATGTAGTTGGAAAAATTGTCATTAAATCAAATACCCTTATAGAAAGCATTCACCTGAGTGGTATTACAGTAACGTATTTTTAACAAACGGATGTTCTATTATACAGGTTATCATTTTGAACATACTATACAGTACATAGTTGTGTTAAAATATCACACAATAGCACAAGCAAATCATTTTTTTTTTCTTACCATACGCAAAATTAATCCTGGCAATAACCCTGCAGGCAGGTGCAAATGTTGATTTTAGCAATATTGTGGGTCTGACATATCACAGAAATCACCACAACCACCTCCACACAAAGGACCCTGGTAATCTAGGCACCTAAATGAAAGCATAAATAATTAGTCATAACTTCTGGGTTATCTATTTCACATGTCACATTTGTCCACATGCCATAAATCATATATTTGCAAGCAGAAAAGTTCAGATAGGTTCTTGACCTATCTTTGTTTCAGGTGCTCAGTTTTTACTTTGTAATCAAACAACTGCCTTGACAAACCAGACACTCAATACTCAGTGATTAATAGGTCATAACATTTCAATCTACCTGGATCTTCCCCCACATTTCATTCATCATATATAGAGAGAAGGCTCCACTCTAGTGCCATTCTCATTGGGCTTAAGAAATCGCGAAGTTAGGGTGAGAGTTGCCTAGCAACTGCACCAAAAGCCAAATGATTCTATTGTCCCTGTCCCCAAACTTCACGATTTTTTAAGCCCAATGAGAATGGCACTTCTGACTAATCATCAAATATCACAGCCCCATTGCAGAAAGTCTACCATGGTAACATAGCTTGACAGCCAATCAAATTCAAGGCTTCTATAGATAGATGTTGCCATTGGTAGCAAAATTAATGGTAAGTTTTATGCAACAGGGCCCAGGAGTCGTAGAAATGGAAGATACTTTTTGTTGATTCAGATCAGAGATATCCTAAAGAACAGGGAAACCTGATTGGCCATGTTGCATAAGGTTTTCAGTTATTATAACTTACCATCAATGGTATCTACCATAGCAACAGCCAATGAGCCCTCATTATTACTCCTGGTGCCGTCATAATTACAATTGACAGTGGGTTACAATAATTGAGAACCTATATGCAACATGCCCTGGGTCAGATTGTACATACAATGTAACTTTTTCAGCTCACTCGCAACCAACATAATGTCTTCAAAAACATCTCCTTAAACAACTTCTTGAGCAGGATTTGAAGGGAGAGGGCAAGATGCAACCAAATCGGGTGCACTGGCCCATAATAGAACTCACAATCTTTAATTCATTTTTTAAATTTATTGTTAGTTTTACATTTTAGCAACAGTTGGACACAGAAGGAGATAGTATTCCGATATGTGGGGATATTCAGATACCGGTCACTAGGCCCAGAAAACCAGGTACTTTGATCAATCAAAAATTAATTAGTCATAATTTCCAGGACTATTCTTCGTCAACATTCCATTACTCATACAAGTAGGGAGGTCCATGACCCATCCTCTTACTACGAGCATATGAGGTGTTCCTCAAAACGGAAAATACTCTTCACTGGTACAGATCAGCGATATCGTATGGAACATGGAAACCTGACGGTCAGATTGCGGTAACGTGCCCATCTTACTCGCGACAAACTTTCTGTGGTATTTTCAAAAACTTCTTAAAGAACAGCTGGAGTGTGGTTGGATGGGACAGCAGTGAGGGGAGGGAGGGTGCAGCGATAATTGGCGCGCATTGTCTCACGAGAGTTAGAACCGAGAACTCACTTTTTCTCTTTCGTTTAATGGACGGGATGTGAGTCACCCTGACGTGGCTTGGCAAATTACGGGGAAGGGGAAGAGCTTAATCCGCCTCGTTTTGGTGTTGTTCGGTCGGAGCACGGTGTAGAGAGCGCGTGCAAGGAGGGTTAAAGAAGAGCGGGGTTAACGAAGGGGGGGGGGGGCATCAGGGCCTGTTGTTGCCTCACTGGCCGGGCAGGAAATTGCTTGTGAGTAGGCTACCCCTGGACCCGGGCCGAACAGCACGCCACGCAGCTACGCAGGCACGCAAAGACCTGCACTCTGTCAACGAGGGCTCACAACTCGGGTCAGCTGGCGCTAAGTGCGAACACATGGCTTCCGGGCAAGCGATTGTTGCGGCTTGGTGCTGCTTCTTCAGAAGAAGGCATTGTCATTTTTCCTTCTCGATGTGCTCTTCTTTCTTGTCTTCTAATACTCTATCCTTGAAGGAAGGCATTGTCGGTTTTCTTCACAATAACATTTTTTTTCTTGGTTTGGTTTCTCCTTACTCTTTCACCTCTGAAACCAAAGAGTCTACATTATAAATTTTGCAACTGTTTTTTCTTTTCTTTTAACAATTAGTGATTAGGAAGATAAACTTAACATTCCTCAAGCGGTATCTTGTAAAGAAGTCTTTATTCATTTGTAGCAATCAATTTTGCACCTCTCCTAGATTTTATACAGCTTGATCTTGAGGACAGCACAAGCGAGAACCTGTGAAGGAGCCTTGAATGTTAACTGGAGTCATTAATTTGGCTAGTAACTCTTATCTTGGCAGGATAGTCATAGAACTTTGAGGAATCACAGTTAGTTTGCAGTCATTTCCACCCTACAGACTTTTTTCAGGTTATCCTTGAAACAGTACACTCACATTACCATGGAGACTTCTATCAAGCACTTGCTACAAGGCTATGTACATCAATGAATGTCGATAGTTAGTCTACGCTTCGAATGATAATCACAGAACTGACAAATTACATGATGAGTTTGCAGTTATCCTCACTTAACAACAGACTTCATAATTGTGAGTCTGATATGAGATGATTAGTCTTTCATGTAGTAACAGTTACTATCATAGATATCAAGTTTGGTAACACTATGCAACCACCATAAAACCCCAAAAATATCATTTGCTGGCCCAAAACCACAAGCAGGATGATGATAAATTTGTAATTAACCATGAAAATGACAAAAAGAGAAGTGCTTAAATGTCTTTGACAGCAAGGACAAGTCGCTTTCCATTCATAAAATTCGGACCAGGTTTGGAGTATCCTCTTAGTCACAGGTAATCTTCCCCTTGATCTCCAGACGGGGAGAGAGTGACGGGGAAACTTCCCGTAGTTCGCTAACTACCCAGAGCCATACCTGAGTGGTAAGTACTCCAGGGTGAAGAGTGGGGAAGACCCTTCATTTATAGCTTTAGTCACATATGATATGGATCTGCATACAATTTGTAACTGTTTCCAGGGAGGCTAAAGAAAAATCCCTGTTGCATACAACATGCATTCTAAACTATAATCAATGGTAGCCACTGTGAACAAGTTACAAATTGATTAGAATTTAGGATGCATTTAGGATGCATTTAGGATGCATGTTGTATGCAACAGACCTTTTTATTTATCATGATAACGTATCTATTTATCTATCTACAGTAGTGTACTTCACTGTACTCATACCCAGGTGGTAAGTACACCAAGGTGAAGACCTGTTATTTATTGCTTTAGTCACAGAGCTAAGCCCTGTGATATGAACCCACACATATATAGTTCAATTTGTAACTGTGTTCAAGGTGGCTACCATTGATCATAGTTTAGATCCATTCTTCTTTATCGTGGAAATCTATAGTGTATTTCACTTTACTCATACCTGAGTGGTAAGTAAGCCAAGGTAAAGACAGGGGAAGACCTGATATTTTTAGGGTTAGTCACAGAGCTAAGCCCTGATATGGATCCAAGTTGAATTTGATGCTGTGTTGAAGTTGATTATGATCAAGTAGAATTGAAGATAAATATTGCATGCAACAGGTCTTTTTATTTATTATGAGAATACTTCTACATAGCCTACATGTATTTTACTCTGCTCATACCTGAGTGGTACAGTGTAAGTAAACTTGGGGAACACCATACATTGGTAGGTTTAGTAATGCACAACACATACATGTAACCTGATGGTGGGTTTGTTGTTAGTAGCAGGAATCACGTCTAGCCATTATTATCCATGCCATTTATTCAGTACTCTTAATCCTCATTGTGTCTCTCACAAGTCATTTCACCATTTACACAAACAAATCCTATAGAGTAGCAACCTGTCTGGCAGACGAAGAGTAAATCAACCATAGGCCATGCAGATGGAACCGTGCAGGGAAGCATTCTGCAGGAGTTTTCTCCTGGCAGTGGACTGCTCCTTGGTAAAGTGGTCCCTAGCGAGGGACAGGGGACCGGGACCATATTCATGAAACCTTGCTAGATTACTGTATACACCATAAATTTTGTGGGGGGTTTATTTTCGTGAATTTCACGAATTTAACAACACGCAAAATTATGAATATGACATGCTCAAGCACATGTATTACTAGTACTAGTGCTCCACGAACACGAATTTAACCACTCGCTAAATTGCCCAGAAGTCCTGATTCGCGAAAAATTAGATTTGCGAAATATATGGCATATACAGTAGTTGTTACTAAAAAATGCAGCTGAATGTAGCTGAATGTACTTTAGCAGCTAACTAGGCTTTGCAAGGTTTCATGAATATGGCCCCTGGTTTATAGCCACACTGATTGCAGTGGGAAGAGAGCATACGTGGGCCTAAGACGTACCAATTTTTTAGACATTTTGCTATCTGCATAAGATGTGGATGTCTCACACCCAGTGATGTCATGCTTCGACCGTCAGCCCTGGCCACAATGAGGGGGAAACAATCAGCATTCATGGAGATTCTGATAACATTTGCTGTTTGATCAAGACCTTCACAGACAAAGCTTTTGATCAGGGTACCGTTGCATAAAACTTACCATTAAATGGTCTATCATCAGTGGTAGCTACCATGATAACAATGCTCAACAGTCAATCAAATTCAAGGATATCATAGAAGTTGCCATTGTTAGCAAAGTTACCATCAATGGTAGGTTTATGCAACAGGGCCCAAAAAAGTCCTGCGCAATGCTGGAATGCCTTCGCCATGTTCAATGGAAGGGGCTGGAATCACTTGATCAGTTGAGGCATTTGTGAAGAACTTGTCCAAATACCGCTCATTGATACAGGATACAGTATGTGGATCTAGCACTCCAGAAGGACTTTGCTCTTTTTATTTATCATTTACTATTTATCATTTAAACAGAGTTCATAGATTTTACAATCAGAGAACTACAGTATAATCAACAGATAATGTGACAGGATTGGTGAAAACAAACACCTGCCGTATTTCTTACCTGTGAATCGTCTCCATCCATCTCAATACCTCTCCCAGCCGTGTCTCCTCCCTCGCTCCCCCGCACACGGCGAACGCTGTCCTCGGTAATCTCCATGGTGTCATCCATGTTGGTGGTCGAGTGGGAGCTGGTGGTCATTGGAGTCGATGTCGCCGATGTCAGACTCGTTGCGGTGTTCAATAACATCCAGCTGTGGAGATTACTAGAGGCCATGGCTGCTCCAGCAGTGTCAATCGTCACTTAAAATCTATTTTTTGAAATCCTTGAGAAATGAACAACACACAGAGAATACAATGAAGTTAAAGACATTTTAAAGTCCTTACTCAAACCATAAAGATATGTAGAGGTATTCCCATCCTTGAATAAGTGGATCTCAATAACATCAAACTAAGGCCAAAAATATTTAGAGGAACTATTGAGCGACAAGGAAGTAAAGAAAGTTTTAAAGAGATGAAGATCACTATTTTGTGGACGCAAATTGGCAACTTGGTCATCAGGCTGTGATGTCACATGCTAGTCCTCCTGCTATTTTTTTTTACTGTTTTCATATTCAGAACTTCCCAATTTTTTCTTCAAGATACATATCACATTTTATCTTTCAACCAATTGATGATAACACATTTGTACATGCAGGCATTACTAAGGAAAGTATTCATATGCTACGAAATGTAATAAAACAGGATATCATACAACATTAATAATAGTTATTTGATGTCTATGGAAGAGAACCTTTTCTAATTGTAATGTGCAATATAAATACATGTAATTAAGACCTTTTGCAACTAAATTGGACATTTATATCCATTTTTCAATTGCATCATATGCCTTACATATATGATTCAGTCCATTGTGAATATGTCGTAAGTGACAATTCAGTATGATTCCTAGTGAAAATTGCTGCTAATGCACATTTTCTTCCAATTCTATGTCTCAGTGAGATGCTACCTTACAGCAAACTTTAATTTCACAGGTTTAACAATCCATTTGAATTCACACTGCTACTAAAAGAAAACAAACATGCACAGATATCTGTAATTGATTAGAATATTAGTGAGGCAGTGCAAATTAAGATGGCATTCCGATTACATCGAGATCACGACATACATTAATCCCAACATTTCAACCCCTTCACTCCACGATACTGACAAGCTTTCCTCTTCGCCCCCCGTGACAGCGTTAAGCCAAAAGCAGAATAATCTGCCTCTCCACACGGCGGCGATTAAGTTGCGCAAAGGATCAGCCGCGACATTCCGAGTCCCACGTGAGGGAAGGATATATATGGGGGCAGGCATGCACCCCTCTGGTCTCTTTTTAATTTAGGACAAGGTAAGCTCTTGCGGCTTATCTGTGGTGCCACAAGGTCGGCATGAGACAGAATTAAGACATGGATTAAAGCTGGTTGGACATTGGTGTGAACTGGTGAGATGTTAATGACCAGCTCTCGTTTCCATCGTCTGGTTAGATTATCTTGCCCATCCAAACCCTCCTCCCTCCCTCCTACATACTTCTCAATATCTTTACATTCTTTTACTGTCACCTCTGGAACATTTGGAACATTTGTAAGCCCAGTGCTCTTCTTTAATCATCAGTATTAAATATGACATACATACATGTATAACTGGACTAATAAGATTAATAAAGTGATTTAAGATCTCAGGATTCTCCAGACAAGGTCTTAAACAGTGAAAGACTTCAATATATCTGCCAGTCAGAAATTCTGTGTAATATCTGGTTTAACCTTGAACAAATATTATATTATATGACTGGTATATATTTACAAATTATATTACATGTCTGGTATATATTAACATGCAGGGCAGGATTTGCTTACATCCACTTGTAGTGAGAGAGGTAGAGAAAGAAAAAGACAGTACACAACCAGAAAGAATAAAGAATAATGAGGAAAATAAGTTTCAACTTTAATGCATGATTTTGTTTTAATCATTGAACCAATGTAACTCATCACTTGCTACATTGCAGAAATCACTCGTATCTATTCAACACTTTTTTTTATCCAGGCATACTAATTGAAACAAAATGTCCTTAAAACCTCTACCCCATCATTCAAGCAGACAGACAGACATACATACACGAGCATCTACATGTTTAATCATTCTCTATAAGTACAGGAATTGCAATTTACAGTGGAGTACTTGAGGAAGACATGAAATAATGAGATAGAGAGAAGGGGATACAAAGAAAATGAGAGCAATGTCGAAAGAGAGATCAAGTGAGAGATGGGCAGACAGGGTGAGAGAGAGAGAGGGAGAGAGGGAGGGAAGGGGGAAGGAGAGACAGAGAGAGAGAGAGAGAGAGAGAGAGAGAGAGAGAGAGGGAGGGAGAGAGGCAGAGAGAGAGAGGGGGGGTATGACCCTATAGCTGAAAAATGCATTAAATCAAAGTTTATTCACATTTCCACTGCTAACACAATCTATACCTGCACATCTATAAACATTAAAAAGCATACATGCATCCTTGCTTTACGGGAACACATTTGAACTGCCATAATCTTCTCAGGTATGAGAAAAGGACAGACAGGTGTATAGGAGAAGGAGACTTAGTTGAAGATTAGTTGGGATTTAGCAGACAACAGTTGCCAAACAGATGTAAAATACAGCATAATTAGCATGGTTTTTTTAAACTTGTGCCAAGATTTCAGTTTGTGTAAGATAGCTCTGTCTACAACAGGCCCCAGATTTTATTCAACCCATTTCAGGGCCATGTTGCAAATAGGTCTACAATGATTGTAACTTACCATCAATGATACATATCATGGCAAGAGTCAATAAGCTTTCATTAATATACCTGTTGCCATGGTAGTTACCACTAATGGTAAGTTACACTAATTGAAAGCCTATATGCAACATAGCCCACGTTATAATCATATGCAGAGTATTGGTGGGGAGCTATCACAAAGTTTAATACAGTCATTGGTTGTTAATGGGTTAAGTTGATCCCTAGAAAAAACTTACAACAAATTGAATACTCTATCACTGTACATTATTTTATGCTTAGTATGATGGGATTCAAGGTAAAAACTAGTAATCAATAGCATGTAAAGCATGAGACCAGGACCCTGTTGCAAAAATTACCATTGGTGATAACTTTCCTACCGATGGCAAATTCTATGGAAACCTTGACTTTGATTGGCTGTTAACTGATGTTACTATGGCAGTTATTGTAGATGACAGAGTTACCATTAATGGTAAGTTTTATGCAATGGAGCCAAGTTTAGGAAATGGCTGACACATTTAATGCCTTAAACCGCAGCATATCGATCCCTTTGTATAATCAAGAAATATCCTGTAACAAAGGTATAAAATAAAGTTTGTACCATGTGTTAGTGTTTTGACAAAACTGTCGCTTCCTTAATAATATAGGATTGTAGGAAATAATTTTGGAGGAAATAATCCATTCCAGATGACCACATAGATTTCCATAATCAGACTCTGCGATCTCTCCCTCATTCACCCCTTCAACTCTTTGCATTCTGCTTCATAAGCCCTGTTCATATACCATATACTGCTATGATTACCGATGCACATCGGTAAGCAAGTTCCCTGTGAGCCACAAAAGCACCGTTAATATACACCCCAAAAGCCGGAATATTGCGGTATTTTGGACAGCCGGACTCTCTCCAAACCGATGGTGACATGCTCCACTCAGCCATACAAGCAATTGGATTAGCGGCCCACATGCCAGAGTGCTATGCACAAGGCGCAATTATTTACGGCTATTTTGCGGACGCAGTTTATAAGATTCGTTTACCGCTATATCGCGCTATTATTACTAGGTCTCGATCTGCGAAATAGCCGAAAAAGGGAAGAAGCAAATACCGCATTATATGAGTGATTCCCGTTCATATATGAAGCTATCGGTAATGCATCCGCAAAATTGCTGCAAATGTTGCCTTTTTTGCGGATAGGTGGTGCATATGAACGGGGCTTATACTTATAGAATCCTGTTTGCCTTTAAACAATGATTCATTACGCCAATTGGTTCTGTATGTTCTTGAAGTGCACTACAATGTTGACAAATCACTCACTTGAGCCATGTATAAATTATCACTTTCCGTTGCAATCTCACATTCTTCACGCTCATCAAAGCTAACTTAATCACTGAAACGCGGGGTGACTGTACATCTGAGAGTGAAAGAAAAGACAGTGATTAAGAGGCCTTGAATAAGCAGTAAATATCATGACAGGACGGATGGTCTCTGCTGGATTGAAACTCCCTCGTCATGCATCGCGATGGCCGCCGAACGCCCGCCTTGGCACCCGTCGGATCCCACACACGCTGGAGAAGTCCTCACGCTCTGCCATCAAATGGCATTATTCGCTGAAGCAAATTGCTCCCACGAGGCGGTAGTTTTTACGACGGCTATGATTCTGCACTTTCCAGAGGCTTTTATTCTTTGATGACTTTGTGTCCATTGCATCTTAGATGATGAGTTGTGTCTATTTTGGATTTAGAAGACAATCGCACCGGGACAAACAGATGCTCATCTCTATCAGTCCGGATCAACAAAATTACACCAAAGAAAGATGCCCGAATCTTCACCAGGAGACGACCAGAGGAAAGAGGGGACCAAAGCAGCTCACGGAATATCAACAAAAACAGGATGAAATTAAACTGCTAGTCTTTCTTCTAAACATGCTTTCAATTGAATCAGAGTGTTGCAAAAGACATTTTAATCAATGGATATGATCGTTTTATAAACTAATGAGAGATATAAAATTTTGAACTTTTTTCACCACTAGCAAGTTCTTGTAAACCAGTATTCAGAATGATGGACATTTCAGTGACATACAATGTAATTTTTTCTGGCTAGCTGTATGAAGTTAAAAAAGACATTGAAATCTTGGCTCCGAGTGACATTCCTTATAAGTGCTTCCATTAAACATTTCATGATAAAGCAGTACAGAGTAATTATATGGGGGAGAGGAGGGGAGGTGCGGTTCTGCACTTGTTTTTGCCATTCATGCATCTCATTACACTTTATTGGGAACAAACTTTGACAGGACATGCTTCCCTTCATTTGGCTATCATGCATTAATCAGTAATAAGTGTCTGTCTACAGGTTCATTACCACACCAAGAGAATTCACATGGTAGAGCACGCATCTCACTTCATCTTGTTTGCTGCTTTTGGTTTTCTTTGCTGCCACAGCAGATTCATAAAATGCTAATCTCCTGCAGGAATGTTTCAAATTGTAGGCAATCCTGAACTCTTGAGGTAGTTTCATCCCACGAGGCAAATTAGCCAGCTTCAATTTTCTCTGACAGATGTTATATGACAAATGCAAGCCGTAACGAAACAAGTAAAGAGGAACTTTGCAGAATTTGTTGACGAACATCAGCAAAAGCTGGATGTGATTTTTGTTTTTTGTCATGCATAGGCAACCCCCAGCAAAGACACCAAAAAAAAAAGACAAAGGGGGGATTCTTGCATTAGCAAGTCTTGGGGAAAAATTCATAATTCAGAATGCCAGGTTACATTGCAAAGCCTGGGTGGGCAAGACTAACTTGAGACGGAACTTTGCAGAATTTGTTGACGACCATCAGCAAAAGCTGGATGTGATTTTTGTTTTTTGTCATGCATAGGCAACCCCCAGCAAAGACACACAAAAAAAAAAAGACAAAGGGGGGATTTTAAAGCGCAGCTTAATTGTCTCTCCCCGGCCGCGGCTTGATGTGATTTCCTGTTAATCCTCGCGGCGAAGCCAGACAGCGCGTGCATGGGGCTTGCGTGTCAGCCCTAACACTGAGATGCCAAGTCCAATGAGGCGAGTAGCGCTGTGACGGCCCCGCGCCCCGTAATCACAGCTCCCTGGATGGCACGCAGCTTGTTAGCAACAGCACGCTAATCGCCACCAGGAGCAACACCACAAAGGGATACGTAGGCAGATCCAGCCCCCCCCCCAAAAAAAAAGAGTATAAAGATGCAAAAAAGCAAATAAAACACATGATTGGAGATATTATTAGGATCTTTAACGGAAGGAAGACCTAAGTGATGAAGTGCAAGATTCATTTATTGCAATCTAATGTCTCAAACAAAGTAATGAACAAAAGAGTATAAAGAGGAAAATCTAATTTATGAAACAAAAAACGATGGAAATCTAATTTTCTTTGCATTTCATTTTAGGGATGGATTACTTCCTTCAGTTCATGTCACTTGTTAATATTCTCCATAAAGAACTGAAAACAAAGTTGTTAGGTTCTTGTTATTCATTCATAATAAGTGTCTCCTGCTGTTTATCATAAAGATAACATACTCGGAACACCTCCCCAGCCTCTCAATAAAACACTGCACAGTGGGCTAATAAAAAAATAACTCTTTTGTTGCGTGACATTTCCAATGATCTACATCATTGCAAATTAACATCTCAAGTCTAGACAAAATGCAACAACAAATCCTGTCTCTTTCTGGCTGCCTCTGATATACAACAGCACCACAAAAGGCATTATAATCTGTGTTAAAAGTGACCGTTCTGTTAAAAATTTGTTATATGTTGTTTTCCCATATCTGTATTTATGCCTCACCAATTTCATGCAATTCTGCTGAAATGTGCTAGGATTCTGTGTAGTGTAAGGTCTACAAAAAATTCATAAAACAAGTTAAGTTGGTAGACATTGTACAGTCCAACGAAAGATCCTTTCATGTCAAACTCACTACAAAAAAAGACAGAAGTGAGGGAGAATATTTGGGTTCTTTTGGTTACAATTAAGCGGCCCTGATGAGAGATTATTTCTCTCCTTGGTTCTGTGTGCAGGATGTGTTGATTTCCTGCAAAGCCCCAGCATGATTCAGCCCCTTCTCTTGGCCACCATCCTACCAGCTTACCTGGAATGAAACGCACCCTTGACTATGCTCCGAATGACGTTTCACAGGAATCAACGTCTTCTCCTGACCACCATCCTACTTACTTACCTGGAATGAAACGCACCCTTGACTACGCTCTGAATAACGTTTCACAGGAATCAACGTCTTCTCTTGGCCACCATCCTACCAGCTTACCTGGAATGAAACGCACCCTTGACTACGCTCTGAATAACGTTTCACAGGAATCAACATCTTCTCTTGGCCACCATCTTACCAGCTTACCTGGAATGAAACGTACCCGTGAGTACGTTCTGAATGACGTTTCACAGGAATCAACGTCTTCTCCTGACCACCATCCTACTTACTTACCTGGAGTGAAATGCACCCTTGACTACGCTCTGAATGATGTGTTGAATTAATCAAGCATATATATATTGGAAGTAAAATAACCAGAAGATGCTGAAGATGAGCTTATCTTTAACATGTGAAGGAATCACACTCAGCATTGTGCTTGTGTTCAGATAATTTGTGACTATGATTTGATGAAACAAAAAATTCATTATCTGGCAAATTAGGCAAGTAACCCGCACTGGTTCATAAAGAACCCTCAACTACACTCTGAATGACATTTCACATTATCTGTGAGATATGAATTGGCAAAGATAGAAACTTACTTGTGAAGAGTGCAAAATCTACTCATAACTTGTACTCAGTCTGAGCAATGTTTCACCTGAATTTGTAAACTAGCATGTTCTTGGCTCTAATCCCAACTGATGTATCTCATTGCATAGTAAGCAAGAGCGCATGAGGAACCACATTACACAGACAATTGCAAAACACAAGTCAACAAGACATAACTTGTAACTTGAATCTTGACATCCTATCCGTGCCTCCAACCCTCTTCCGCCCGCACAAGAACAAAACAGGGAAGGGGTAATAGCATTGTCACATACATATTACCCCAGTTTTTCCCCCTTCACATTCCAAACAAATTGTCTAAATTCCTGTAAATCATTATGAAATTTCCATTTTCCAATATGATTCAGCAACTTTGTTCATACCCATTGAAGTAGGTCTGATGCAGAAGTTGTTATGACTAAATATTACAACTTTGTGAAATCACAATGCTTTCTTTTTCAGTCAGAATATTTTATAACAGCTCTTCTTCAATTCAAATGATTGAATGCAGCAATGAAACCTGTGCAGCAATGGCCCTTTATCTGTTTCACTGTAATCTGCCTCACTTTAATGACCTCTACAAATGTCATCTGAAGAAAACAAGCCAAACTCTCTCCATTCCTTGGTAAGGATCACAAGAAAATCAGGGATGTGTTCAGGTCAAGGATGATATTATCAGTGAAGGTCTAGTCTCTGTAAGAACCATCATGCAGATGTAAACACATCTTGACATTTTAATGTGTTTGACACGAGCAAACTGTTGTTCAGAAAAGATTCGCTTTCAACGATGGTATAACATCTCAAAATGGGACATTAAAAATGTATTGTATTTAATACCCTGCAGCTCTATATCTATAGTAACTGACATTTCAATAGAACTACAATTACAATGGACTATTCAAACTTATTGCTATGAAACAAATACACTGTGCATTATACGATACCTTGTGAGGACAATTTTTTTTTTACAGGAACCTTTCGATATTGATGGGGGCACCCAACCTTTTTCCTGAAAAAAAAGGTATTTCACCCTGTTCATTGACTACAAATGTTCAGAGTTCAAGACCTTTTTACAAGGTACTTTAAATAATTCATTGCCAACCTTCCTACACAACTTGTATCTCATGTTACAAAAACATTAGTATTGATTCCAAATTGGTTACAAGTGTGCTGGTAGCAAAATCGACATTTGAGTGATTATGTACTCTCAATAATGTCTGAATAAAAAAATAGATTTTTCCCTTCACAAACTTTTAACATCCATTAATTGCTATTAAGATAGCTCTAAAAGACTTGCGTTTGCTACTTGTATTGTGATTTTTCGATTGTGATTAAGCTCTAGGTCAACCTTCTGTCAGAAAGTTTATGCATTCAACACATGAAAGCCTCTTTTTAATACCAAATTACTGGTCACAGTTTACTGCGACCAGCCCGCTCACGCAGTGAGCGGGCTGCGTAGCACGGAGCTTTGAAGTAAGGAAGTCGAGATTAGCAGTGATTATATTGGTTGGTTTCAGCAATTCTGTAACTCAAATATCAAATTTATTGCACATATTTACGTAAAATATATACCCAAATAATTCCGTAGTTGGTTTGAAGATGATTTTAATCCATGTTGTATTTTTAAAAATTGTTTTCGACCTAAGGTTGTTCAGAATCGCACCACAGCAGCTGCGATGCAAAACTTTATGCGCATGCGCCAGTTCCCCTTTACCGTGTACGTTTTTGAAGCAGCCAAGATGGCAGCCTCGGCAAACCGTATTTGTTACGAAGATCATGATCGTATGTGAGGAGGAAATTTGTAACGTTGCTTAGCATTTTCAAGCAATTTTATAGCTCAGGTATACATTCAATACATTTGGCCATTTATATGTGATAAATGTACTTGAAATGAGTAATTCATTCATGTGCACGGGTTGATTTCTCGGTAGTCGGACCAGACATGCCGGGAAATTGGTGGCGAGCCCTCAGGACGCTCCCGCTGCGCGGGAGCAGTCCCGGGGCTAGGTCACAGTGTGCTTACCTAAATTCTATGTTATAAGTTGAGTTTACAAAATCTGCTAACACAAGTACATAACTAAACAAACTAATCAAACATGTTGACAGGGCTTTTGAATAACCCTGACCAGCAAATTAACAGGGCATAGCTCTGCATAACAAATAAAATACAGTTTTAAAGAAATAAAGCTGTGTTTTGTACAATTTAATGCTCTTTGTTGAACTAAATCCCCTGGGCCAATCATAAAGTAAGATCGTCATACCTTTAGCCCATGAACGAGGATTAAGTGTGAAATATTTCCATTTTTCATTTATATGTTACCTTCAAAAAAGTGCCCTTTTATAGGTATTTTTCCAATAGCCATTCTCAAATCATGGGATGAATGTGTTTAAATCCATCAAAATGTCTCATGGAAGATATGGGAGATATTATAGCAGCTTTAATATGTAGATCTACTTCAAAGTGAATTAGAATGTCAATCTGATGTTTACTTTGACTTTGTTCCACTGGCATTCTCATTGACATGTATGTTCTTCTTTAACTTTAAGTACTTAAAAATATATTTATATATTTGATTACAATGCTATCCGCACGTCTATGGACAATCAAGTGTAACAAAAAGGTTTAACAATCTTAACTTCAACAATTTAACCCTAGTCTTATTTCTCAAGTTAGATCCAAGTCAGACAAGTTGGACCTGGCATTAATCCATTTGGCAAACAACACATCATTCAATTTTTTCCATGAAATGTTTACTTTCCATTTTCAAGATCTGAAAATACAAGAAAATATGAGACCTACAAGATGATATTGAAAATGGAGCGCTAACCTTAAATCAGAGAAGTGCAGAAGGTTACAGCGGGGTAAAGGAAAAAACAAAAGAGCGATTACAAGTGCAGCCAACTTTTTTGTTCATAGCTAGGTCTACGCAAGATAGCAACCCAGCGTACACATTGGCCCAGCCAGCCAGGCAGCGCAGGCGACAGGGAGCGAGGGCTTTCCCAGGTCAGCCGCTAGGCTATCGGCTGAGTCATGAGCGCCTGACGGTGAATCAATCCACCAGGACTCGGTGATCACTCACCTTCTGTCTCACCTTTCTAATTCTTGCACATCTAAACCACAGGGTGTCAGGACAGATGTACAACAGGTAGTGTGAGGAAAGCCCCGATTTTGGAGTTCTTGTAGGAGAAGAAGTATCGACTTATGGGGGGAAATAGGCTAGCACTAGTTGAAATTTCGAAAAGGAGAGCGTATGATTTGCCCTGCTCGGTCGATCAACGTGTCACCGCCACTGCACAAAAGTTAGCATGCATAGCATATAATACAGGCAATAATTGTAATATAGCTAGCTAGCTTCAGCTCAAGCCCGATCCGAAAGAATCATAGAAATAAAAAATAAATGTAAATCATACCAGTCATTATTGTGAACTTAATTGCACCAATGATCAGCCTCATAAACGAATCAGTACTGGTGTGATTGATGCGTCTCACGACGCTGTCAAGGATAACCTGACATAACAACATAGCGATGAATGCATGTAATATCAATTTTCCTACTCTTATGATGTGAGTCGGGTTCCGAACACACAAAAACAGGCTACTTGGGGGCTTGTTATACCGAAAATGAAATAGGCCTAGGGGTGCGTTGGTTCGAAAAAAAAAATGTGTTGCATCAATCCGACGGTTCGTTTATCCGTAGGTTTGATGATCCGAATATTAAATAGGGTCCCACTGTCCGAAAATGCATCATAAAACAATTCCGTTTTGAAGGCCCCTTATTACTGATTACGTCGGATTACTAAAACCTTGTTTCACTTTGAAACTTACGAGCCCTTTTCCATTTGCTGACAATCGAGCATTCGGAAGAACAATCGTTCGGAATACTGAACCGTCGGATTAATACAACGAAAATGATGTTTTGATAAAAGAGCCCCTGGATATTCAATATATACGTGATGAGAATATCGTACATTCGGAACAACCAAGGACATTTCATACTGTAGGCCGACATCATTGGAATAATGAACATAACCCCTCGTACTGACAGACCAGTGCTGTTGTGTATACCACATTACTGGATAGCCTCGTATTTACAAATGTGTAACTATTATTTTGGGCAGGAAACAAAATAATGGGAACAGGAACAAAATTAACAGAGATCTGAAAAATAGTTGTTTTTAGTCCCGTGATGACTCATCCAAGGCAAAAGAAGCAGAACGCTTTTCTAATCTGTCCTCCAGTTGAATCTGTGCTGGGAAGGTCAGCCTTGTAAGATGCCAGGAAAAACATCTGAACAGGAAGACATGTCAGGTGGGTTCATGATATGGGGGGAGAAGTTTAAAAGTCATGAAGGGCATTGACTGAAGTTCTGATTTAATGGTAGTTATCCCACGATCATTTAAGGATCCAATCACACATCATTTCTCATTTTTTAATCAATACTGAATGATTTCGAGTTGGCGTTGTTATTTTCTTTACAAAATCTTGTAAATGTCTGTCTTAACATGCACTGATCACCGTGAAGAACATATATTTCCGTTTACAATATAAAGTTTTCTCCTTTTACTGACGCCAAATTAACTGCTTTAGATAAACAATATCCTTTTTATAGACCATCAATATAAAGCTGTATAATTGCAAAGTTAAGTTAAATTACACAATTCCGTTTAAAACCTTTCCTCTTAAGGAACCGAATGATATGACTAAAAATGTTGACTGTTACATTTCAAATTGTCGGTGCGTCTATAACTACATGACGTAGTCTAGAGCCTGCCAAATTCTGTACTAACTTCATTTTGAACATTCCAATCAGCTTAACACCATCTTTGTGATCCAGTTAAAATATATTTATAGGCAGTATACGCTCTTGCTTTCGTTTACATATGAAAAATCGAAGCCGATTTGAAATGATTTCATGCATTAGCCTTGTTTCATAAATTTCACAGACATTACTAAATTCTAAAGCAAAACCACAAAACCAAAACAATACCTCCAGTTTCATATTTCGCAATCTCAACATGCTATGTTGTTATTGTGGTTTATAAAATGTTTTACAGAATCGTGTAATTTCTGTGAAAAATACAACTAGGCTATTGCGTTTAAACTGTTTGATTCACAATTACGGTGTTTCCCCTCGTTGAAAGCACGTTTGTAATCGTAACTTCCATTCAACAACTAAGACAAATAAATAAAAAAAAAAAACATTCCGTAAAATCGTAACGACTTTGACCCCAGGCGGTGGAAGAGCTTTGGACGTAAATCAATGTTATTTTGAAGCACGGACTGAATGAAATTGAATTATATTTCATTTTATATTAGTTTTGTTTCACATATATTTTCTGACCAATAAGTTAGCAACATAAGAGAGGGGAGACATGGCTTATACGTGTGGATTCGATACCTAATATGGCTATGCTAAACCTTTTTAAAGTGATGATGGCTAAATAAGTACATTGTGACTGTTCTATATACATAAGAAAAAATACAAAAAGCATCGATTTGCTTAGATAAAAAAAAAAGGGTGTTATCAAAACCAGCACCCGTGCCCAGAATTTGGATGCACACAGAAATAGCGCTTCATTGTCTAGTACTTCGTGTTTCCATTTCACAACAAACACAGTGTAAAATTGTTGTACAATTGAACCAATGTCGTGTAAGAACATGTCTAGAACCTACCAGCATAAATACAATGTTGACGGTCTGTCATGGAAACACAATGGCATTAGCCCGCTTTATTTTAGATTCCACAACCACCACCACTCCATTGAGCTTCATTTCCATGCATTTACCAAATAAGGTAACGGTTCGTGACGTAGTAAACTCAAGGTTAATGCACGTTTTGTTATGGAAATTCGGATCTTCTTCCGGCGAGGATGGTTACCCGGAAAAACACTGTGACGTTTCATGGTCGCGTTCATTATTACAAAATGGGGAAGAGATTAATTTACTGGACTTGTGTTGTGAATATATTTCGAAGGTTTGGATTAGATGCTGTATATTCTGAATGCTCCTATTTAATATGTTGTATATCTAAGCTTATTTTAACTTATTTAGCTGATATTTTCTATACATATTTCATCTCCGTACTAGAATGCACCGTTTATGATACTAACTCCCCCAGTGTAAAGTCGACGCGTCATACACGGGTTACACCGCTCACGAGCATTCATCGCACAAGTCGGTGCCGCTCTGTGCACCTATCTTGATTGACATTCTCGTTGACCAATCAGAGATCGTTATGCCATAGCCATACACACCACTTACATCATCGTCGACCAATCATTATTCGTGAATCTGATGTCACTGCTCTTCCGTCTATTTTGGGAAACCTTAGTCAGTGTATATATAGTGAGTCAGCGCTGGTGTCGGAAACGTATGCACTGATCATTTCACGATACACGGAGGACGACGGAATTTCTCTGAACATATTGCTCGACTTTACTACAGCTCGAGGAATACCCTCTCACACACGCACACAAGCAGTGACTCAGACCTACTTGGTGCTCGGCGAATACTGAAACCTCATAACATTTTGCATGTCAGGTGAAGACGGTCGCAAAAAGATGGAGACTCAGTTCTACGAGGATTCTCACAACCCGTGGCTGAGCAAGAAGAAATGCATGACTCTGGATCTGGACACCGGCAAGCGCAAACTTACGGCCGCTCTGCTCTCGACTCCAGACGTGCAGATGTTGAAGCTCGCCTCTCCCGAGCTTGAAAAGATGATCATCTCACAGCAGCAGCAGGGGAATATCTGTACTACTCCAACGCCGACTCAGTTTATCTGCCCGAAGAACGTGACCGAAGAGCAGGCAGCCTTCGCCCAGGGCTTCGTCGAGGCGCTGCAGAGTCTTCATCAACGGAACGACTCTGGCGACTCGGAGTCTGTCGTCAGCGACGATGGGTCTTCGTCGATCGACCAAGAGATTGGGCCGATCACCACCTACCAGCAGCTCCTGACCCAGACGAGCCTGGCGAGCATGACCACGGCCCCGACCACCATCTACAACCCTGCAATGCCTACAACGACCACCCTGCCAGGTACGACAGTGAGCCTCCCCTCACGCAACTCTATCGCCCCCGTCGCGGTGGAGACGTCAGGGATCTCCGGTGGTCATGCTGGTGGCTGGCCGCGAGTGGACGTGAAGCAGGAGCCTGTATGTGAGGAGCCCCAGACCGTCCCCGTCTACCACGTTAGCAACCCGCCCATGTCTCCCATCGACATGGAGTCTCAGGAGCGCATCAAGGCTGAGAGGAAGAGGCTCAGGAACCGAATCGCAGCCAGCAAGTGTCGCAAACGCAAGCTGGAGCGCATCGCCAGGTTAGAGGACAAAGTGAAAGACCTCAAGAACCAAAACTCTGACTTGTCAACGACGGCCACCAAGCTCCGAGAGCAGGTCTGCGCGCTGAAACAGAGTGTGATGGAACACGTGAAAAATGGCTGCCAAGTCATGTTGGCACAACAACTGGCATTTTAAACTGGAATATCTCAGACAGCCTAACAATAACCCGGCTGTACAATATATTGACTGTTTGAAACAGACATTCAGAACATTTGTGTTGAATATTGTGCTGTAAGGAGTTCTTTTAAAGTATGTTCGTTTTGTTTTATTGCATGAACTCATTCAGACTCGTTCGAATCCCTACATGACCCAGAGTATACGCTAAGCTGTGCTGGTTAACAGTTTCCCTTGTCTATTCGTCCGTTGTACGAGGTACAGGATGTTTAGATTATTACCTTTGTTGCGGGGCAGGAACCCCAAAAGTATTCTCTAATTGAACAAAATTGTTCCATCTCTCATATGAGATAAGTAACCGTAAGATCATGCCATGTTTACGTTAAGGACCTGTTGCAGTACAGCTCTATTCCGCCCATTCTTACGATTAGTCCCTGTTGTTGGTTGAAAGCGGAGGAGAGATAGATTAGTCTTATAAACTTGCCCAGATTTTTCAAGTCAGTACTCTGGTAAGAAAATAATAAGAAATGTAGATATCCCATAATAGTGTAATACTGTACAGAGTGATAAACGGATACAGTCCATCAGGCAATTGGGTTGTCGGCACAGTCAAAATTATCAGTGAAGATGTACAATACTTGTAATCTAAAGAAAATCAAAGGATGTTAATATATTGTCAAATTCTGGAACATGATAGATATAAAGATGTGAAGATATGATTATGATATGATGTTGATGAAGTCTTTCAATATTGAACATACTTAAAATACATGTATCTGTTGTTTTTCTAGATTTTTTTTATCTTTGACAATTTTCTTATTGAAATATTTTATTTTGTTGGATACATTATACAAGACTGGCAAATCATCGTTTGCAAGAAAGAATATAATTTTGATAATGTTTTGTTGTGCATGTGATGGTCTACACTGCAAGGTGTTGTACAGACAGACAGCAGCTGGTTATACGGTGTGTATGCAGTGTACGCTGGGCATGAAAATTGCACTGTGTGTTGTACTCCTCCACTGCAGTACACTGCTGTATGTACATGTACATGTATGGAAGTCTATGCAGCCCTACATGTACAAAGATGTGTAGTGCAATGGGGGAGAGAGCGTACACGCTCTGACAATAAGACAGACAGACCCAAGGGGTCATGAAGGTCGCGCGTCTTGAATTCTGCATGGATTGCACTCTTAAATTTGAATTTCAACTCGACTTGTGCCGAGTAGCACTTGTGCAGCAGCTTTGTTTATTTCTTTGTATAATGCCTATTCCTTGCGACACCTTTTTAACCAAACTTCCGTTATTTTGCCTGATGACAACAGTCTGGCTGATGCCTCGCTCTCTCGATTTGAAGATTCATGTATGAAGGCAGGATTAACTTGAATGTTGGCTATTGCAGCACTTATAAAATGTATTTCTAAACTTTAATACAATGTAAATCAGTAAAATGCAGTATACACATTTGTGAGTGTGCAGTACAGTTTCTGAAGCTCATAAATATCTCTCAACTTCATTCAGTCTTGAAAAGTGTACTTGAAACGTAGTTGTGGCACAATTTCAATAATCTTTGATTTAAATGGTAATGTAAATTGTGATTTAGCTTGTCTGTCAATGTTACAGTTATTTCAATGTGTATATGTGGCAGTGCAGGGACTGAGGGTGATTCTTCATTTGTTTTTCTGTTCAACTCAACACCAAAATTTCTGCAAAGGAAATAACCTTTCACACAAATTTGCCTTGTTCGAAAATTTTTGTCTTCGTTTATGATATATGTCCCTCTGAAATTACGTGAATATTATTTCAAAATGTACGGTTGGATTTGAATAATAACCCTTCTTCCATCAGTTTTAATGTTTCTATTTTTTACAAAATATGCCATGTACAAGGGTGCATGATTGAATTCTCTGCCATTTGTCAATTTTTCATGAAGTAACATGTATGCCATGCAATGTAAAAATATGGAAAAAATGCAGCCAATCTTGGCTGGATGATAAAAAAAAATAAAAAATACAAATGAAAATTTACATTGATTGTATTTTGCGATTTCTTTTAACATGATTCCAGATGTGTGTGATGAGTGTCATTCATGTAAGTGATGATGTATTTGGTATTTCTTGTCAAATGATTCCAGGTGTTTGTGTGTCTGTGTTGTGTTATTTCACATTTTGTGTAACTGTGTGTTTGTCTAAAAAGAATGGTTCTGTATGTGCCTGTCTATACAATGCTGAATGTATGTGTCTGTCTATATGGAGTATATTCACAGCTTGTTGTGTGCCTTATTCCTGATAATACTGAACCGTCTGTCTCTCTACTTCCTACATATCCATATCTTATCAACCTGTCTCCGTCTTCTCGAATTTCCCTCCTCTTCCCGCCAATTCTTATCTTACCCGTGTGTCGTCTGTGTCATATACCCTGCTGTGTGATACTAGATTATACTACACAATCTTACCTCAGTGTTTGCTTGTGGTGATTGGGTAGATATTGTATGTAAGTATGTACAGTGTATATGGTGCATGGATCTGTGTCTACAGAGGGATATCCAATGTACATAAAGTTATGAACACTGGCTTGAACTCTTGTTCGAGTCACTATGTACTAGTCACATGATATACATTTTACTACACATTCAAATACCATTGGCCCTACCTTGGACATGTCTTTCCTCTCTCTCCCTCTCTCTCTCGCTCTCTCTCTCTTATCTACATGTCAGCCACTGTTTATCTCGCTC
The DNA here is from genome assembly GCA_963669155.1 of Arbacia lixula. Lineage (NCBI taxonomy): Eukaryota > Metazoa > Echinodermata > Echinoidea > Arbacioida > Arbaciidae > Arbacia > Arbacia lixula. The sequence continues at coordinate 10,379,649 of OZ022580.1, forward strand.
TTCCTGTCTTCCACACCCCAAACTCTCCTCGATTATTGTTCTCTCCCTTCCCGTCTCTCCCTCTGACCCCCCCCCCCCCCGCCCCCTTTCCTCCTTCACTTCTCTCTATTATCTGTGCATCTTCTATCTATAAATATATATCTATCGTTTGTATCCTCTATCTGTATATACATCTTTCAACCATCTTCACTGAACTTCAGTTAAATTGCATTGTCATAGCACCTACAGCATCAACAACCGAATAATCAAAATAAACAAAGTTGCAAATCTACATGTCTTTATGATTTATTTCAACGTAAAAAAATATCGTTATTGTTATTCCTAGTCCACGATGGAATTTTTTACCTAATCTGCTAATCTATAATTACTACAAAAATGTAAAAAAAAAAATACATGTACAGATCCTAAATGTTGATCGTAAAAATTCCATAAACATTTAACACACAACAATCGCCTCCATTGTCCTGTAGGCCAGGTACGCTTTCTCTACAACCTTGGCCTGTATTCACGGAAAATCCTTTGAGTCTAATGAGTCAAGTTTGGTTGAAATACCCTGGAAAATGGAAAATGCCCAAATACTGTACCTGTAAACGAAGTGTGCATAATGAACAAACGTTTGCACGTTCCCTCCCCCTACCCCACCACCCTCTCTCTCTCTACGTGTCTCTCTCTCCCTCTCTCTCTCTCTCTCTCTCTCTCCCTCTCTCTCCCTCTCTCTCTCTCTCTCTCTCTCTCTCTCACACACACACACACACACACACATTTTAAGGGGATTATGTGATTGTGTAATACCCACTGCATACATGATCACAATCTGTTTATACACCCTGATTTATGTAATCTAATCACAGTATATCATGAGGATTATCTCTGCTAAGGATTACAATTGGATTAAGGGTAAAGATAGTGTTGAACACAAAGCAATATAGTTTGTTGATTAGATGAGATTACCATCTTGCTGGACAATTAGATAGGTTTTTAGTTTTTAACTTACAAAATTAATGAGATTACTGTCCGGCTTGCAAAATTACCCTCACGTTTGCCTGTTCATGGGATACTCTCTGTTTCTGTCGCTACGCTTTGTACCGAACATTATCAATCTATTCACTTCTATATTTTCTACTCACAATTATAACCATTATGATAATTTCCATTAATCATTATCATTACAATTTCTTTTACCTGTAATGATTATAATGATTGTCATCACCAACATAACAACTATTTCAATATTATTATCGTCGTTCTCTTCAGCTTCGCCCGTCCCTTTTTTCAGATCACGACAAAAACATCGAAACATTGGCAAAACATATAGAGAAATGTTAGCAAGCTGTATATTCATAATTTGAAACTGATACGTAGTGTAAAATTTAAATAATGTCTGATTAATAGTCTTTACCTCAGGCTCTTAGCAGTTTGTGTTGAAATATCTGCTTTGTTGATTAATCTGTTTAATAAATTATAAAACGCATTACGAAAAAAAATTGTTCTATAGAAGGAATCATCTCAAAAGTTTGGTAATTACTCATAAAATTAGGATTTCACACATGCATAATAACCACATAGATACTGTAACAAATACTAATACTTTTTTCGTAGTACGAAAAAGGTCGGTTTTAAATTTAACGGCTGAAATTTTTACATATACAGAAAGCTTCAACATGCTATTCTTAGAAATGGTCTTGAATCACGGACAATCTTTAAGCATAGTCCTCCTTTTTAAAATTCCTTCGATTGCAAACCGTGATTAAGGCCTACACAATAGAACACTTGCGTTCTTCATGATATTCCTCTAAGATTGTATGCCAAGGTACATTATGTTAACATGAAATAATCCTTTAACAAAAGTTTATCACCGGAGACAGGAACATTAAAAAAGCTCAATTAAATAGCTCGGCGGTAGTTCAGAGCCTGTCTCGGTCTAGTGTATGCACTATGTGGCAGACCACAGACAAAACACACAGTTCACATGACCAAACTCTTGTTAAAATAACAGGAACTCGCCGCCGCGTGGAAGCGAGGAGAGAATTAGCAACGAGGTAGAGAAACACGCACCAGTGCTGAATAGCAGGCTGAAACCCCGTACCTCACCATTTCCTCTCGGGTATCGGCCCGGTAGGCAAGCTGTCACCGGCCCGTTTCCTGTCTCCTTCCGCTGAAAAGCCTGACTCTTTTTGTTTTATCTCGATAACCTTCGATTAGAGTATCATTCCAACTTCTTTTCAGCTGTTTGTTGTGGGTTCCCGATCCTTGACAAGTGAGAGGAAGGTCTGAACAGCGGTTGCTTGAACATCATCACGCCTTCCAATGTTATTGCATTCTTCCTGTATGAGGGCATATGATATAGGGCCTATAGGCCTATTCCTATACCAATAATTTTTCTGGGACTTGAAACGTTTCATGATGAGCGCACGTAATTACAAGAATTTAATCATAAGAATAAACAAATGCTTCAAAATGTTCCGGATAAATCATTTCATTAGAACAAGACCATAACCAAAAAATACAAGTATATATAGAGGGGGATTATCAATAAACATAAATACAACTGTATTAAAGCGTGTGTCACGAATGTACGATTTCCCCCTTTAAAAACACATTCCCATGATCTCAAGGGTATGTTGCAATGTATTTTAAATTAAATTCCAGTACTTCGGTCCCGTGACATTTGTAGAACGCAGGGGTAATATACACCTGTGTGTTGATCTGGAATTTCGAAATACATGTACATGCACATGTACACTCTGTACCGTGCCAACAGGCGATTTCCACGCGTTCACATTCCTCGCATTCCTTTCTTTTGTCCGTGCTTAGTGATTCTTTCCACCACGTGATTGTATTGAGCAATGGCGTCCCGTGGGGAACTCGTGACGTAACAATAGTATGCAAATAATAGTTCCGGAGAACTGGTAATTTATAGGTACCAGGAATTTGTTATACAGCTTCCATCATATATGCTGGAAAGTGGTTTGTGTCCGGTTGATAACTATTACCTTGTACCAGGTACAATCAACTCACTCCATCCCTACGTGTGACACCCCCCACCCCCCCCCCCCTCCCCTAACAACCCCTCTTCTCAAAACAAAATCTCGCACGCGCGCACATGCATGCTTATGCAAACATACATAAGCATAACATTTACTTCAACAAATACAAATCAAGCATTATAGTGTCCTTTAAATGAAAAACAACACAAGCATTGAGTACTGCAACAGCATCATTATTGTAGGCCTACTACTAAAAATGTGTGTGTGTGTGTGGGGGGGGGGGGGGTAGACTGGGTTTAGTTCTATTTCCACTTCCTTTTACTTACAGGCCTACATTGTACTTTCTCCTCCATGGATATTTTTAAAACAAGTTTCCTCATGATAAGGTATAGGCTATTGTTTAACAAACAGTTCCTTGTTCAATACATCATAATATTATAAATATATATTGGCAGATATCGATAGTTATTTCTTCCGATACATTTTTAAACAAGATGGCATTGTTGTGTACGTGACTGTCGATTAATCCATTTACGGTATAGGGTCTATAAAATTGCACAAAAAAAATACAGGATACATCTTGCAACTCAAAATTATATTTCCTCCTGGGAAGGTGTAGGCTATTGTTTTACAAACAGTTCCTTGTTCAATACATCATACGAATATACATTGGTAGTTATCAATAGTTATTTCTTACGATACACACACACACACACGCACACACACACACACACACACACACACACACACACACACACACACACACAAACATACGAATACACACGCAAACAATGGCAGCGCTGTCTTCTCTTATTAACAACATGCTGACATATCTTATTCTATTTGTGGCTAGTTGTGATGAATTTGCAATCTTTCTAGCCAGCCAGGAATTCTGGGGAGGAAATTCCGATTTCAGCTTGAGACTTTCGCTCTGCATTTAATCGACGTGTGAAACCACTCACACCAGTGTTGGCTGGTGAGTGGCGTAACCGGGACCGTAATGTATCAAGTTTATGGGAGGAATGCATTAATTTGTTTGATATAATAAAGAATAAGATCTCCCTTTTTTCTCTGCCTGTCTCTCTTTGTCTCTCTCTATATCCCTCTCTCTCTCTGTCTGTCTGTCTGTCTGTCTGACTCTCTGTCTGTCACTCCTCGTCCCTCTCTGTCTCTCTCCCTCTCACCATTATACCTACCCCTATGGACCTACATCTCCATTTATTATCATAATCATGTCTGTATCCGTTCCTGTCTACCCATCGTAAACTTTATTGCATCCTAATAATAAAATGATTATTTTTGTATTATTGAATCATAAAGACGAAGAAAAGGTCAAGGATGCATTTGTGTATGTAAAATGATATCAAATAACTAGTATCCCATACATATTTTTATTGCGAAATAAAGCATGCATGTTCAAATCATACTTGCAGTATTGGCACTTTGGGCCATTGGATATAGCTTTTAAAATTAGTTTTCATATCGTTCAATCACTGTTAAACTACAAAAATAACACAAATCACAGTCACGGTAAAACCACAGAAACCACTTTAACCCATATAGCATGATACCGCTGAAAATGGAAATGAGCTTGCAGCAATGATATTTTGTTATAAATAATTGTAACGTGTTTTTTTTTAAACAGTTACTGAAATAGTAAAAGCATATACTTTACATAGTAACCTATATCATGTTAACATTTACTATTCACCCCTTCCCACATACCGAACCCCTCCCTCCTCCCTCTCTCAAGCTCCTACCTTTCCTGAGTACCCCTCCTATATATATCGTGCATTATAAATTAATATTAACCTTGCGATCGATCAAAACGCAAGCACGAGACCACTGCATGCCATCGTGTGCTTTTCGGCCTGCGCTATACACCGTGACACACACTATATACAATAGTCCACCTGTCTGACCCGCGGCTGTATATATGAAGCGAGCCCGCCTGACCCGACCGTCCGTCTACCCTCGCGGGGAAGCCCGGGCGAACGAGGCACTCGCTGACTGGACTCGGTGATGCAGCGGGGAAGAATTTCCAGGGTGTTTTCCCTCTAATTGGTGACTCATCTTTACCAGTATACCGCTGCTGGTGGTAGAGCGGCGCATCTCATCTCCTAGCCTGACCTCCAGGCTGCCGGGCTATTCTAAACCAAAATGTTTAATTACAGAGGTCTGGCTGGAGTAGACTATCATTCTCTTTTCTTCTCCAGCTCTGGGGCAGACGCAAAAAGGAATAATGATACAGTAACTAGTCTTAGAGTACTAGCCTCTATTTTGTCAGTTGGGATAAGAAATGTCCCACAGCCTGGAAAAAAGCTACTCCTCTAGCGTTGGGTCTAGTCTTTGACGGGGGAATCCTGTCAGACCCGCCCTTTTTTTTTTAAGTAATTGATAGTCGTTTGCAAACGTGGGTGTGGCCGCTTTGTTATTAATATTGTTATTATCAATAAGGCAGGTTTCATTTTGGTTTGTTATGTTCCGCGTGGTTAATAGCGTAGTATTCAAATTTGATGATACTTGTCCAGGTATGAGTCACTGAGTAAGGAAACACCATAACCTACTTATAGCATGTCTATAAGAAAAAAAAAATGGTCATGTTGTTCTCACGTTGTTAGTCATCACCGTGAAAGGTTTATATGGTTATTTTCACCTGGCCACGACCCGATATCAACATTGTAAGAAAATACTTTTTATATTATCGTCCTATGCTTCATGTTGGCGTAACTTTCTTTCTTTAGATGATGGTAGCAAGTTATACATAACGTATAATTCAAAATAGCGCATGTGGGGATATGGAAATGGTTTAATATTCTAATTCAAGTTGCATAAAATAAACACTTACAAGTTTTACTAGTTTGTTTCATGATCGTGTTGTTTATTGGGTGGTATTTCTATTTAATTAATACCGTTTAAAAGAAAAATCAGTTTTTGTTTTCAATGTAATGATGAACATGTTATGACGTTATTGTATTTTTTTTTTATCGTGTTCATTCTATCCTTTCACATCCAAACTGATCAAACCATTACTAATCCCCCTCCCCTTTGAAAAAAAATGAAAATGAGATGAAAATAATGATAATAATCCCAATAACATCTCTCTCTCTCTCTCTCTCTCTCTCTCTCTCTCTCTCTCTCTCTCTCTCTCTCTCTCTCTCTCTCTCTCTCTCCTTTCTAGCATGCCCTGTATTCATTCGCCCACACACACGGGCACTCTTATGGCCCGTGTGTTAAATTGCCGACCCCTCAAGTTCACAGATTGCCGCCCGCAAATATGTCAGAATATTCTGGAATGTGTACGGGGGCGGATGGCGAAATATAATATCACGTGTGTGCAATACACTCTACGCGCACGCATTCATGTGTTCATACATACACCCGCACATATTCCGTACACACATACACACACAGACATTCAGCGTCCTTGCTTCCCATCTCGATTCATAATGATTAGGAAATCGGTCGAATATGCGTAGGAATAGCCCGTATATTCCCGGCGGGCAGGTGGTGGCATGCATACCCCATGCACCCTGGCGTACCCCAGGCCGGCGGAACGGAAGGGCCCGCCGTATGCACGCACTTTTAGTTAATTTACATGAATATTTTATGCAGGAATTTTATATTCCCCCACTCTAGTATATTACACGCGCAGACCTTGCAAATTCAATTCTGTCTTCCATTTGGCACTGTTTGTATAGTGTGTTTGAATGCCGAGTTGAAAGGTCGTTCCGAAGGGTCAGTCCGTAATGTTTGCAGAGTTCTTGCGAGAGAGTTGCAATAATGAAATGTGCACACATGGCTGGCTGCGGCTTGAGTGTAGATAGCGACTGTCAACTTGAGATAAATAGATAGATAGGCCAGATAGATAGATAACAGTGGGGGTAAATTTGCACATTGCTGTAGTGGTGTGCATATCATTATCGTCTAAGACTATGCCGGGCAAAATTATAACCACAAAGGGGTGGGGTGGGCGGAGGGGGGGGGGGGGGGGGTATTCATGCTATAGCTGCAAGTTAAGCCGGTATTTACGAAACCACTTTTCATAATAGGTCTCTATAAATTCCAGCTTGTATCGTTCACAGTCTCATAACACACACAATGACAATCTAGAGCAAAAGTAGTACTTTAAAGTAGTAATATAATTCATATAGTCTTATCAATTATCATTATCAATGTCGTCTTTATTGATGTAGAGTCAATATAAAAGTATGATTTGATGATCTGACATTTACTGTCTTGTTGTAGTAGGCCTACTACAATAATGATGATTGTTATCATGCTTATAAGAATATAGACTTTAATAACTCAGGTTCTGGCTTTTCCCAGTGAATAGTCAGTAGGCTTAAATCCCTGTAATATTACACATGTACTAGCACAGCAAGTCTGAGAGCAGAGAGGTTGGTGAACGTCACTGAATGAAAACAAACAATCGAGCCCACAACCTGAACCCGCCGCATAACATTAGTTCAGTAATTGCACACGTTCTACAAAGCCCACTTGCCTTCGCTATGCCTATCCTATCCACCGCATTCTCGTTTGGCAGAGTGAAATTTAAACCGGCAGCATAATCTGGTGAGGCATTGAACGTGAAAATGGAGTTGCCATGCCAATTTGTATTCACGAAACCAGTACATAGACAGAATGTACATTTATAACCCTGAAGGCTTGTACCCCCCCCCCCCACACACACACACACCATCAATGCATCAATGCATACTGTATGTGTGTGTGTGTGTGTGTGTGTGTGTGTGTGTGTGTGTGGTATGTAACACATCTATACAAAAAGCCTCTTTAGAACTAAAACCTCTACATCAACTTAACATGTAAACTCAAGGACAATCATTAAACTGGCCACACAAAAGCGAACAAGGTATTCTACACAATGAATGCAGGCGCAATCAATGTTGTACGGCAGACAGTGCTGTATGCTACGCCAAGCTGAGGCAGTGTAGCGTAGCTGCATAGCTTTACGTGTACTATATAGGTGTATACAACAACGACCGTGCGGTACAGTGGGTCCGGTCTAGGCGCTGGTTGTTGTATTGTAGTGTGTGGGTTGGGGCTATGACTAATGGCGGACGATGTGTCAGCATTTATTAATAGTACGAGAGGGTTTCCCTTCCCGACTCGCGCTGACTATGAGTCATCGTCAAGCCAAACCACTGCCCAAGGCTTCCCAATTCTGGCGTGGATGACCATGATTGTTATTGATGAGTCGAATATCATTGTATGCTAAAGAACCCCACCCTTCTTTGGGCGAATTTGCTTTTCGCGTCTCTGTTTATGAACACACGATATAGTCCCCATCAGGCAAATGGAATGTATTGTTTTTTATTGATTGAAATTACAATTAGCAACCCAGTCGATTGGAAGATGACTCAGAGAGGTAGAAGCTATCCACTGATCAATATTAAACATACCAACTCTCTGCATAAAAGGCGTTAATGTTCATGTAAAAGTATATCGTAAAATATCTCGCATCATAGACCTTCTTATCGTCGCATATTCGAAGATAGAGCACGCGGCACCAGCCTGTATTACGGTGCACTGTTATACAAAATAATGTGCCTTGGAATGCCCTTCCGGCCTAAGACAGTAAAATTATTAGTATTTTCTTTTAATGATTTTGGTTTCTTGAATGTTCATCAGATCTGTTCGAATTAGCTGACGGTAGTACTGCTGGTCCTAAAATTCGAGTCTTCTGTAGAGGAGGGTTTTTTTTTTTTCTTCACATTTTTACCTCGGTAGGCAGTGGTAGGGCAAAGGTCAGTGACTGAGGCCTTTCGTAAATTCAAACTGCATTTAGACATGACGTCAATTCTATATTTTCCAGGCTAATGATCTCTCTCTCTCTCTCTCTCTCTCTCTCTCCCATCATCTCTCTCTCTCTCTCTCTCTCTCTCTCTCTCTCTCTCTCTCTCTCTCTCCCTCCCTCTCCATCTCCCTTTCCATCTCCCTCTCCCTCTCTCCATCCCTCCTTCCATAATAAAGACGCCATGCTGTTTACGTTGTCGCGGCATTGCATTCACCCCGAGGAATCCTGCGGTTTTCAAGAACCTTTTCGAGACGGATTTTCTTCTTTCGTTTTCGAACTACAAAAAAAAATGATCCGCCTGTCGTCTGATGTCGGCTCTTCCAGTATCGATCGGGCGGGACAGAAAAAAAAACACAACAACGACAACAGCTACAGACATGTAACCGCAAAGTCCTGTTTTCAATTTCGCTTTAATTTCAATAAGTTTCTCCATTTGCTCATATCGATCTGTTGTTATTTTACCAACTTGTTTGTTACAAGTTAATACGCGCAAGCTATTTTTTCTTTACCTGGGCAAAATTCCGACGATAACAATAGCGTTTGCATACAATAGCTTGGCTGTGTATTTCTAGCACTGTTAAAGATTTCTTAATTTCTTACCCAGGTGCAAGCGGTAATAAAGATGAAAAACAACATTCCTTTCTAGGAAGCCAAACGATATAAATATATACGGACAATAAAACGTAAGGGGCTTCATGAACTTTCAAATCGACCATATGGGCTCTCTCTCTCTCTCTCTCTCTCTCTGTCTGTCTGTCTCTCTCTCTCTCTCTCTCTCTCTCTCTCTCTCTCTCTCTCTCTCCCTCTCTCTCTCTCCGTATCACTCATTTCTAAAGTTCAAATATAATTCAATTCTGAATCAATGTGCTACATTCCTGGTCCGTAATGGCAACTCAGTCATACCAGTCCTGTGATTTCCAGTGTATTTCATATACCTCAACATGTTTTTTTTTCTAAAATCATTTTTAAATCTCGAACTCTGCTGTCCGTGGATAACGGTTACTGTCCATGTTTTATGTGGCATAACCCAATCTGTGTATATCACCAAGTTGACAACATACGCCCCATCCCACTACATCTCTTCAAATAAACCACACGCAAAGTAATACTGTACACGGTTAATTGTGTAAAGGAGTCGTTTATAAAAGCGGAAGGACTGCTTGACAGTGAAACAGTTAACTCTTTATCATCAGTTTCATATGAAACTGATATCGACATTGCGAATACGAATAATATTTCGACAATTATTATTCTCAGCTTGAAGCATTTAAACCGCGAGGTTCGCAAGCATGTCGGGCCTCACCACCGCAAGACAGAAGTGTCAGAATGTTTGTAACAACACCGCGTTGTCATGGATACTGCTTATATCGCATTACTGTTTACAACCAGTGCTACCAGCCAGACGGTCGGGCTGGAGTTGGTTCATTTTTTATTGCTGTGCTCCATATATTATCCGGGGCCAAGGACCAAGTCAGCCTGCCAGGGTTTCATGAGGAACTCACGGGGAAATCACATGGACAATAATATAACGTGGAGCTATCGTGAAAACACATAATACAATCAGGGAGTGCCCCTGGATTAAAGAAATATGAGATTATTAAAAGCAGGGAGAATTATTGTGTTGAAATCAGAGCAAATGCGAATGAGAGATTAGAAAGAGATAGGCAGAAAGCAGAAGAAAAGCAGTTTATATGTGTTTGTTTGAGGGTGCAAGACAGAGAGGGAGAGGACACACGATATAAGTGTGTCTGGTTTAAAGATTGTCAGTCCCTTTTGCAAGCTTAAAATTTGAAATCATCTGTCACGATCGTAAATTGAAGAAAGTGTGATTCAAGACCATTTCTAAGAATATAGCATGTTGAAGCTTTCTGTATATGTAAAAAATTTCAGCCGTTAAATTTCAAACCGACTTTTTTCGTACCACGAAAAAAGTATTAGTCTTTGTTACAGTATCTATGTGGTTATTATGCGTGTGTGAAATCCTAATTTTATGAGTAACTACCAAACTTTGGAGATGATTCCTTCTGAAGATCAATTTTTTTCATAATGCGTTTAATAATTTAATTAACAGATTAATCAATAAAGCAGATATTTCAACACAAGCTGCTAAGAGCCTGGGGTAAAGACTATTAATCAGACGTTGTTTACGTGCATTATTTGAATTTTACACTACGTATCAGTTTCAAATTGTGAATATAGAGCTTGCTAACAATTCTCTATATGTTTTGCCAATGTTTCGACGGTTTTGTGGTGATCTGAAAAAGGGACTGGCTGTCTTTAAAACTGATGTAATCCAGTTGCACGAAGTTACCGTAACTTTGTGAACGGTTGTTGATTAACAATGCATCATCTGCAACAACGGAAAGTATGATTATTATTATTTGTGTTGAGGATGTTCTATAAAATTGACAATGATTTGTTTCAGAATAGAGTGGAAAAGTGGATTAATCTGATTTTTACATAATAAAACTCATGTAGAGTACAGATATCAGCTTTATTTTGGTTAATGTTTAGTGTAGGTCTATGGACATCATACACCGTTATCTGGTTATTGATTTGTTTGTACCTCAATATAGGTATGCACTCACTCTCCCTCTTTCCTGGCATCTGATGCATATATCAGCTTTATTTTAGTAAATGCTATGTTGTAGGCCAAACAAATCTCAAACCATTATGTACCTATATACGTTGGTATGTACACATTCTCCCTCTTGCCCCCCCCCCCACCCACCCCCACCACCACCATACTCTCTCCCTCTCTTTCTTCTATCTTGATTCTCCTTCCACTCTCTCTATCCATCTGTCTTTGATTCCAAATCGACACGATTCTCCGTTTTCCGTTCTTTATTATACCTTTCCGTCATCAATGATTAATAATTAGTTGGGTTTTTTTTTTAGAATTCCGTACTCATGATGCCCCACTCCTCCCTAACCCTATCCCGTCATTTACATTATAAGCGGTAATGCTGACGGGTCGTCATAATCATGACTAGTTTTTTTTTCATTTAATGTCAATGATTATATCATTTTGAGATGATTCCTTGCCGCTAATGCTGAAATCAAACTAGAATGGAGCCCGATGCCATGGCAGAGTGACACTCGATCGATTATGGGTCACGTAGTCTTTACCACCTGAACTACCCCATACTTTTTTAGGTTGTCCCATTTGCACAAGTCATGAAATTCGGCAGGAATAAATATGCCCTAACAACGTTGATGATAGTTGATAGTCATAGCTTCATGGACATGTTCAGGAAAACTATCCTTATTTGCGTTTGAACCGCAGCGAGCAATGTCTACATTCATGATCGTATTGTCCCTCTCAGCGCGCGATGCGAACAATCATTATTGCTCACAGTGAACGCATGCACTGTGGAGCGGACCATAGCGCACAACGGTTTCCGGTCTCTGGGTAGGTTTTGGACAAACCAGCCCAAAACCATTCTCCAGCCTTGATATTTGGAGGGAAGTACTAATACAGTATATTATTATTCCATTCTTCGTGGGTTTTACCAAATTCCAAATTTGGGACCTGCAAAAGGGACACCCTGTCTTTGAGTGTGTCGAACTGATTGCATTTCTTTTAAGTGTGTTGAACTGTATGTTCGTTGCTTTATCGAGCTCTCACTCTTGAGACACGTGGTGGACGTGAGCGCCACTGTTTAACGTGTAAGTCCGCCATTTCTATGGACATCCACCTGACTGAATCGATACGATGATTCTCAGAATCGAGGTAGATTGTGTTTGTGAACGTGACCGCCATATTTTCGGTGGTTGAACTGATAAAACAAAGAGGAAATCAAAATCGCGATATAGAGACGTTTTCTAATGGCGAAACGTGTCTGTTCATTGACACGGCCTTGAGGGGAAGCCATGTTGGGTGATTCTCTGGGTAGATCCAGCCTGATATTAACTTTACCCGGATACTACTTTCGTTCAAAAATAGTTTTAGAATAATAATAACCTTTCCCACAACGGAATATTACCATGATATATTACCTCCACATTACAATGGTTGTGTTTCCAAGTACATGTAGTATCAACTGGTATTTCATGGCTCACGTTTGGCCTTGTTCAGTATCGGCAATGATTTTCATATCTTGTACAAATTGTTCAATTAACAATCAATGTGCACCGTGCTATTTTTCTTTTTAGTAATCATGAGCTCCCATGATTTCAGAATAAAAAGGAATCATTATAACATAATATTTCATCAAGCTGATCAATGGAGGTCTACATTACACAATCCCATTTATCATAACACCGGATTCGTACACAGGCCAGGTTTATATTGTCATTAGTAATTTAGGTTCGTCCGGTTAACGATTTACCTGCAATCAATAGTTTTGCTTTGGTATAGTGCCGAACATTGTTCTTTTTACAATTCAGATTTATCTGCATTTTCATCAAAACAATTTTCATGAGCCGTATTATTTTTCAGTCGACAATCAAGCAACCATTGGGTCATTGCCCCACATAAACAACGTTTCTAATCAAGTTGATACGAGCGTCGTGAAAGATAGTATTATTCAATAACACTTTCTCAGAAATGACTGGTACTACTCGAGAACACAATAATCGTAGAGTATTCGACAACTGCATTATCACGTTGACGAGCACCGATTGCGCATGCCTATTGTTACAAACACTTTGACCTTTTGATTCAGTGGGAAAAGAAAAAAAAATACTGTAATAGTCTGTATTATAAAACAGAGTACTCTCTTTTATTCTTTGAGTTTTTATCAGAATTGTTAAACAAAGAAAATTCATTTTTTTTTAGATTTGAAACATCACTCACATTTTATTAATTTGTCAATATACATCATTGTATGCATGCATGTAAACTCGGATTTGAGCAGTAACATTTTTGATGCAAAAGTCAGTACACTGAAGACCTAAAAGAGTTTCCGCACGAGACTAATACCCCTCCGAGTCAATAACCGCAACCAAGTGATGGCGCCAAACCAGATTCTGTGAAACTTATTGATTATCGTATTACCCCGTGGTTAGCTCAAGGTCTGTTACGTGTATTTTAGGCCTAGGTGATGGGCCGTCTTTGTGTGCCGAGCAAATAACCGTCGAAACTATATTGTTCATTTTCTCGGTATCCCTAGATTGGGGGAAAATATATTGCGAGCACCCCAAAGGTTTAGCAGGACAAACATAGGTTTGTATTACTATTCTCTTTAACCTGAATAAAAGACCTAAATCATACACACAACTAGATTCGGTCAACGACATTTGTCACGTTTTGTTTTTCTCAAATCATCTCTAGGCCTATTTTTGATTTTTCTTGGAAGCAATGCGTTCTTATATTGAACAGACTCCTTTGAGCTAATTCATGTATATCATTAGCGGGTGCACGGCCCTTGTAATAACAATAGTGAATTATGCCTATATTTTCCCTTTCATTAATTCCTTCCATCCAGCGATTTCTCTTTACTTATCTCATTCTTCCAAAATGTACCTCATTTTTATATTTCCTCCCTCCCCCTAGTCTCAAATTATGGGTAGAGTTTCCAAATCCAGTTCGTAATGAAAAGATGCAATTTGGACGATAACCATCTTTCTCATGCTCTCGACAAACAACAGTTTTTGCTGTCATAAGTCTATGATTGCCCATCTCACGTTTTTGTAAGCTGTCTCTTTCCGTTACCAATGGATACGCCAGGCACCTTTGAATAACATGGACTTTCGGGAGCTTCCAATTGTATCTCTTTCGCAAGTTTTATCTGAAGGTCCTTTCCTGTTCTATGCTTACACAGGTTAGTTTCCATTTCCTCTCTGTGTGCTGTTTCAGCATCAACACTATCGGCCGGGGCAAGGATTTCTCAGCGAATCTGGAGTGGTAAATTGCTGATCAAAAGAAAATAAGAGGTAGAACAGAGACCACCTGTAGATTAAATCCAAGCATATCTATTCACCTGTTAGTTTTAAACCACATAGCATTTAGAAGGGTTGGAGAAAATGAGGGGATTGGTGAAGGGGGGGGGGGGTGGGGTGAGAAGGAGAGCAAGGGAGATAATGAGTGATAAAGGGAGAGTGATAGTGAGAGGAAGAAGTAATAAGAGTGCGGGGGGGGGTATAAATACATCGAGAAGGATATTGGAGCGTTAGGAGGGGCTAACCAGCGAGAGAGAGAGAGAGAGAGAGAGAGAGAGAGAAAGAGAGAGAGAGAGAGAGAGAGATTGAGAGAGAGAGAGAGAGAGAGAGAGATTGAGAGAGAGAGAGAGAGAGAGGTTGAGAGAGAGAGAGAGAGAGAGAGAGGGGGGGGGGGGGGTGAGCAGTGCAGGAGAAGGGAAGAAATCAGCTATTCTTGAACCAGAAGGTTAAAGTCACAGGGTTAAGTTTAGGGCTGGGTTAGGGTTATCATGGTTATGGCTGTCAGGGGAACTGAGTTGGGCCAAGAACATTTTTATGACTTCCTGATAACAAAGGAGATTTTTTTTTATATTTTACTATAATAACAAAAGATAATTACTTCTTCCAGTTTCATGATGCACTCTTTGAACAAAGAAGAAGAATATGTGATGACTCTTCCCTTCCCATAATACTTACTTCAAGACAAATCAAGGTACACGCATTTATTGTGATGTCAATCTGTTTCGACAACTTTCTCTTTAAAGGGCCCCTGTCATCAAAATGTATGTTGACTTAATATTGATGCAAATTAATGTGTATATAACAAAATCACTAACGGTTCAATGGAAATATGTGTCCTGTATTTTTAAATAGTTTCTTTTATATTTTTTCTTAGCACTGATAAGCCCCACCTCCAAAATATCCTCCAACTCAAGATTTCCCCTGTGACATCATCAAAGGTAGATATTAGCAGGATAATAGACATAATTTATGCACAAACTAAACATTGCAATGACTACCTGCAAGTGCTTATAATAGCATCACATAGGTAGCACATTTCTGACATAAGGAAACGATTATTCCCACATGAAAGGTTGTTAGATGGTATTGTGTGAAGATATGTGATGCTCTTGTGGGCAGGTGGAGGTAGTCATTGCAATGTTTAATTTGTGCATAAATTCTGCTTATTATCCTGCTAATTTCTACCTTTGATGATGTGACAGGGGGAATCTTGAGTGGAGGATATTTTGGAGGCGGGGCTTATCAGTGCTAAGAAAAATAAAGAAAAATAATTTTAAAATATAGGACACATATTTCCACTGAACAGTTATTCACTTTGTTATGTACATATAATGTTGCATCAATATAAGTCAACGTATATTTTGATGAAAGGGAACCTTTAAAGCTGACATTGTTTTTATCGAAACTCTTGATCGTATGGCCTGGATGGGCAGATAGATAAGATAGCAACCAGATAATTTCTCACGATGGTCGGAGGGTGCAAGGGGTCATGAAATATCGGTGCTACCGCAGCATTCGAATATCAAGCTTTAAACTTTTCTATTTAATTTTCCTTGAAAGGGGAGAAATAGCCTGATAGTGAATTGGGCCGAAGTAAAGAAGAAAACTTGAGATTTAAAAAAAAAAAAAATCATACACATTAATTCAATATCAAATGTTGGTCATTAAGTTTGTCACCATGACCTGTACATTAACATGTTTAGCCAGTTTTTTTTTTAAATTTCCGTCCATCTCTTATTCAAAATATTCAGTTCTGTAATATTTGTAAATGTATTCTGGGAAGGGGGAGGAGAAGATTATGAGAAGTAGGAGCAGGCGATAGCTGAATGCCACGTAATGTCAACAGCGCCCTTTGGTCAGAACACTCCTCTTTTTATGTACTACGTCATCACATTAGTCTATATTAAGTTTACTTGTTGAGACTTTAAAACGTCAAAAATCAGAATAGTTAATTTTGAGGAGAAAAATAAATATGATTTCAGTGATAATGGACAAGGAACAACAATGTTTAAATACATTAGCATGGTTTCGTGAACTGTACTTGCCATGTCTCCCGCCTATTTATTCATGCAGTCTGAATTTAGACTACATCATATTTCGACGACGCGAAAAACGAATTTGCAATTTGAACGATCTTTGATTTTGATTCATTAATTTGGCTGATGACCACCCGAAGTCAGATGTATTTTACCAAGGTATTATTTGAAGAAAAGATTGAAGAACATTTTTTGTGATAGAATATGCGTAATATAACAACTAACACGACTAACAACTATGTTTGTCACAGGAGGCTTGCAATTTGCATTGGGCTTTAGCGCTGGCTTACTCGTGTTCGGTCCCACACACTTTTTTTGGTGAAAGTTCCCAACAACGAGGATGAAGACGTTCCAGGAACTTGCTTGCATTTGGCAATTGGCATGTGTGGTGATTTGCTTTTTTTTTTTTGAAAGACAGCTTAAGTAATGTAGTTGAATTTTGACGCATATTCAACGGCTTTTTTTTAAAAACTTTTAAACCCACAACTTTTAATTTTTGACAAGATTTGTGTTTACTTACAACCCGTAACTTTTGCACAACAATGACTGAATGTAATTTTGTACACATTTTTGCGAGACTCGTCACTCGGACAGCACTGAGTGACAGAGCAAGCGCGAGTTCAATATTCCTGCGAATTAATAAAACCATCATGCTACTTCAGCAGACTAAACATGCAAGTCTATCATGCATTTTGTAGACCGAAAAAGCAGTTTCTGTAGGACGTTGGATCCGCTGAGATTGCATCTGGCTCCTCTGTCGGCCGTCTGGGGTGTGTCCAAAAATGTCATTTCACTTAACCGAATGATACGGTTATTAATGTCTAGGCTCCTCTAAGTCTGAACGCCCGTGGACAGGAATAACAGTCTTATACGGGGCATTCTTTTTAATCGAAATTACTTTTTCGGACATACCCTGAATAGAGATAGATGGATAGATAGATAGATGGTATGTATATATGCACACCACACGCTCATTGGTGATCTTGTACACCGTATGAGTTCAATGCGTGAGTAGAAAGTTACCAGATTAGTAGAAAGTCTATGGGAAAATGGATTGTGAGATTATCATAGCTACTTCGTCTAAAATTTTAACATCTTTCAAGCTATTATGCAACAAAACTACATCAATCAAAATTAGATCTATATTATATATTCATAAATCCTAGGACTAAAATTCCCCCCAAATATATAGAAAGGTGAAAATTATAGTCAAACTTTCGCCGATCACACGTTTATCACAGACATTTTTAATCTGCTCGAATCTGACAATCGGTTCAACAAAAAAAAAAAATAGCACACGGCAAACGAGTGGGGGAAAAAATGTGCGCATGCGTGAAATTACTTATTCATATATGCATGAGCATTAGTGTTTTCATATTCAAAATGGCGACTCGCGTCGATCTCCATACAGTGTACAGGTGTAATGTTCAGTCTCTAGATAGGGCGTTCAGAGGAGCCAGATGCAATCTCAGCGGATCCAACGTCCTACAGAGACTGATTTTTTGGTCTAGAACGCCCTATGCTACGGCCAACTACAGTACTTGTCCCAAAATATAAATGCTCCGAATGAGGTTATTCAGGTCGACTACAGGATACCGGAATTAGATCTAGACGGACTCTACTTCTGGCATTCAACCCGTGCATGCATTGCATGCTGTAGGTGTGCTGTGCTACAAAATTTTACTTGTGCAAAAATAATCGTTTTTTCGGTATGATTGTGATCTTGAAGATGTTTCTGTTGGTGTAAGAAATGAACTCTATTACATATGTTGTGTCATGTGTTTTTCTACTTTAGGGAATACATTATTTATGTCAAAGAAAAACATTGGTTTGACAGAGATAGAGTCCATTGCAAGACAGGGTAATTTTTTTCCTGTAACATTACCTTAACTTCATATTCATGATTAGATCAAGTTTCAATCTCTTGTGTACTGCCCAAACTTCAATGTGAAGGTATAGTCAGACAAAAATATCCATTTCCAAGGATATGTTTGATGTGCAAATACAAATTCGCAAAAGTCCAGAGACTGTTTCCTCATGCTGGCGTGGCAAAGAACTGCCTATTTCAAATGGCAATTGTTATAATCACATGATTACTGATGTACAATTTAGTGCATGGCTGGTCACAGACCGGGTAATGCAAAACACATGCAGCTCAGGACCATCAGCAAACTGTTTGTGTAAGTAACTTCGATCTATACTTTTCATCTGTTTGTGTCTTTTTTCTTCATAATCCAGAGATAAGAGATGGAAAGCAAGTGGTGTAAGAGTGAAACAAGGAATGGCGTTCCATATTACATAAAGTAAGTGTTGGTGTCCTTTTCACATTTGCAGTTGTTAAAGTAAAACTATATACATGTACACAACAGCTCAAAGGAAATGGCATAGGGAAAGGGAAAGGGAAAAAAGGGAAGGAGTCGCAGTTTTAAACCGCGGTACATATTTTGTCCAGTTCAGCATGAAACATGATGCATTTTAGCCTAAATAGCATCATGTTTCATGCTGAACTGGACAAAATATACAGTGGTTTAAAACTGTGGCTCCTTCCCTTTTTCCCCTTTCCCTTTCCCTATGCCAATTCCTTTGAGCTGGTATGGTATCTGTATGAAGATTGGCAGAACAACAAAATGAGCATTTGAGCAGTAAGCTTCACACAGTATTAACTTCCCAAAATTGAGAATTATTTAATAGATATCATGAAGAATGATAGGTTGGTGTTCAAGAATATTTCCATGCAAACAGGGTGAGATACATATAGCAATGACATATTTTTATTTACTTATGGATATATACAGTATCAGATTGTCAGGGTCTCAAATTGTGAGGGCACAAAATTGAAGAGTCTTCTGTTATTTTATTTGGTCACCAGGTTATCATCACTCGGCAGGTTCCTTTATACAACACGTTTTGAGCCCAATGAGCTTCTGTTGATGATATCCATCTTAATGAAGAAGAGAGGGCTCACAATAAGTTAAAGGGAATAAACTGTATTAGGAAGACAAAAAGCCTTCAGAAGGGTGATCGTGAGCAATCTTCTTGCTAATGGTCTTTAATTCATGTACATGTATTGTGTATTTTAGAACCTTGCTGAAAGTTATTTGCCCTCAAATGATCCACATTTGGTGTAATTAATGATAATACACATATCCTCAAAATGTTTGGGCAAACTTTTCAGGATTTGTCTGTTTGAAGGCATGCTGTCTTCCCTGTACAGTTTATTCCCTTTAAGTGCCCACTTCTAGTGTAAAACAGTGAAGATTTATTCACCCATAAGGATAGCATGCAGAACTAATCAATTAAAGGGGAAGTTCACCCTGAAATTATTTTGGTTTCAATAAAAAGAGACAAATGAAAGAAACATATGAGTGAAGGTTTGACGAAAATCGGTCAAAGGAAAAGAAAGTAATTTGATTTTAAAGTTGTGATTTTGTGACGTCACATGCGAGGTGCTCTTCCATATGTTGTGTACAATTTTTTTCGAAAATGTGCATTTCCTCACAAACATGTGCATCCTTATACTTGTGCATTTGGTACATTATTAGAAATACGTTTTTGCACACATACCTGTACGAAAAAAAAAAATTCCGTTGTCAAAAACAGAAAAAAGGCAATTTATCGACTTTTTTTGTACACAACATATGGGAGAGCACCTCGCACGTGACGTCACAAAATCAAAACTTAAAAATCAAATAACTTTCTTTTCCTTTGACCGATTTTCGTCAAACCTTCACTCACATGTTTCTTTCATTTGTCTCTTTTTATTGAAACTCAAATAATTTCAGGGTGAACTTCCCCTTTAAGTTCTGCATGTAGTACCTACGGGTAAATAGATGGGGTTCTACCTTTACTCTGCTGTGTTTGACTTGTGGGATATGCGTTGGTACTCTCACGCTTTATTTTTCCATATATTTTGACAGAAGGACAAATAGTAGCTTTTTGTGACAATTTATTCTGATTTTTAAATTCCCAGCAATGTAGATGAGATTACTCAGTGGGACCACCCACAGCTTGTATCCGCTGTCTCCAGCTTGAGTGAGTCCGAAAAAAAACTTTTCTACTGAATTCCATCTTTATTCAAGTGTTTTTAGTTAATTGAATGATTATTTTTTTTTTAAACATTTGTATCAGAGAAAATTTCAAATTTGTGTTTCTCTGGCAATAACAAATCACGAAAAAAGTACATGTATGTGATATTCATAACAAGTTGCATTGGTTTATGAAGTAACATGGAGAGTAAAACATATTTTTTTGTGAATCATTCTAAACATGAAACACAGTTTTTTTTTAAGTTTAATCACAGAAAAAAGAACAATACTATTGATAAAACTAACATGAAAAAATGCATTTGTCACATCCACTTATGAACTTTTGAAGTTGCATTTTGATATTATTCATTATGTATTCAGAAATCCAAGTTAGTACCATCATTTTTTTCAGAACTAATGCTCATAACAGAATACTGTATTCTTTTACCTAAAATTTCTCCCTCATTTTCCCTCTTTACTCTTTCTAAGCAGCTTTATTTTCAGTACTTTTCAGACAGACTATGGAGCCCTCTCCAGGACTACACAGAGTGTACTTTTATAACTTAGCTGACATGACTCATATACTACGGGACTCAAGTCTCTGGATTATTTTTTATGTAGATTGCAATATATAACCTGCAATCGCTTCTTTGTAGATAAATATTTATCTATCAATCATAGTAGAATTTTTATCTAAATAATTGTAGTGACTTGGTAAAAGAAATAAAACAAGTTTCAAAACATCACACACAATTTAATTGTAAAATTTACTTGGCTTTGTTAGTTACACCAGTTAACATGAAATTGTGTATGTCCTCAATTGTTTTTCTTTTCTATTTCTTTCCATCTTTCTAGATGTGTTGGACAACATCCACTATGGAGCATACAGAACGGCAGCAAAGCTTAGAAAGCTGCAGAAGACACTGCACAGTGAGTAGTACAATAGCTTTAACCCTTCCTATGCCAGATGAAATGGAGCTCTATGGCATTTGTGTGCATTAAAGGGATAGTTCACCCTGAAATTATTTCGGTTTCAATAAAAGGAGACATATGAAAGAAATATATCAGTGAAGGTTTGACAAAAATCGGTCAAAGGGAAAGAAAGTAATTTGATTTTAATGTTTTCATCTAACATGCGACATGCTCTTCCATATGTTGTGTACTACTTTTTCCATAAATTGCCTTTGTTATGTTTTGTGATGAAGGAATACAGTCTTTTCATAGTGATTTGTGTGTAGAAACATGTGTCTAATGATATATCAAAACTACAGGTGAAATGGTAAATATCCTTTTGAGAAAATGGACATTCTCCAAAAAAATTGTACACAACAAATGGGAGAGCATCTCACACATCACCAAATCAAAACATTAAAATAAAAAAATTTCAGGGTGAACTATCCCTTAAGTTGTGAAAAGTTGCACATGTGGCACATTGAGAGTTGATAGAAGGATAGCTCTAGGCTTTAAAATCTCGGAGTTGAAAGTTTCAACAACTACGGTGTATTTATTACTTGTAACGCAGAAGAAATAAATGATGATACATGTTCCTGTGATGATTTTATGTTGCATTCATATCACAAACAATGATTTGCCCCCAAATAAACAGATTTTGTTACAAAAAAGCTTTTTTAAAACAGAAGAGGAGGAAACATGATAATGTGGAAGGCAAAGTGAACAACACTGAAAAATCAAACATCGCCCACAAGTAAAAACAACATAGTAGTAAGATTTTTTCAGATTAAAATATAGATATGTTATAAGTACTAGCAATCCATATTTTACTGAGACTTTTGTCTCCTTTCAGTGGACGTAGTAAACCTAATCACAGTCAGGATGGCATTTGAGCTGCACGGCTACAGCCGCCACAACGACAGCGTGATGGACGCCCAACAGCTCTATGACATCATTAGCGAGATGTATCACATGACCAAGGTGCGGGGACGGAGCACGCTACATGTCGGTCGTTGCAGTGATCTGATGCTTAACTGGCTGCTCAACCTCTATGATGTGTGAGTTGGAAATAGGAATAGAACATTTTAAAGGGATAGATCACCCTGAAGACAACTTGGTTTTGATAAAAACAGAAACATGAAAGAAACATATTAGTGAAGGTTTGGCGAAATCCATCAAAGGATAAGAAGGTTGTGATCTTTTGAAGTTTCAGTTTTGTGACGTCACGTGCGAGGTGCTCTCCCATATACTGTGTGCAGTACAATTTCCTGAATTGTTCTTTTTCTGTTTCTGACAATGGAATGATTTGTTTTCATACAGGTATGTGACTGTGTGAAAACGTATTTGTAATGATTTATTAAATGCACAAGCAAAAGAATGCATATCTTTTTGAGAGAATGCACATTTTCAAAAATAATTGGACACAACATATACGTGTAGAAGAGCACCCCACACGTAACATCACAAAATCAGAACTTGTAAATATCATAACTTTCTTATCCTTTCTTATCTTTTCATCAAACCTTTACTTATATGTATTACATTTATTTATCTGTTTTCATTGAAACCAACTTAATTTTACGGTGAACTTTCCCTTTAACTATTACATAGTGTGTTCAAGCTAACTGAAGATATATTGAAATGAAAAAATGTTCTCACACATATAGAAATAAGCGAACCATGTTCAGATATCAGCAATGGTGAAGAAAATCATCAAGTGCAAACTAAGATATTATTGAAACTGTTAGTCTGTGTGTTAAAGAAATATATTTTGAAATGATATACACCCTCAAAGTACAGTCTAACACATTTTTAAAGATTTCCACAAGGGAGACAGAAAATGCAGTCTTCATGGAGAGGTGGCCTTAATAGACAAGGACAGTGATATGCAAATTGCTCTGAAGGGATTGGAATTGAGTAGGTGTCATGGAAAGTGGTCTTTGTACACATGTCTGTTTTTATGATAATATTTTGCTTTTCTTTTCTTGTTTGCAGTCAGCGAACAGGGTGTATCAGAGTCCTTCCTGTGAAGCTGGGTATTGCCACCTTGTGTGCTGGGCGCATCACTGAGAAGTACAGATGTAAGTATCATCCATGATCATGGAAGTCTGACATAATATCACATATATCATATATAACATATAATAGTATAATATTACCCAAGCCAAAAAGATTTTTATTTTCTCATGGAGTCAAAAATCTGCTAAAATTATTAATTTTCTTCTGTAATCGCAGGGGAAAAAAAAACACCTCTTGAAATTTTGATGCATCCTTGCTTTGGTAATATTGGAAACATTTTTCCTGGAGTACTTTTTGATTGGGATGAAGAATATGATGAGGCTATTTTCATGGAATCAAAAATCTGCTAAAATTATTAATTTTCTTCTGTTATCGCAGGGGAAAAAAAACACCTCTTGAAATTTTGATGCATCCTTGCTTTGGTAATATTGGAAACATTTTTCCTGGAGTACTTTTCGACTGGGATGAAGAATATGATAAGGCTATTTTCCGGTTGCCTTTTCCATCAGGCAATGTACTGGTCTTTTTGTCTAACCATACAGTAGTGTACATTTGAGTATGCTTTGATAAATACCAATTTTAATCACATATATCTGTGCTATCATACATACCGGTAGATGATGGACTTCTGTCAATTGGATAGGAGCAAGTTAAAAAGAGGGTGATGTCCTAGTGAAAGAAAGGATTAAAAGATGGGTGACATGATTCTGTGGTGGCTCAATCAAGAAGGCTGTTTATAAGATTCAAATGTGTTGAATTTAACACTGGCCATTATGTTTTCTGTTGCAGATTTCCAGGACTTGCTAACAGACAGGACTGGTCGAATCACTCGCAAGATGATGACGGAATTCATGCGGGACATGACACAGGTATGGCAGATGACCTGCAGATATGCAGTTCTGGGGAGAGAGTGGTGTAGGCTTAATGGCCGTCTTTCTTTGCAAGTTGACTTTCTATGTAGAAGGCTCGTTATGAATTTTTTTATGCATATTTTGTTTTCCAAGAGCTTACCAATTGTACATAAATCATATGTTCAACATTCTTGAAGGGTTTTGGTATAAACTGTGAGCAACATCATTGTTGTTCTTTGAAGAAGACCTGTGTTTTCTTCTTCCAAAGTGAAGTTTTTTTCAGTCTAATCGATTATGGCATATCTCCTATAGTATGTATTTCTAACACTGCAGATGTGCCTGTCAAAATATTGACATCATTGTTTGATTGACATCATTGTTTGGTATGCAATATGTAAATTGATATTTTTCTTGCTTCAGATCACAGACATGCTTGGAGAGGGCACCACCTTTGGGAAGGGTGTGGCAACATCTGTAGAAGACTGTTTTCAGTCAGTGAGTAGAATGATTAATAATGTTTTCAGTCAGTGAGTAAAATGATTAATAATGTTTTCAGTCAGTGAGTAAAATGATTAATAATGTTTTCAGTCAGTGAGTAAAATGATTAATGATATTTTCAGTCAGTGAGTAAAATGATTAATGTGACATTCTGTGCAGTGCAGTATTCATAGTGACAGAACACAATGAGCCTAAGAAAATAAAAATTAGAGGATAATTTCATTCCCTCTAAATTTTTGACTCTGGTATGATTCACATTTATTTTCCACATTTCAAATAAGCAATGGACGTCATAAAGAGAGCAATATTTCAAACAACATATATATAAAATATGTATTTAACAAACTTAGGATATACAAATTTCAAAGAGAGTGTGGAGGGGCCAATCTTGGAAGGAGAGCTTGTGAGTCAAAAGGCCCCAGAGATGGTTAGGCAACACTACAGTAACATATATAACAAAAATGTGTATATTTTTAATACATAATTTTTAATACATTAAGTATATAATGTGTTTAATATTGTGTCAAGGTCCACATTAGCCTCTGATGTACAGCTTTTTAGTCTTCACTCTGTCTGTTGGACCCGCAGTGAAGGATTAATTAATACAGCAACTTTCTCTCTGACCCTCAGACTCTGATAATACCTGTCACTGTGATATTCAAATATGTAATTCCTGATGGTAGCCTTCAGTATACAAAGTTACATTTTTCTTTTATAAGACATTGTTTAACCCCTTGACTCCACTGTTCAGCTGTGGTATTCAGGGTGACTTTCCTCTTGTAAGGCATTGTATAACCCTTTTGACTCAACTGTTTAGCTCTGATATTCATGGTGACTTTTCTCTGATAAGACATTGTTTAACCCTTTGACTCCACTGTTTAGCTCTGTTATTCAGGGTGACTTTCCTCTTGTAAGACATTGTTTAACCATTTGACACCACTGTTTAGCTGTGGTATTCAGGGTGACTTTCCTCTTGTAAGACATTGTTTAACCCTTTGACTGCATTGGTAGTACATTCTTTAGCTCTGTTATTCATGGTGACTTTCCTCTTGTAAGACATTGTATAACCCTTTGACTCCACTGTTTAAGTGGTATTCAGGGTGACTTTCCTCTTGTAAGACTGAATTGATAGTACATTGTTAAGCTCTGTTATTCAGGGCGACTTTCCTCTTGTAAGACATTGTTTAACCCTTTGACTACATTGATAATACATTGTTTAGTTCTGTTATTCATGGTGACTTTTCTCTTATAAGACATTGTTTCACTCTTTGACTCCACTGTTTAGCTGTGGTATTAAGGGTGACTTTCCTCTTGTAAGACATTGTATAACCATTTGACTCCAGTGCTTACCTGTGGTATTCAGGGTGTAGTATCTTTCAGTATGAAGTGTGAATGTGCTATGCCTTTTCTGTTGTGCAGGCCCTTGGACCAAACATAGCCCAAGATGGCTTTCTTCATTGCCTTCTTAATCTGTCCTAAACTGTGATAGTGTCTTTCAGTATGAAGTATGAATGTGTTTTGCCTTTCCTGTTGTGCAGGCCCTTGGACCAAACATAGCCCAAGAGGGCTTTCTTCATTGCCTTCTTAATCTGTCCTAAACTGTGATAGTAGCTTTCATTATGAATGTGCTATGCCTTTTCTGTTGTGCAGGCCCTTGGACCAAACATAGCCCAAGATGACTTTCTTCATTGCCTTCTTAATCTGTTCTAAACTGTGATAGTATCTTTCAGTATGAAGTATGAATGTGCCATGCCTTTTCTATTATGCAGGCCCTTGGACCAAACATAGCCCAAGATGGCTTTCTTTATTACCTTCTTAATCCGTCTTAAACTGTGATAGTAGCTTTCATTATGAATGTGCTACGCCTTTTCTGTTGTGCAGGCCCTTGGACCAAACATAGCCCAAGATGACTTTCTTCATTGCCTTCTTAATCTGTTCTAAACTGTGATAGTATCTTTCAGTATGAAGTATGAATGTGCCATGCCTTTTCTATTATGCAGGCCCTTGGACCAAACATAGCCCAAGATGGCTTTCTTTATTACCTTCTTAATCCGTCTTAAACTGTGATAGTAGCTTTCATTATGAATGTGCTACGCCTTTTCTGTTGTGCAGGCCCTTGGACCAAACATAGCCCAAGATGACTTTGTGCAGTGGCTGCTCTCTGAGCCTCAGACGCTGGTCTGGCTGCCAACCCTCCATCGTTTCTCAGCAGCAGAAACAAGTAGGATGCTACCAAATTCATATGCATATTAATTTGGTTTAAGTCATGAGTTGATATCCAAGGACTGTACTCAAAGATAACGAGTTTCATAAAAACACGAGCAAAAGGAAGTCAAGTTACTTGTGCCATGTTGAAAAAAGAAGAAGTTGAATCGGGACTAAACATTCCATTGAACAGCTTCATCGTGATATTTTACCAAGTTCCTCTGAGAACTACCCGTCTTAAGCTTCATGCTGAGGGCTCTTGCCAGTGTTGATTTCATATGGTGTGAACATGATGTTCAAATAAGGTCGGCAAGAAAGTCCCACATGCAAACTTTTTTTAGCTTCACATCTCTTTGAAAAGAGAGCATATCACACAATAGTGTGTGGAAATAAATCTTTTCTTTGCTGAAGTGTCTTTTGTGTCACTAATTGAACCTGTTTTTGGCTATAGTCTGACTGCATTTCTCTAATTCTCATCCCCCTCCTACATTCCAGTGAAACATGAAGCAAAGTGTGCGACATGTAAGGCGCACCCCATCATAGGTCTGCGCTACCAATGCTTGAAATGCTTCAACTACGATCTGTGCCAGGACTGCTTCTTCACCCGACGCACGTCCAAGCAGCACAAGCTCAACCACCCCATCCAGGAGTACTGTCTTTCGGTGAGAACAAGCCTGAGATTGTCCTTGTTGTTAAGTTGATGGCGCTCTTCAGTATCAAGATTCTTTGCGCCTTAATGTGGCTAATCAGTAACATTTTGCTTCGATTGCAGTGAAAGGGCCTCCTGGGGTAATTTCAATTTTGAAAAGAAATTTTAGTCATACACCTTAGTAGAAAGGTTACCATGCACCATCTTGTAAATGAATGTAAAGTAACTTTGAAAAAGCAATCTTGGAACCAGAGCTAGTTGAACGTGCCTTAACCACCAGTTATATTTAGTACTATATACTGAAGGTAGCAAATTGTAATAACATTTTTTATAACAAGAAAGTAATGGTGAATCCTGTGACATGTACTGGTGAACGTGAATTAAATTGTAATAACATTTTTCTTAACAAGAAAGTAATGATGAATGCTCCGACATGAAATGATGATCTTTTATTGAAACCACCTTAAAGATTGTCCGTCCCTTTTGCAAGCTTAAAATTTGAAATCGTCTATCACGATCGTAAATTGAAGAAAGTGTGATTCAAGACCATCTCTAAGAATATAGCGTGTTGAAGCTCTCTGTATATGTAAAAATTTCAGCCGTTAAATTTCAAACCGACTTTTTTCGTACTACGAAAAAAGTATTAGTCTTTGTTACAGTGTTTATGTGGCTATTATGCATGTGTGCAATCCTAATTTTATGAGTAATTACCAAACTTTGTAGATGATTCCTTCTTTAGAATATTTTTTTTTCATAATGCGTTTTATAATTTAATAAACAGATTAATCAATAAAGCAGATATTTCAACACAAACTGCTAAGAGCCTGAGGTAAAGACTATTAATCAGACGTTGTTTACGTGCATTATTTGAATTTTACACTACGTATCACTTTCAAATTATGAATATACAGCTTGCTAACACTTCTCTATATGTTTTGCCAATGTTTCGATGGTTTTGTGATGATCTGCAAAAGGGACGGGCTGTCTTTAACTTTAGGGCAAACTTTCCCTTTAAATTGCAGAGTGGGATTCATTTTGATTTGATTTTCTCTATGTTTTTTGTCTCGTGATGTTGCAGAGTAAATCCAAGGAGGATGTGCGTGCGTTCACAAAGACCATACGTAACAACCTGAGCAAGAAACATGGCCGCCGCATCAAGAGGAAGTACCGGCCCATCGATGACGGCTGGGAGACGGAGGAGGATGCAGCGAGGTATGTGACTTCATGAGGCTGAATATAGCTCGCTTGGGCTTTCTTTCATTCCAGATTTGATATCTTTTGATACAAAATGTGTCTTTTACAAGATTTAAACATTAAATTTGCATGACAAAGAAAAAAAACTCTGCAACACCCTCTCGTATTTAAATCAGTGTTTGTAGATAATGAATAATCTTTTGATTACAAAATGTGTCTTTGACAACATTTGAACACTGAATTCTTACTGTTTGCATGACAAAAGAAAACAGAGTCTGCAGCACCCTCTAGTTTTAATTTAGTTTTCGGAGTTGATGAATAATTAACCTCTGTGTGCATGCACTAAGCTTGCCTCCAGAAGTTTGAATGTTTAATGATTCAGTCCTATCAATGTGTTCTTACAGTGATGCTCGTGATGCTGAGTTGGATACGCACGTCAGACTCAGCCAGATGTCAGAAAAGTAAGTATCTGATGTTTTTTTGTCTGATATTCATTTACCCAGAAATGGTCTTCTGCCTTGGACACTGATCATAGCAATGGATATTAACCCTTTTGTTATGAAATTTTAAGACCAGCGCTTGCAGCATGAAACAAGATTATTTTTGGCTACCCAGCCACTGTAGCTGTGAACCGTACATTATTGCAGAACGTAGTGTGAATATTGATCGTAACTGGTTGCTTGCGAGCATTGCCATTGTGTGTCCACTGGAGATTTTGCATTGTTGCTAAAACGTGCCAACAGTGCACGTCAGGGAAAAAATACAAGGGGGATGTGGGCAATTTCACCCCCGAAATGCTTAAAAGAGCCCTGGAAAATGTAAAAAGATCCCCCGAAATTCCCATAGACACAATGTAAAATTGTAGCTATATTGACCAATGTGCTCACAAAGTAGCCCCCTGAAAATTTAAAATTGATTTATTTCCTGATGCACGTAATGTTTACTGTGGTACAAAGATTTCCTTCAGAGACCAGGTTTTACTTGAGAAGTATTTATCCAAAAGTTTCCCTTTAATCTATTGTCTGTTTCCTCTCCTTGACCTCTCACCTTTGACCTGTGACCTTACCCAGACTGAAGGCTGTAGAAGCCCAGCTCCCACCAGACATAGTCGCCTTACCTAGGGATCATGGCTCAAGCCATGCCCCATCGGTCAAGTCCGCCCGGCCATCAGTCGCTACGGCTACCACGGACGAGAGCAGATACCTGGAGAAAAGGGAGCTGGAGGATCTAATTGATGCTCTGGAGAGAGAGAATGAGTGAGTTTCTTCTCTGTAGTGTGCTTTAACGTTGTAAAAATATATTTCATTTCCATAGTGATAGGTTGTTCTATATTTTTGATGATTTATAAAAAGAATGTAATTCCTGAGACTCCTTTATGGTCATATTAGATTTTAAATATGTAAATGTCCATTGTGCCATTCAGTGTGTTTCAATTTGCTAATTTGCCAATTAGAATTTTCTCTCTCTCCATCGTCTTTGCCGTCTTTTCTGTGTTTTCCTTTGATTTAAACATGCAAGATTTTACCCTAAATTCTTAATTGCCATTGGCAGTAAAGTATGCCGAAGAGTTACAAATGTGATCCAATTTTCAACTGCTTCAGCTGTGACTTGAACACCCATGGCACATGTTATCTGCTTCTTATAATATACTGGATGAGATAATGTAGTACAGATCCTACATTATTGTATGTGGACATTTTAGAGAAACCTGAGCATATTTGATAGTTTTTTTTTTGTTGTTGTAAAGTGCTGATTTAACAAGAAAAGTTGTTATCACACAAAGAACAATTTGATGCAGTCACAGCTTAAAGGGAATATACTATACTGAGGAGATGAAAAAGCCTTCAAAAGGAAATCGTGAGCAATCTTCTTGCAAATGGTCTTTAATTCACGTATTGTCCATTTTAGAAACTTGCTGAAAGGTTACTTGCCCTCAAATGTTCAACATGTGGAGAAATTAGTGATTAGATTACAAATCCTGAAAATGTTCGGCCCGAACATTTTGATAATTTTGAGAATTATCACTACATTCTCCACATGTGGATTATCTCAGAGCAAATAACTTTCAGCAAGTTTCTAAATTGGACAATACACTCATATAAGACCATATGCACGATCACCTTTTGAAGATTTTTTGTCTTCCCAGTACAGTATATGCCCTTTAAACATAATTGATGCTGTTGTTTCTCTGTTTGGCAGTGAGTTGATGGAGGACCTTGAGAAGATGGGTCTCCCATACCAGGACTCCTCCCCCTCCTCCTCAGATTCCTCAGAGTCCTCTCAGTCTAGTCAGGACCAAAGACCGCGGCGGCACAAGCAGCGACAGCAGCAGCAGCAGCAGCAGCGGCGTGGGACTGGGTCCCGGGATCGGGAGGCTGTGCTCGATCAGCGGAACGAGGCGTACGCCCGTTATGAGGTGCTGGAGGAACACAATAAGAGACTGGAGGACCAACTCAGGAAGGTCAAGGGAATGGTTGGAAAGGCATGTAAGCTCTCATTTATGATGACATTCATAGCATTTTATTCCACATTCAGCATTAAAAAGACAACACATACAATGAGTAAAATTGATTAAAAATAGCAACCACAAACAAAGACAATATAATACCTTCACAAACAAAAAAGAAGAGAAATCTACTGAACAAACATGAAAATAATATTGCTATTATTTCATGTGAAAGGGTGTGTCATTGGTTGACAAGTTCCTATTTACATTCAAATGTTTTCATATCCTCTTCTTATCTTATTTGTGAGACACTGCCATGAGGTTAAAGTGCTGCATACTAGTAGTAGACATCAGCACAACACAATTTAGTCGTTGATGTTCGCTGTGTTGTTCAGGACTGTGTTGTAGTACACAAATCATTTAAAAAAGCCAGGACTAAAATCATTCAAGATATTCACATCATTTCCATCCTTTTTCTTCTCTCTCTCTGTCTCTTTCTCACTCTCTCTCTCTCCCCCTCACTCTCTCTCTTTCTCTTACTCTCTACCCTCACTCTCTCACTCTCTATCTCTCTCTCTGTCTCTCTTTCTCTCTTTCTCACTCTCTCTATCTCTCACTCTCACGCTTTCTCTCTTTCTCTCTCTCTTCCCATCTTCACCCTTTGTACATCCTATCTTTCTCCATTTATTTCTGTCATGTACAAATCCAGGATCGAGACACCTACGCAAGAGATGGTCACTCCAGACAGTCAGCAACAAGCCACGGCATCAGTCCCACCTCTGACAACTTCCCTCATTTCCTCAGCCTCCCCCCTGACCCCACTTCTCGATTGTCCAATCAGAGCTCAGGGTATCAGGCCACCAGCAGTGGCTTTGACCAGACGGCTGAGAGACCACCCCCTTACGGTCAGTCCCACCCGGCGCTGGACACAATCGCTGACCAGTCATCGCCCTCGTCCACTTTGAGTTCATCCAAGATGCCGCGATTTGTGATGATGGGTGGTGGTGACTATGTTGACGGCTTGGTGCGGGGTGTGGGGAGTGCAGGTGTGCAAGGGACATCACATACTGGCTTGAATCTACCACATACTGGCTTGAATCATCAACATACTGGCTTGAATCATCAACATACTGGCTTGAATCTTCCACATGCTGGCTTGAATCATCCACATACTGGCTTGAATCATCCACATACTGGCTTGAATCTACCACATGCTGGCTTGAATCTACCACGTACTGGCTTGAATGTACATCAGCAGAATGGCATTCCATCACAGCAGAGAATGGCCGATTTGATGGCTAACATCCAGGCCAATGCGCCTCCACCGCCAGCGTATCATGACAGCATCGTGGCATCTTCTCTGCAACCTCATGGTTATAACCCTCTGACCGAAGCTCAGCCGCTATACCAAGGAAGCACTGGACACAGTCTCTCCCAGCAAGTCAGCCGTGAGATCAACCAAAGAAATGCAGCTGTCGCCATGACATCAGGCACGCCTACCAACCAATCACACCCGGGGAGCCTTATTCAAATCGACCAATCACATCCACAGAGCATTCCAATCAACCAATCACAAACAACTGGACTCCCCATGGCCCAATCTCACTTAAGTGGCCACATGAGCAGCCAAACACACCCAAGTGCCCATTCTCAACGGTCAAACTCAAGTGGTCACCCGTCGATCCAAACTCACCCGACAACGCAGGTCCATTTCGATGAACGGTCACTTCTCCCCGGATCAGATTTCAATCGGACTAGGCCCACAAACTTCCACATGGACAAGTCCAGAGCCTTGGAGAGCGTTCTAGACCTGGACCACTTCCTGCCGCATCTTGCTGACCAGTCTACCGTCCACTTCCCAGTGACCGCTGCGTCCGTGGTGTACCCTTCTGAAGAGGCTGAGCTAGATGAGCTCATGCAGCGTCTGACCGAAGCCTTCCCCAATTATGACAGCCCTCCAGCATCAGGTACATAGCTACAGAGATCTTAAAGGGATAGTTAACCCTGACATTATTTTTGTTTCAATAAAAGCAGAAACATGAATGAAACATGTAAGTGAAAGTTTGATGAAAATTGGTCAAAGAATAAGATACTTATGATCTTTTGAAATTTTGATTTTGTGACGTTACGTGCGATGTGCTCTCCCATATGTTGTGTGCATTAGGATTCCATAAATTGCTCTTTTTCTGTTTTTGATGAAGGAATTTTTTGGTTTAAAAACATGATTCTAATGATGCACAGGTAAAATTATGCATTTTTAAGAAAGTCAGCATTTTAAACATGATTAGTACACAACATATGGGAGAGCTTCTCACGTGACGTCACAAGTTCAAAACTTTAAACAATGGTAACTTTCTTATCCTTTGACGGATTTTCAAACCTTCATCAGTACATTTCTTTCATGTGTCTGCTTTAATCAAAACCAAGTTAATTTCAGGGTGGACGACCCCTGTACTTCTATCTCTAAGTTGGTTATTATGTAAATATTTGTCAGCATAGCATTTCATTCTCAATTTTCCCCCTTTCTTTGAAGAAGAGCCAGAGGAGCCCACTGTAACCCTGGAGGCTTTCCTGGAGCCGAAGCCAAGGAGCCGCCGCAGGGCTCAGAGAGGGAGCGGGGATCTCTTCTCAGCTGCAGGACGCATCGGCCAGGCCATGTCAGGTCTGGTCACACGAGCTAGTATAGGAGGTATGCCATCAACTCTCATTAAATCTATTCAGAATCTGAGCAGATTCCCCTTCCGCCTTCCTACTGCGCATGAAGTGCAGTACAACTTTCACTTACTTGCTTAGTTAGATAGGGTTCCCAGCCCATCAGGGAAATCAGGGGAAATTGTTCAATTTTTTTGCAGTCTGGGAAAAGTCAGGGAATTTGATCAAAATGCCTCAAATTGGGGAAAATTTTGATTGGCCCCAAATTGGAAAGTACAATGTCGCCTGCGTTTAACCGCACAGCTGATCGCGAGCGTATGAGCTCATTTGATCGAGAACGCAATCAATTGCAATAAATTGCGTTCACCTAGGCAGAGACGGCGCGATCGCGCTATTTTACGCGCACTTGATTGAGCTCATATGCGCGCAATCAACTGTGCAGTTGTACGCAGTCGCATCTGTAGTCAGTCAGACTGTCGTATTTTGTTGCATTTTATACTGGAAATAGTCCACTTGCAACAACATAGAAATCATGTGAAACTGGAAATGAGTTGAAATAATTGCCATGGAATTTTGAGACTTCATCAGGGGAAAATTAGGGGATTTTGTTTTCTTGAAATGCTGGAAAACCTGGTTAGAGTGATATTCTTGATCCACTATGGCTCTTCCCATACTACAGCCTTGCATTGCTGTCATTGAACTGTCACTGTCCAGGCCTGAGTCTCGTCTTAGTACACCTAGAAATGTTCGGGCAGGTCTACCAGGGCCCTGTTGCATAAAACTTACCATTGATGGTAACTTTGCTTCCAATGTCAACTTCTATGGAAACACTGAATTTTGATTGGCTGTTGAGCGATGTTACCATGGTATTTACCATTGATGACAGAGTTACCGTTAATGGTAAGTTTTATGCAATGGGGCCCAGGTCTCATTTCTTCATGCTTTGGCATCGATTGCACTAGAAGACAAATGCTGACCTTTATGAGTGCCTCCCTTAAGCCGTAAGCCATAAGATGTGGAGGAGAAGAGAAATGCATGCTAGATACAGTACAAGAAGTGACAAACTTGTATTTAAACTAGTGCACTGGTAAAAGTATTAAGTAATGCAAAATGCAACAAGAAATGGCTTCAAGAACCAAGCATGGACATTGGCCTGGAAATGTAGTTTGATTTGAGATTGGGGGACATCACCGACCAGATTTGAGTTTCTAATTGTTCTTACTTTTTAATTCTGTTTCAGACGAGAGGTGATGACGTCTCTTGTGGGTCATACTGGATGCTGCAGTGGATCGTGCCTCCTCATCAGTAGGACTTCACCTGACACAGAAGAAGACAGATGGGACCAGGCAGAGGCAATGATGTAGTTGTGTTGTATGCTTGGTATTCAGCGTTTATGAGGACTTAAAAAGGTTTACAGCCATTTGGTCTAAGTCCCATGCTGTCTACAAACAAAACCTTGAACTACCTTTTAAGATCAAGTTAACTTAAACAAAGCCCTATGCTTTAAATCTAACCCAATTTCTGACCCTTAAACCAAACCTAACCCCTATTAAACTGATATCGGTTTAAGCTACCACCTGATAAGGAAAGACCACCTGTCTGTCTCCCTTGAGCGATCTGTATAAAGGGTTTCACTGAATCAGATTGTAGATTAAATTGTAGGGAGAGCGAATGTGAGTAACCTGGTGACCAAGTGGCATGTTGAAATCTCCTAGTAGAATAAAATGCCCCACAATAACAGAAATCTCATTTGCCAAGCCAAATAGGTCTTGTAAGAAATCACTTGTGCATAGTCCACTAGCTAGTGAAGGTGGTGGTCTATAGACAATAATATAGCTTGTCAGTTCTGTTTACCGCATGAGCCAATGTGGAAAAGCATAGAGATGGAGTACTGCCAAGATATAGGCCAAGTGTTGACTTAGAAGTCACAGCAATACCCCCATGAACACTACGTGGGCGTGGACCCAGCAAGTCAGATTTAGTGTAGATCTTTCGTTCCCCATCCTGTGAACTGGCGTGATATGTTTTCCTTAGTCCACAATATTTTACTATGCAATGCAGACCACAACAGCAACCCACAACGGGTGGGATATACTCCCACGCTCGATATTCTTTGTAAAGAAAAGAAACCTGTTTGGATTTAAAAGTTACCAAAACAGATTAAGTTGGAAGTAATACTCTTTTTCTTTTGACTGTTTTATGTTCTGAACTGCCAATAGTTCCTGCAGTTCCTCATGGCATTATTAGTTTGTCTACCTCATGTATTGCTCCACATTGTTCTTTGGGAGTGGGGACATTCTTGTTCACTGAAACATGCACCCTGCTATCTTTTATTTAAAAGTTACCAAAACAGATTAAGTAGGAAGTAATACTCTTTTTCTTTTGACCATTTTATGTTTTGAACTGCCAATAGTTCCTACAGTTCCTCATGGCATTATTAGTTTGTCTACCTCATATATTGCTCCACATTCTTCTTGGGGAGTAGGGGCGTTCTTGTTCACTGAAACATGCACCCTGCTATCTTTTATTTAAAAGTTACCAAAACAGATTAAGTAGGATGCAACACTCTTTTTCTTTTAACTATTTTATGTTCTGAACTGCAAATAGTTCCTGCAGTTCCTCATGGCATTATTAGTTTGTCTACCTCATGTATTGCTCCACATTGTTCTTTCGGAGTAGGGATGTTCTTGTTCACAGAAACGTGCGCCTCGCTACCTTTACTCCACGTTGATGTTTGGGAGTGGGAACGTGCTTGTTCACTGAAAAGTGCACCCCGCTTCCTTTACTTCACATTGTTCTGATGACTTGTTGTTTGTGTTTAGAAACGATACATAATGTGTTCTCCTCTGACATTTTTTTTGACGTGCCCCACAGTTTTGTGTATCTTTTTTATTCACATTCTGTGTGTTCAGCACATGTCTTGGAAGAAGCTGCTTAAATTTCCCACCAGATCTTGGAGTGACAAAGACATCTTCCGTTTGTAGTGAAGTCTTGTCCGAGCAGCTCTTGTGGCCAAGTGGGCCTCAAAGGGTTTGTTGGGTGCTGGACCAGTTTGAAAAACATTTCTCTTCCCCAAGTCTACAACCATTATCCAGTCAGAACACTCTCATATCACAAGACAGGCATTTGAATATGATACATACCCAGTTTTGAGATTTCTTTACATAGATTTTTTCCAAACAAAAATGTATGGAAACTATTGCCAAAACATAGTAAATCATTTAGTATTACATCAACATTCATGCATTCATTTCACCATTCATTTCACCATGCATGGCACCATGCATGACACCATGTGTTATAAGATGGTTTGACTACTAAAAAGAGGAACTGCAAATTGAGCAAGCCCCCTTTACTTGGTAGGCCCACAAAGACAGATCACACCTCCTCTTGAACCTCTTGCACCGTTTGGCCCCGCCACAGGCTGATCTTCCCAGCGTAGCCTGCCTCAGCAAAGCGCTGTCTTGCCTATCCACGAGGGATGGGCAAGACAGAGTCTGGAGAGTATGGCAAAATGATGATGTCTTTCAACCCTGGCCACTTGACAGACTGGGGGGGTATTCCGAAAATCCACAGAGATAAAAATTTTATCTCCACGAAGATACAATGTCCTTAAAATATTTTATCTTTGGTATTCCGAAAAACATTTTAGGAAGATTTTAACCAATATTAATGAGCGCATGCCCTGCGCTCCTATCCCAGAGGCAGCCAGTAATAAACGTCCTTTCATGTCTTTTGCATACATTAACACCATGCAGTTGATGGTGTGATGTCATGAAACTGAAAGGGACATTGCGCATCAAAGTCTATCAGCGCGCCTTATTGCATTTGATGCGCCCATGTGCAAACAGTTGAATGCTTGAATTATTTTTGCACGTAATGCTATGGGCCTAGGCGCGTACATCTGGAGATAAAATTGCTTGGGAGCAGTTTTATCTTTCATCCTAACTTTTTATCCTAAGTGCGTTTCAGAATACCGATTGAGCTCATTTGCATAACAATTTTATCTCGGAGGCTCATTTACATAAAATTTTATCTCCAGCTCATTTGAATAAAAATCTTATCTTTTATTGTAAGTTGGCTTTTCGGAATACCAAGAGATAAAATTTTTTCTAAATCGCTGAGATACAATAAAATTTTTCCTAAGTTCGTTTTCGAAATACTGCCCCAGGTTTCCCTTAGGCTTGTCCCTCCCCCTTGCCCTCCTGATTGAGGGGGTCAGCTATTGAGCCACCTGCAAGCATTATCCACTCTAAACTCCTTGAAATGAAGTTGGAAATGATTATTCCGTTTTGATTGGTCACCCTCTCCCACGAAGTTGATGTGGGAAAAACGGACTGGATGCTCTCGTCTCTGGTTGTGAGTGGTCAGGTGAGCTCTGACAGCATTTGATATCACTTCAAGCACATGATTATGTCTCCACATGTACTTTCCTTGTTGGAGACATCGTGGGGTAGCCTGCTAACACATGCATCGTTTTACATCTCCGCGCACACAGGGAGCAGTTGTCTTCTTGGCTCAGATTCCATCTCTTCAAATTGGCTGGAGATGCAACGGTATCATGGGTCATTCCAATCACAAACTGCAGAAGTTTGGGATGCATGTCCATGAGTGTGCGCCAGGTCATGTTCCATTGTTAAGCTGCCCCCACGCTGTCCACACTCCTTGTACGCCCATCTGCACAGCCCGGGTGTAGGGTTTTCTTGCTGATGGTCTCTGTAGTATCGTAAGTGTTCTTTTTTTTTTTTGTGCCTGAACACAAAATTGCTCATACTCAATGTTCACTGATGGACAGAAATGCTTTTCAAGTGCTTTTTTGGCTGATTCATAGGACTCACCCGTATCAGGCAACGTGTCAAAAATGTCCGAAACCTCCGGTCCAGCATAGTGGAGGAGAAGCGCTTGTTGCTGCTTGGCATCGGTAATAGCAAATGCCGTGAACAAATTATCCAGTCTCTTAACGTATTTTGCCCATCTTTGTCCAACTGTTGCCGGTTCATCATGCACAGAAAATCGTTCAAATTGTGGGAGATTCATCCTCACTCTACTCGTCGCCAATATAATGATTACATATTTCTCAAAACAACAAATGTGGATCGAACACTGTTTTTCCTGTTTCTGTCTTTTATTACCGACCATCTGGTATGGTATCCTTGAAAACATCATAACAAAAGAACACTTACGATACTACAGTCTTGCAGCACCTGAAGCAATTACAGGGCGGATGGCAGCAGCCTTGAGACAAGAGAGAAATGCTGGGGCCTTGTCCTCAAGCTCTCTCTCTTGCTCCTGGTAAGACCATTTCTACAATCAAAAAAGACAAATCAAAATGGAAAAGATAATTAATAGATAACAGTATTGCACAGAGGAAAAAGGTAAACAACCCTATGATGGGGGGTGGGGGGAGGGAGGTTATTTTTCAAAGTCATTTTTCTTTTAAATCCCATGAGCTTTCTGCCATTAAAAGAAGCACTAAACTGTATGTACGGGCAAGGGCAAAGCCTGAGTCCCCTGCCGGACTTGAACTTTGTGTAATCCATAATTTGCCCACTAGCCCGGCGCATGTCGAATATACACAAATTTTCAGGTGGTCTTAAAATTTGCAAATGATGGTATAATGCCATTTGATAAGATATGAAAAACAAACAAACCAAACCAACCTTCAGTCTCTCCTTTTGTGTTGCCTTGAAATTTGAATCCCATCCATCACGGCAGAGCTCTGTGCATTTTTGTGCAATGCTGTTCAC
Organism: Arbacia lixula; assembly: GCA_963669155.1. Lineage (NCBI taxonomy): Eukaryota > Metazoa > Echinodermata > Echinoidea > Arbacioida > Arbaciidae > Arbacia > Arbacia lixula. Next base: position 10,419,610 of record OZ022580.1, read on the forward strand.
AGTACTGTGGTGCATTGCCTTTGCAGCCTCTGGGATTTTTTGCAGTTTCTGGATTATATCGTGCAGGAGGTCTCCCTTTCCAATTGCATCACAAACACCTTGCAGGTTGTTTGGCACTGGAACTTCTGTGTCTCCGTCACTCGACTGGATCATAAGTTTCACCTGAATAAGGTTTGGAGGAGAAATAAAAAGTACTAGTAAACACAAATAACAACACTATTTAAAAATGTTTATTGTTGCTCTTGACTTGTGTTAACTGGTTGCATCACAGCCTAGATATGTCCAGCAGCAGCGTCCAGGCTGCATATCCAAAGTTCACATTTTAAAATATGCAAGAGAATATACTTACAGTCAGGTACACATCCAGGAATTTCCAATTGGGGGGGGGGGCACTTTTGTTAGGAAAAATTTTGACAAGCCAAAAAAAAGGTCTTCGCTCCCAATTGTTACCAAAAAAAAATAAAAAAAATTTGACAAGCAAAAAAAAAAACTTCAATTGCATGTGTACAAGCCAGGTGTGCCCCCCCCCCTGGATCAGCCACTGCTTACAGTTGCCCTGGCCTTGGGGGTGTTTCATTAATATTTAACATTGATTCAGTGAAATCCAATTTCTTCTTTCTCCCATCACTCGCACCTGCGAGGTTTGGCAGTGCACGGGCCAGAGGTGATTCTTGTCGGAACGTTTTCTTCCTTTGAGTGCGTTGCCTGCTTTGGCTTTGAGTTTGAGCTGGAGATGAACTTGAAGTTGTAGTCGGAGAATCTTTGCTCTGCCTCTTGAAGCGTATGGCAGGACTTCCAGTTTGTAAGACAATCTTTGGTGGTGGTGTTTGTGGCTGTTTCTTGCGAAAGGCTTTATCTTGAAATTGGTGTGCAGCATTCAACTTGTTGAGACGGGATCGACAGATGAAGTTGGTGGTACTGGTATTGGTGACGTTAAGACTAATTACAGCTGGCGTATCTCGAGTCCTAGCATATACAGGCAGGCCTGACCCGTACCCCGCGGCGGGGAAGGGAATGTTTAATCGAATTAGCTTTTCTTCAATGTCTCGGTCCACTTTCTTGTAATTCCTATTAGTTACAATGCCTTTCTTGCAAAGAAAGCATATTCTGGCATTCATGATCGGGATCACATGTTGAGTTTCTCTTGAGCAAGTACTTAGGATTGGAATGGATTGTTGTGGTTCTTGCTCGTGGTCCCTTGGAACGAATAGTCTAGAAAAGAGCGTCATTATGTGCATTTATAATTTGTAAATAGCTATCGGGTACGTACATCAATGTATTGAAACAGATAAGTAAATGACTACATACTAGCAGAAAGACAATAATCAATAACTACTTCGAAGCGGGTACAACAAGATGCCAGGGAGAAAACAAATTCAGTTTTAAATGCTGAGCTCTAAATGAAGTAGAATGTCCGACACACTAGCATATTTATTGATATAAATAATCAGATATATCAAAATTATAGAAATATAAGGAAAAGAAAGGTTTACAAAATTTTTGATTTTCTGACTGTACCCATATACGAATGAACTTGCCCAACAAAATGATAGACTGCGATTATATTTGATTGGTTAAAAAATACAGTTGATCGCCATATAAGGGTTATCTCATGAATGATGCATAAAAAAAGTATGTCACGCATATGATAACCATATATCCATTTTGATGACTTTACCAGTGACAATAGGCGCTCGGGCTGCGCCCTCGCCCATCAGTCCCCTTCGCGCAAGCAGTAACTTGCCCGCTATAGCCCGGCGCATATCAGATAGGCTCGTCGTTTGGCGGATGGTGCGTTGCGGCGTAGGTTGAGAAGTTCAAGGCTAGTGTAGACTAGGCCAACTGGAAGGGACTCACTTTCCATCGTAAATCTTGTGGAATACACAGTCCGCAGTATCAGAAACATAAGCCAACACAGTTGCTGTGATTTCCTTGTTTACAAACATCATGTCCAGCAATGTTTTTCCAAATCTTAGAGTAATATAAATTAAAAAAATCCACAAAAGTAAGAGACAAATTGCCTGGTGGTGGTCGCTTGCTGAGCAGTGCCCTCAAATCTCATCATGCTCTGATCAGTAGAATTTTATTGGTTTGTCATGCATATCACATGACCAGGACTTGTCATGTCCTTTTCTACTCCTTTGTCTATCGTGCGGTGTGATGGGTAATGCTCCAGCCATGTTTTTGGTCGATGTGAGAGTGACCTGCATAGTGTAAAGAAGCAAAGGTACTGTACGTGACAAGAAGAGGTAACGATTGTGGTGATTATGCAAAAGAAAGACAGAGAGGAAACGGTCTTATTGTCTGAGCAGTAGAACTTGATGGGCTCATCATGTTTGTCGCATGACCAGGACTTATCATGTCCTTTTTTACTCTTTTAGGTAGGTAGTTGTGGTGATTATACGAAAGAGATACAGAGAGCAAACGATCTTATGGTCTGAGCAATAAAACTTAATTGGTTCATCATGTGTGTCGCATGACCAGGACTTTTCATGTCCTTTTCTCTCCCTTTGTCCATCTTGCGGTGTGACGGGTAATGCTCCAGCCATGTTGTCGGTCGATGTGAGAGGTGACCTTTTTTGCTCTTTTACCTGTCGTGAGGTGTGATGGTAACTTGCAGGGTCTTGTGGCCTCCACAGTAAAACTTCATGGGTTCATCATGCATTTCGCATGACCAGGACTTGTCATGTCTTTTTTTCTCCCTTACCTGTCATGAGGTGTGATGGTAACTTGCAGGGTCTTGTGGCCTCCACAGTAAAACTTCATGGGTTCATCATGCATTTCGCATGACCAGGACTTGTCATGTCTTTTTTTCTCCTTTACCTGTCATGAGGTGTGATGGTAACTTGCAGGGTCTTGTGGCCTCCACAGTAAAACTTCATGGGTTCATCATGCATTTCGCATGACCAGGACTTGTCATGTCCTTTTTTCTTCCTTTGTCCATCGTGCGGTGTGACAGGTAACGATCCCGCCATAGTTTGAGTCGATGTGAGACTATGTTTAATGACATAAATGACAAATATGGTCAAATATGGTCTTAAAATTTGCAAATGGTGGTATAATGCCATTTGATAAGATATGAAAAACAAACAAACTAAACCAACCTTCAGTCTCTCCTTTTGTGTTGCCTTGAAATTTGAATCCCATCCATCACGGCAGAGCTCTGTGCATTTTTGTGCAATGCTGTTCACAGTACTGTGGTGCATTGCCTTTGCAGCCTCTGGGATTTTTTGCAGTTTCTGGATTATATCGTGCAGGAGGTCTCCCTTTCCAATCGCATCACAAACACCTTGCAGGTTGTTTGGCACTGGAACTTCTGTGTCTCTGTCACTTGACTGGATCATAAGTTTCACCTGAATAAGGTTTGGAGGATAAAAAAAGTACTAGTCAACACAAATAACAACACTATTTAAAAATGTTTATTTTTGCTCTTGACTTGTGTTAACTGGTTGCAAAGTTAAAAAAATAAAGAGACAAATTGCCTGGCGGTGGTCGCTTGCTGAGCAGCGCCCTCAAAGTCTCATCATGCTCTGATCAGTAGAATTTTATTGGTTTGTCATGCATATCACATGGCCAAGACTTGTCATGTCCTTTTCTACTCCTTTGTCCATCGTGCGGTGTGACGGGTAATGCTCCAGCCATGTTTTTGGTCGATGTGAAAGATGACCTGCATAGTGTAAAGAAGGTACTGTATGTGACAAGAATAGGTAACGATTGTGCTGATTATACAAAAGAGAGACAGAGAGGAAACGGTCTTATTGTCTGAGCAGTAGAACTTGATGGGCTCATCATGTTTGTTGCATGACCAGGACTTATCATGTCCTTTTCTACTCTTTTACCTGTCGTGAGGTGTGATGGTAACTTGCAGAGTCTTTTGGTCTGAGCAATAAAACTTAATTGGTTCATCATGCATGTCACATGACCAGGACTTGTCATGTCCTTTTCTACTCCTTTGTCCATCGTGCGGTGTGACGGGTAATGCTCCAGCCATGTTTTTGGTCGATGTGAAAGATGACCTGCATAGTGTAAAGAAGGTACTGTATGTGACAAGAATAGGTAACGATTGTGCTGATTATACAAAAGAGAGACAGAGAGGAAACGGTCTTATTGTCTGAGCAGTAGAACTTGATGGGCTCATCATGTTTGTTGCATGACCAGGACTTATCATGTCCTTTTCTACTCTTTTACCTGTCGTGAGGTGTGATGGTAACTTGCAGAGTCTTTTGGTCAGAGCAATAAAACTTAATTGGTTCATCATGTTTGTCGCATGACCAGGACTTGTCATGTCCTTTTTTGCTCTTTTACCTGTCGTGAGGTGTGATGGTAACTTGCAGAGTCTTGTGGCTTCCACAGTAAAACTTAATGGGTTCATCATGCATTTCGCATGACCAGGACTTATCATGTCCTTTTTTCTTCCTTTGTCCATCGTGCGGTGTGACAGGTAACGATCCCGCCATAGTTTTAGTCGATGTGAGACTATGTTTAATGGTCTTGGGGAAAATAATGTAATAGTTGTGATTAAAAGAAAGAGACAGAAAAAAAAGGCATCGCCTTATGATCCCTTCCACTTCGATTATTATGGTCAATAATTCCAGTATATTGTTTTTTTTCAGTAATTTTAGCTTGCTGATTACCTGCTTCTGGGTGCTGTTCACTCCCGTAACCTGCAGGAGCTTGCAGACTCGCCCATACACATTGGACGAGCGACATGTCCCGTCCATTTGTTTCATGATCTCCACTTCACCCCGAATGAGCAGGAGCTCACGAACAATCATCATCCTTCCAGTTTCCTTCTGGCATTACAAGCTATGCACAAAAAAATACAAATAAAAATACAAACGGTCTTGTGGTCTCTGCAAAAGAATGTAATTGTTGTGATTATAAGAAAGAGAGATAAAGAGGAAAAGATCTTATGGTCTGTGCAGTAGAATTTTATTGGTTTGTCGTGAATGTCACATGACCATGACTTGTCATGTCCTTTTCTACTCATTTGTCCATCGTGCGGTATGACGGGTAATGCTCCAGCCATGTTGTCTTGTTGTCTGTCGATATGAGAAATGACCTCCATAGTGTGAGGAAGAAAAGAGAATGTTTGTGAAGAGAATAGGTAGTTGTGATGATGATAGAAGAGAGATACATAGAGCAAGCGATCTTATGGTCTGAGCAATAAAACTTAATTGGTTCATCATGTGTGTCGCATAACCAAGACTTGTCATGTCCTTTTTTCTTTACTTTTTACTTTTGTTCTGATTTAGGGGACTTGCAACAACAATGTGTCTTGTGTACTGCGGAGATTATGACCATGGGTTTGACATTTAAAATGCAGTAATTTATTAATGTATCTAGGAGCCTGACCATTTAACGCTTTAAAGACTATCACCAACATCTTGAATTCAATTCTTTGGCGTACGGGCAGCCAGTGCAAGTCTCTTAACAATGGTGTAACATGGGCAAATTTTGGAAGATTACAAATCAATCTTGCACATGTATTTTGAACCCGCTGTAACTTTACTATCTGTGAGTCTGGTAATCCGTACAGTACACTATTACAGTAATCGAATTTACTCGTAATGCATGCATGAACTACACTTTTCATGCTATCTTGATCGAAATATTTATGAATGCGCCTCAGATTATAAATCATGTGATATGCTGATTTGCATACACTAGTAATTTGTGAATCCATGCTCAAATGGGTATCGAATAAGACTCCTAGGTTTCTTACGCTTTCCAGCCATAGTTTCAGTCTATGTGAGAGATGACCTGCAGAGTGAACAGAAAATGTTTGTTAACAAAATAGTTAACAATTCTAGTGATTGTAAGACAGTGTGTGATCTTATGGTCTTGGCAAAAGACATGACCCTTTTTGCTCTTTTCCCGTCGTGAGGTGTGATGGTAACTTGCTCGGTCTTTTGGTCTGTGCAGTAAAACTTAATCGGTTCATCATGCATGTCACATGACTAGGACTTGTCATGTCCCTTTTTGCTCTTTTACCCGTCATGAGGTGTGATGGTAACTTGCAGGGTCTTGTGGCCTCCACAGTAAAACTTAATGGGTTCATTGTGCATTTCGCATGACCAGGACTTGTCATGTCCTTTTTGTCTCGCCCACCGGAGGTGAAGGCGAGACTAAGGGATCCAAATGGCGTCCGTCCGTCGTCCGTCGTCCGTCACAAATGTTAAAGTTTACCTGCAAGACTCTCTTATGATCCATAACTTGGCAACTGTTACAGCAATGGCAGCCACACTTGGTTGATAGAAGCACTAGGGGTATCTTCATGTTATGGTGTTGTCAGAGGTCATGTGATAATGTCAAAGGTCATTTGAGGTCATATATTAAAGAGTATGTGCAAGACTCTCTTTTTCTATGTTAAAGTTTACCTGCAAGACTCTCTTTTGACAAATAACTTCACATAGGTTGCTTGGATTACAACCTAACTTGGGTCATAGATGCACTGGGGGTACCTTCATGTTATGGTACCGTTGGAGGTCACAGGATAAGGTCAAAGGTCATTTGAGGTCATACGTTAAAGTTTACCTGCAAGACTCTCTTTTGACAAATAACTTCACATGGGTTGCTTGGATTACAACCTAACTTGGGTCATAGATGCACTGGGGGTACCTTCATGTAATGGTACCGTTGGAGGTCACAGGATAAGGTCAAAGGTCATTTGAGGTCATACGTTAAAGTTTACCTGCAAGACTCTCTTTTGACAAATAACTTCACATGGGTTGCTTGGATTACAACCTAACTTGGGTCATAGATGCACTGGGGGTACCTTCATGTTATGGTGCCGTTGGAGGTCACAGGATAAGGTCAAAGGTCATTTGAGGTCATACGTTAAAGTTTACCTGCAAGACTCTCTTTTGACAAATAACTTCACATAGGTTGCTTGGATTACAACCTAACTTGGGTCATAGATGCACTGGGGGTACCTTCATGTTATGGTGCTGTTGGAGGTCACAGGATAAGGTCAAAGGTCATTTGAGGTCATACGTTAAAGTTTACCTGCAAGACTCTCTTATCACACATAACTCATCACATGTTGCTACAATGGCAATCAAACTTGGATGATGGATGCACTGGGGGCACCTGCATGTTATTGTGCTGTAAGAGGTCACATGATAAGATCAAAGGTCATTTGAGGTCATACATTAAAGTTTACTTGCAAGACTCTTGGTGAAGGCTTCCTAACTTGTGCACAGAATTGTGTGAGCATGTGTGAGCATTACTGATGTAGATTTAGGCAAACATTACTCATGCACATTTATGCAAATTTATTCAAAGTCACTATTTTGCACCTAATTTTGATGTTGTCTGTTTAAAGTTGCTTATTTGTTTGTTTCAGTTTTTCACAGGTTTTACAGGCAGGCACTACCTCTTAGGCAACAAAGGAGCCCATTTATTTTATGGCAACATGGCGTATACATGTAATAGATGTGGAAAGTCATTCCAGTTGAGAGCGAACCTCCAGAAACATTCATGTAATATTTGCTTCAAATGTGCATTTGAAGCTTGTTCACACTGGTCATGGGCATCTCGATTAGCACTTGTGCTTGCTTTCATATTATCGCATACATGACCTTCCTTTCTTTGAAATGAACTAAATTGCTTTTTACACTTTGTACAAAATGTACAAGAATGACTTTTAAGTCTGACTTCAGAGCAATATGTAAAACCTGTGAAAAACTGAAACAAACAAATAAGCAACTTTAAACAGACAACATATGACAACATCAACAACATATGATATGTGATTTGTGATCTGTGATCTGCGTCCGTGTCGCGGGTGCCGGGCAACATTTTGCACTTGAAAGAATATTAACTTGAATTTTAAAACTATACATAAATACTCAGTGCAAGGTGGCTGAAGGATCACAGTGTTTTGTGTTCTCTTCAATTTTACGCATGCATTTTACTTTTACGGTTATATGCACTATTCAATTTGCAATAAAAGGTTTTAATCACTAATGCTTTCAAGAAATGTTTCTCTAAATAATAAGCTCATTATGACACTACATTGTACAAATCATCTAGAACCCTCAGCTGGACTGCAACCACAAACATATTTAACCTTCCCACATATACAATATCAATGCCATAATATTACTCATATCTGTTCAAAATTGTTGCTTTTAAACTCTCTCTAATCATTCACTTTTCCCCTGACAGGTTATCAAGTCTCCAAAAAAATTATTCTACTTTGTTCACTTTACATGCATGCCTTATTACAATCATAATGTTCAGCATTATTCATGTCTGTTGACAACTTTCTTATATAAACGTATCAATTTTAGAAACTTTATTCCATGTTCAGTTTTCAACTGCAGCACTAATTTTAACCTTTTTACATTTCTATGCCCCCCAGAGACAAAGTTTACTTCGCCTCTATTGTGCAACTGATTATCATCCTGTTTTGTCTTTGTCTAATCTAATAGAACCTGGTGGAGGCTTTTTATTCCATCTCAAAGAAGGGGGAAGGTGGGGGAGGGGGAGTAGATAGAGGAAGTAGCATTGTGTGAAATAGCCCTTCTCATTTATGGAATGTTACATTCTATGGCAGATATTTCACAATCAGCCAGGGATACAATTCTTTTGCGTAGCAACGGAGATCGCGATATTTCTGGTTATTTTCGCAAGTGGGCGAGACACAATATTGCTAATGCCTTGTTTTCTCTTTTACCCGTCATGAGGTGTGATGGTAACTTGCAGAGTCTTGTGGCCTCCACAGTAAAACTTAATGGGTTCATCGTGCATTTCGCATGACCAGGACTTGTCATGTCCTTTTTTCTCTTTTACTCGTCGTGAGGTGTGATGGTAACTTGCAGAGTCTTGTGGCCTCCACAGTAAAACTTAATGGGTTCATCGTGCATTTCGCATGACCAGGACTTGTCATGTCCTTTTTTCTTCCTTTGTCCATCGTGTGGTGTGACAGGTAAGGACCCCGCCATAGTTTGAGGCGATGTGAGACTATGTTTAATGACATAAATGACAAATATGGTCAAATATGGTCTTAAAATTTGCAAATGATGGTATAATGCCATTTGATAAGATATGAAAAACAAACAAACCAAACCAACCTTCAGTCTCTCCTTTTGTGTTGCCTTGAAATTTGAATCCCATCCATCACGGCAGAGCTCTGTGCATTCTTGTGCAATGCTGCTCACAGTACTGTGGTGCATTGCCTTTGCAGCCTCTGGGATTTTTTGCAGTTTCTGGATTGCGTCGTGCAGGTCTCCCTTTCCAATTGCATCACAAACACCTTGCAGGTTGTTTGGCACTGGAACTTCTGTGTCTCCGTCACTCGACTGGATCATAAGTTTCACCTGAATAAGGTTTGGAGGAGAAAAAAAGTACTAGTTAACACAAATAACAACACTCTTATCACTCGCACCTGCGAGGTTTGGCAGTGCACGGGACAGAGGTGATTCTTGTCGGAACGTTTTCTTCCTTTGAGTGCGTTGCCTGCTTTGGCTTTGAGTTTGAGCTGGAGATGAACTTGAAGTTGTAGTCGGAGAGTCTTTGCTCAGCGTCTTGAAGCGTATGGCAGGACTTCCAGTTTGTAAGACAATTTTTGGTGGTGGTGTTTGTGGCTGTTTCTTGCTAAAGGCTTTATCTTGAAATTGGTGTGCAGCATTCAACTTTATTGACAGATGTAGTTGGTGGTACTGTTATTGATGACGTTAAGACTAGTTAGAGCTGGCGTATCTTGAGTCCCAGCATATGCAGGCAGGCCTGACCCGTACCCTGCGGCGGGGAAGGGAATGTTTAATCGAATTAGCTTATCTTCAATGTCTCGGTCCACTTTCTTGTAATTTCTACAAGTTACAATGCCTTTCTTGCGAAGAAAGCATATTCTGGCATTCATAGTCATGATCGGGATCACATGTTGAGTTTCCCTTGAACACGTACTTAGGATCGGAATGGATTGTTGTGGTTCTAGCTCGTGGTCCCTTGGAACGAATAGTCTAGAAAACCATATATGCATATTGATGACTTTACCAGTGACGATAGGCGCTCGGGCTGTGCCCTCGCCCATCAGTCCCCTTCGCGCAACCAGCAACTTGCCCGCTATAGCCCGGCGCATATCAGATAGGCTAGTTGTTTGGCGGACGGTGTGTTGCGGCATAAGTTAAGAAGTTCAAGGCTAGTGTAGACAAGGCCAACCGAAAGGGACTCACTTTCCATCGCAAATGTCATGGAATACACAGTCCGGAGTATCAGCAACACAGTTGCTGTGATTTCCTTGTTTACAAACATCATGTCCAGCAATGCTTTTCCAAATCTTAGAGTAATATAAATTTTAAAAATCCACAAAAGTAAGAGACAAATTGCCTGGTGGTGGTCGCTTGCTGAGCAGCGCCCTCAAAGTCTCATCATGGTCTGATCAGTAGAATTTTATTGGTTTATCGTGCATATCACATGACCATGACTTGTCATGTCCTTTTCTGCTCATTTGTCCATCGTGCGGTTTGACGGGTAATGCTCCAGCCATGTTGTCGGTCGATATGAGAGATGACCTCCATAGTGTGAGGAAGAAAATAAATGTTTGTGAAGTGAATAAGTAGTTGTGGTGATTGTACGAAAGAGATACAGAGAGCAAACGATCTTATGATCTGAGCAATAAAACTTAATTGGTTCATCATGCATGTCACATGACCAGGACTTGTCATGTCCTTTTCTCTCCCTTTGTCCATCTTGCGGTGTGACGGGTAATGCTCCAGCCATGTTGTCGGTCGATGTGAGAGGTGACCTTTTTTGCTCTTTTACCTGTCGTGAGGTGTGATGGTAACTTGCAGGGTCTTGTGGCCTCCACAGTAAAACTTCATGGGTTCATCATGCATTTCGCATGACCAGGACTTGTCATGTCTTTTTTTCTCCCTTACCTGTCATGAGGTGTGATGGTAACTTGCAGGGTCTTGTGGCCTCCACAGTAAAACTTCATGGGTTCATCATGCATTTCGCATGACCAGGACTTGTCATGTCTTTTTTTCTCCTTTACCTGTCATGAGGTGTGATGGTAACTTGCAGGGTCTTGTGGCCTCCACAGTAAAACTTCATGGGTTCATCATGCATTTCGCATGACCAGGACTTGTCATGTCCTTTTTTCTTCCTTTGTCCATCGTGCGGTGTGACAGGTAACGATCCCGCCATAGTTTGAGTCGATGTGAGACTATGTTTAATGACATAAATGACAAATATGGTCAAATATGGTCTTAAAATTTGCAAATGGTGGTATAATGCCATTTGATAAGATATGAAAAACAAACAAACTAAACCAACCTTCAGTCTCTCCTTTTGTGTTGCCTTGAAATTTGAATCCCATCCATCACGGCAGAGCTCTGTGCATTTTTGTGCAATGCTGTTCACAGTACTGTGGTGCATTGCCTTTGCAGCCTCTGGGATTTTTTGCAGTTTCTGGATTATATCGTGCAGGAGGTCTCCCTTTCCAATCGCATCACAAACACCTTGCAGGTTGTTTGGCACTGGAACTTCTGTGTCTCTGTCACTTGACTGGATCATAAGTTTCACCTGAATAAGGTTTGGAGGATAAAAAAAGTACTAGTCAACACAAATAACAACACTATTTAAAAATGTTTATTTTTGCTCTTGACTTGTGTTAACTGGTTGCAAAGTTAAAAAAATAAAGAGACAAATTGCCTGGCGGTGGTCGCTTGCTGAGCAGCGCCCTCAAAGTCTCATCATGCTCTGATCAGTAGAATTTTATTGGTTTGTCATGCATATCACATGGCCAAGACTTGTCATGTCCTTTTCTACTCCTTTGTCCATCGTGCGGTGTGACGGGTAATGCTCCAGCCATGTTTTTGGTCGATGTGAAAGATGACCTGCATAGTGTAAAGAAGGTACTGTATTTGACAAGAATAGGTAACGATTGTGCTGATTATACAAAAGAGAGACAGAGAGGAAACGGTCTTATTGTCTGAGCAGTAGAACTTGATGGGCTCATCATGTTTGTTGCATGACCAGGACTTATCATGTCCTTTTCTACTCTTTTACCTGTCGTGAGGTGTGATGGTAACTTGCAGAGTCTTTTGGTCTGAGCAATAAAACTTAATTGGTTCATCATGCATGTCACATGACCAGGACTTGTCATGTCCTTTTCTACTCCTTTGTCCATCGTGCGGTGTGACGGGTAATGCTCCAGCCATGTTTTTGGTCGATGTGAAAGATGACCTGCATAGTGTAAAGAAGGTACTGTATGTGACAAGAATAGGTAACGATTGTGCTGATTATACAAAAGAGAGACAGAGAGGAAACGGTCTTATTGTCTGAGCAGTAGAACTTGATGGGCTCATCATGTTTGTTGCATGACCAGGACTTATCATGTCCTTTTCTACTCTTTTACCTGTCGTGAGGTGTGATGGTAACTTGCAGAGTCTTTTGGTCAGAGCAATAAAACTTAATTGGTTCATCATGTTTGTCGCATGACCAGGACTTGTCATGTCCTTTTTTGCTCTTTTACCTGTCGTGAGGTGTGATGGTAACTTGCAGAGTCTTGTGGCTTCCACAGTAAAACTTAATGGGTTCATCATGCATTTCGCATGACCAGGACTTATCATGTCCTTTTTTCTTCCTTTGTCCATCGTGCGGTGTGACAGGTAACGATCCCGCCATAGTTTTAGTCGATGTGAGACTATGTTTAATGGTCTTGGGGAAAATAATGTAATAGTTGTGATTAAAAGAAAGAGACAGAAAAAAAAGGCATCGCCTTATGATCCCTTCCACTTCGATTATTATGGTCAATAATTCCAGTATATTGTTTTTTTTCAGTAATTTTAGCTTGCTGATTACCTGCTTCTGGGTGCTGTTCACTCCCGTAACCTGCAGGAGCTTGCAGACTCGCCCATACACATTGGACGAGCGACATGTCCCGTCCATTTGTTTCATGATCTCCACTTCACCCCGAATGAGCAGGAGCTCACGAACAATCATCATCCTTCCAGTTTCCTTCTGGCATTACAAGCTATGCACAAAAAAATACAAATAAAAATACAAACGGTCTTGTGGTCTCTGCAAAAGAATGTAATTGTTGTGATTATAAGAAAGAGAGATAAAGAGGAAAAGATCTTATGGTCTGTGCAGTAGAATTTTATTGGTTTGTCGTGAATGTCACATGACCATGACTTGTCATGTCCTTTTCTACTCATTTGTCCATCGTGCGGTATGACGGGTAATGCTCCAGCCATGTTGTCTTGTTGTCTGTCGATATGAGAAATGACCTCCATAGTGTGAGGAAGAAAAGAGAATGTTTGTGAAGAGAATAGGTAGTTGTGATGATGATAGAAGAGAGATACATAGAGCAAGCGATCTTATGGTCTGAGCAATAAAACTTAATTGGTTCATCATGTGTGTCGCATAACCAAGACTTGTCATGTCCTTTTTTCTTTACTTTTTACTTTTGTTCTGATTTAGGGGACTTGCAACAACAATGTGTCTTGTGTACTGCGGAGATTATGACCATGGGTTTGACATTTAAAATGCAGTAATTTATTAATGTATCTAGGAGCCTGACCATTTAACGCTTTAAAGACTATCACCAACATCTTGAATTCAATTCTTTGGCGTACGGGCAGCCAGTGCAAGTCTCTTAACAATGGTGTAACATGGGCAAATTTTGGAAGATTACAAATCAATCTTGCACATGTATTTTGAACCCGCTGTAACTTTACTATCTGTGAGTCTGGTAATCCGTACAGTACACTATTACAGTAATCGAATTTACTCGTAATGCATGCATGAACTACACTTTTCATGCTATCTTGATCGAAATATTTATGAATGCGCCTCAGATTATAAATCATGTGATATGCTGATTTGCATACACTAGTAATTTGTGAATCCATGCTCAAATGGGTATCGAATAAGACTCCTAGGTTTCTTACGCTTTCCAGCCATAGTTTCAGTCTATGTGAGAGATGACCTGCAGAGTGAACAGAAAATGTTTGTTAACAAAATAGTTAACAATTCTAGTGATTGTAAGACAGTGTGTGATCTTATGGTCTTGGCAAAAGACATGACCCTTTTTGCTCTTTTCCCGTCGTGAGGTGTGATGGTAACTTGCTCGGTCTTTTGGTCTGTGCAGTAAAACTTAATCGGTTCATCATGCATGTCACATGACTAGGACTTGTCATGTCCCTTTTTGCTCTTTTACCCGTCATGAGGTGTGATGGTAACTTGCAGGGTCTTGTGGCCTCCACAGTAAAACTTAATGGGTTCATTGTGCATTTCGCATGACCAGGACTTGTCATGTCCTTTTTGTCTCGCCCACCGGAGGTGAAGGCGAGACTAAGGGATCCAAATGGCGTCCGTCCGTCGTCCGTCGTCCGTCACAAATGTTAAAGTTTACCTGCAAGACTCTCTTATGATCCATAACTTGGCAACTGTTACAGCAATGGCAGCCACACTTGGTTGATAGAAGCACTAGGGGTATCTTCATGTTATGGTGTTGTCAGAGGTCATGTGATAATGTCAAAGGTCATTTGAGGTCATATATTAAAGAGTATGTGCAAGACTCTCTTTTTCTATGTTAAAGTTTACCTGCAAGACTCTCTTTTGACAAATAACTTCACATAGGTTGCTTGGATTACAACCTAACTTGGGTCATAGATGCACTGGGGGTACCTTCATGTTATGGTACCGTTGGAGGTCACAGGATAAGGTCAAAGGTCATTTGAGGTCATACGTTAAAGTTTACCTGCAAGACTCTCTTTTGACAAATAACTTCACATGGGTTGCTTGGATTACAACCTAACTTGGGTCATAGATGCACTGGGGGTACCTTCATGTAATGGTACCGTTGGAGGTCACAGGATAAGGTCAAAGGTCATTTGAGGTCATACGTTAAAGTTTACCTGCAAGACTCTCTTTTGACAAATAACTTCACATGGGTTGCTTGGATTACAACCTAACTTGGGTCATAGATGCACTGGGGGTACCTTCATGTTATGGTGCCGTTGGAGGTCACAGGATAAGGTCAAAGGTCATTTGAGGTCATACGTTAAAGTTTACCTGCAAGACTCTCTTTTGACAAATAACTTCACATAGGTTGCTTGGATTACAACCTAACTTGGGTCATAGATGCACTGGGGGTACCTTCATGTTATGGTGCTGTTGGAGGTCACAGGATAAGGTCAAAGGTCATTTGAGGTCATACGTTAAAGTTTACCTGCAAGACTCTCTTATCACACATAACTCATCACATGTTGCTACAATGGCAATCAAACTTGGATGATGGATGCACTGGGGGCACCTGCATGTTATTGTGCTGTAAGAGGTCACATGATAAGATCAAAGGTCATTTGAGGTCATACATTAAAGTTTACTTGCAAGACTCTTGGTGAAGGCTTCCTAACTTGTGCACAGAATTGTGTGAGCATGTGTGAGCATTACTGATGTAGATTTAGGCAAACATTACTCATGCACATTTATGCAAATTTATTCAAAGTCACTATTTTGCACCTAATTTTGATGTTGTCTGTTTAAAGTTGCTTATTTGTTTGTTTCAGTTTTTCACAGGTTTTACAGGCAGGCACTACCTCTTAGGCAACAAAGGAGCCCATTTATTTTATGGCAACATGGCGTATACATGTAATAGATGTGGAAAGTCATTCCAGTTGAGAGCGAACCTCCAGAAACATTCATGTAATATTTGCTTCAAATGTGCATTTGAAGCTTGTTCACACTGGTCATGGGCATCTCGATTAGCACTTGTGCTTGCTTTCATATTATCGCATACATGACCTTCCTTTCTTTGAAATGAACTAAATTGCTTTTTACACTTTGTACAAAATGTACAAGAATGACTTTTAAGTCTGACTTCAGAGCAATATGTAAAACCTGTGAAAAACTGAAACAAACAAATAAGCAACTTTAAACAGACAACATATGACAACATCAACAACATATGATATGTGATTTGTGATCTGTGATCTGCGTCCGTGTCGCGGGTGCCGGGCAACATTTTGCACTTGAAAGAATATTAACTTGAATTTTAAAACTATACATAAATACTCAGTGCAAGGTGGCTGAAGGATCACAGTGTTTTGTGTTCTCTTCAATTTTACGCATGCATTTTACTTTTACGGTTATATGCACTATTCAATTTGCAATAAAAGGTTTTAATCACTAATGCTTTCAAGAAATGTTTCTCTAAATAATAAGCTCATTATGACACTACATTGTACAAATCATCTAGAACCCTCAGCTGGACTGCAACCACAAACATATTTAACCTTCCCACATATACAATATCAATGCCATAATATTACTCATATCTGTTCAAAATTGTTGCTTTTAAACTCTCTCTAATCATTCACTTTTCCCCTGACAGGTTATCAAGTCTCCAAAAAAATTATTCTACTTTGTTCACTTTACATGCATGCCTTATTACAATCATAATGTTCAGCATTATTCATGTCTGTTGACAAACTTTCTTATATAAACGTATCAATTTTAGAAACTTTATTCCATGTTCAGTTTTCAACTGCAGCACTAATTTTAACCTTTTTACATTTCTATGCCCCCCAGAGACAAAGTTTACTTCGCCTCTATTGTGCAACTGATTATCATCCTGTTTTGTCTTTGTCTAATCTAATAGAACCTGGTGGAGGCTTTTTATTCCATCTCAAAGAAGGGGGAAGGTGGGGGAGGGGGAGTAGATAGAGGAAGTAGCATTGTGTGAAATAGCCCTTCTCATTTATGGAATGTTACATTCTATGGCAGATATTTCACAATCAGCCAGGGATACAATTCTTTTGCGTAGCAACGGAGATCGCGATATTTCTGGTTATTTTCGCAAGTGGGCGAGACACAATATTGCTAATGCCTTGTTTTCTCTTTTACCCGTCATGAGGTGTGATGGTAACTTGCAGAGTCTTGTGGCCTCCACAGTAAAACTTAATGGGTTCATCGTGCATTTCGCATGACCAGGACTTGTCATGTCCTTTTTTCTCTTTTACTCGTCGTGAGGTGTGATGGTAACTTGCAGAGTCTTGTGGCCTCCACAGTAAAACTTAATGGGTTCATCGTGCATTTCGCATGACCAGGACTTGTCATGTCCTTTTTTCTTCCTTTGTCCATCGTGTGGTGTGACAGGTAAGGACCCCGCCATAGTTTGAGGCGATGTGAGACTATGTTTAATGACATAAATGACAAATATGGTCAAATATGGTCTTAAAATTTGCAAATGATGGTATAATGCCATTTGATAAGATATGAAAAACAAACAAACCAAACCAACCTTCAGTCTCTCCTTTTGTGTTGCCTTGAAATTTGAATCCCATCCATCACGGCAGAGCTCTGTGCATTCTTGTGCAATGCTGCTCACAGTACTGTGGTGCATTGCCTTTGCAGCCTCTGGGATTTTTTGCAGTTTCTGGATTGCGTCGTGCAGGTCTCCCTTTCCAATTGCATCACAAACACCTTGCAGGTTGTTTGGCACTGGAACTTCTGTGTCTCCGTCACTCGACTGGATCATAAGTTTCACCTGAATAAGGTTTGGAGGAGAAAAAAAGTACTAGTTAACACAAATAACAACACTCTTATCACTCGCACCTGCGAGGTTTGGCAGTGCACGGGACAGAGGTGATTCTTGTCGGAACGTTTTCTTCCTTTGAGTGCGTTGCCTGCTTTGGCTTTGAGTTTGAGCTGGAGATGAACTTGAAGTTGTAGTCGGAGAGTCTTTGCTCAGCGTCTTGAAGCGTATGGCAGGACTTCCAGTTTGTAAGACAATTTTTGGTGGTGGTGTTTGTGGCTGTTTCTTGCTAAAGGCTTTATCTTGAAATTGGTGTGCAGCATTCAACTTTATGAGACAGGATTGACAGATGTAGTTGGTGGTACTGTTATTGATGACGTTAAGACTAGTTAGAGCTGGCGTATCTTGAGTCCCAGCATATGCAGGCAGGCCTGACCCGTACCCTGCGGCGGGGAAGGGAATGTTTAATCGAATTAGCTTATCTTCAATGTCTCGGTCCACTTTCTTGTAATTTCTACAAGTTACAATGCCTTTCTTGCGAAGAAAGCATATTCTGGCATTCATAGTCATGATCGGGATCACATGTTGAGTTTCCCTTGAACACGTACTTAGGATCGGAATGGATTGTTGTGGTTCTAGCTCGTGGTCCCTTGGAACGAATAGTCTAGAAAACCATATATGCATATTGATGACTTTACCAGTGACGATAGGCGCTCGGGCTGTGCCCTCGCCCATCAGTCCCCTTCGCGCAACCAGCAACTTGCCCGCTATAGCCCGGCGCATATCAGATAGGCTAGTTGTTTGGCGGACGGTGTGTTGCGGCATAAGTTAAGAAGTTCAAGGCTAGTGTAGACAAGGCCAACCGAAAGGGACTCACTTTCCATCGCAAATGTCATGGAATACACAGTCCGGAGTATCAGCAACACAGTTGCTGTGATTTCCTTGTTTACAAACATCATGTCCAGCAATGCTTTTCCAAATCTTAGAGTAATATAAATTTTAAAAATCCACAAAAGTAAGAGACAAATTGCCTGGTGGTGGTCGCTTGCTGAGCAGCGCCCTCAAAGTCTCATCATGGTCTGATCAGTAGAATTTTATTGGTTTATCGTGCATATCACATGACCATGACTTGTCATGTCCTTTTCTGCTCATTTGTCCATCGTGCGGTTTGACGGGTAATGCTCCAGCCATGTTGTCGGTCGATATGAGAGATGACCTCCATAGTGTGAGGAAGAAAATAAATGTTTGTGAAGTGAATAAGTAGTTGTGGTGATTGTACGAAAGAGATACAGAGAGCAAACGATCTTATGATCTGAGCAATAAAACTTAATTGGTTCATCATGCATGTCACATGACCAGGACTTGTCATGTCCTTTTCTACTCCTTTGTCCATCGTGCGGTGCGACGGGTAATGCTACAGCCATGTTTTTGGTCGATGTGAAAGATGACCTGCATAGTGTAAAGAAGCAAAGGTACTGTATGTGACAAGAATAGGTAATGGTTGTGGTGATTATACAAAAGAGAGACGGAGAGGAAACGGTCTTATTGTCTGAGCAGTAGAACTTGATGGGCTCATCATGTTTGTCGCATGACCAGGACTTATCATGTCCTTCTCTACTCTTTTACCTGTCGTGAGGTGTGATGGTAACTTGCAGGGTCTTGTGGCCTCCACAGTAAAACTTGATGGGTTCATCATGAATTTCACATGACCAAGACTTGTCATGTCCTTTTCTTTTCCTTTGTCCATCGTGCAGTGTGACAGGTAATGCTGCAGCCATGTTGTTGGTCGAAATGAGAAATGACCTGCATAGTGTGAGGAAGAAAAGAGAATGTTTGCGAAGAGGATAGGTAGTTGTGGTGATTATACGAAAGAGATACAGAGAGCAAGCCATCTTATGGTCTGAACAATAAAACTTAATTGGTTCATCATGTATGTCGCATGACCAGGACTTGTCATGTCCTTTTTTCTTCCTTTGTCCATCGTGCGGTGTGACAGGTAACGATCCCGCCATAGTTTGAGTCCATGTGAGAGATGACCTGCAGAGTGAACAGAAAATGTTTGTGAACAAAATAGTTAACAATTCTAGTGATTGTAAGACAGTGTGTGATCTTATGGTCTTGGCAAAAGAATGTAATTGTTATGATTATAAGAAAGAGACAGAAAAAGAAAGGTCATTGTCTTACGATCCCTTCCACTTCGATTGTTGTGGTCAATAATTCCAGTTTATTGTTTCTTAAGTAATTTTAGTTTGCTGATTAGCTGCTTCTTCGCTCTGTTCACTCCCCTAGCCTGCAGGAGCTCACAGACTCACCCGTACACAGCGGACAAGCGACACGTCCCGTCCATTTGTTTCATGATCTCCACTTCACCACGAATGAGCAGGAGCTCACGTACTTCATCATCCTTCCAGTTTCCTTCTGGCATTACAAACTGTGTACAAAAACTACAAATAAAAATACAAACGGTCTTATGGTCTCGGCAAAAGAATGTAATTGTTGTGATTATAAGAAAGAGAGATAAAGAGGAAAAGATCTTATGGTCTGTGCAGTAGAATTTTATTGGTTTGTCGTGAATGTCACATGACCATGACTTGTCATGTCCTTTTCTACTCATTTGTCCATCATGCGGTGTGACGGGTAATGCTCCAGCCTTGTTTTTGGTCGATATGAGAGATGACCTCCATAGTGTGAGGAAGAAAAGAGAATGTTTGTGAAGAGAATAGGTAGTTGTGGTGATTATACGAAAGAGATACAGAGAGCAAACGGTCTTATGGTCTGAGCAATAAAACTTAATTGGTTCATCATGCATGTCACATGACCAGGACTTGTCATGTCCTTTTTTCTCTTTTACTCGTCGTGAGGTGTGATGGTTACTTGCAGAGTCTTGTGGCTTCCACAGTAAATCTTAATGGGTTCATCGTGCATTTCGCATGACCAGGACTTGTCATGTCCTTTTTTCTTCCTTTGTCCATCGTGCAGTATGACAGTTAACGATCCCGCCATAGTTTGAGTCGATGTGAGACTATGTTTAATGACATTAATGACAAATATGGTCAAATATGGTCCTAAAATTTGCAAATGGTGGTATAATGCCATTTGATAAGATATGAAAAACAAACAAACTAAACCAACCTTCAGTCTCTCCTTTTGTGTTGCCTTGAAATTTGAATCCCATCCATCACGGCAGAGCTCTGTGCATTCTTGTGCAATGCTGTTCACAGTACTTTGGTGCATTGCCTTTGCAGCCTCTGGGATTTTTTGCAGTTTCTGGATTACATCGTGTAGGTCTCCTTTTCCAATTGCATCACAAACACCTTGCAGGTTGTTTGGCACTGGAACTTCTGTGTCTCTGTCACTTGACTGGATCATAAGTTTCACTTGAATAAGGTTTGGAGGAGAAAAAAAGTACTAGTAAACACAAAAAACAACACTATTTAAAAATGTTTATTGTTGCTCTTGACTTGTGTCAACTGGTTGCAAAGTTAAAAAAATAAGAGACAAATTGCCTGGTGGTGGTTGCTTGCTGAGCAGCGCCCTCAAAGTCTCATCATGCTCTGATCAGTAGAATTTTATTGGTTTGTCATGCATATCACATGACCAAGACTTTTCATGTCCTTTTCTGCTCCTTTGTCCATCGTGTGGTGTGACGGGTAATGCTCCAGCCATGTTGTCGGTCAATATGAGAGATGACCTCCATAGTGTGAGGAAGAAAAGAGAATGTTTGTGAAGAGAATAGGTGGTTGTGGTGATTATACGAAAGAGATACAGAGAGCAAATGATCTTATGGTCTGAGCAATAAAACTTAATGGGCTCATCATGTTTGTTGCATGACCAGGACTTGTCATGTCCTTTTTTGCTCTTTTACCTGTCGTGAGGTGTGATGGTAACTTGCAAGGTCTTGTGGTCTCCACAGTAGAACTTGATGGGTTCATCATGAATTTCAAATGACCAGGACTTGTCATGTCCTTTTTTCTCCCTTACTCGTTGTGAGGTGTGATGGTAACTTGCAGGGTCTTGTGGCCTCCACAGTAAAACTTAATGGGTTCATCGTGCATTTCGCATGACCAGGACTTGTCATGTCCTTTTTTCTTCCTTTGTCCATCGTGCGGTGTGACAGGTAACGATCCCGCCATAGTTTGAGTCGATGTGAGACTATGTTTAATGACATAAACTCTTCTTGCTTCTTCTCCCTTAGTGCAGTGAGAAGGGGAGCTTTCCAGCCATAGTTTCAGTCTATGTGAGAGATGAGCGGATGAGCAACAGGTCCCGTCCATTTGTTTCATGATCTCCACTTCACCACGAATGAGCAGGAGCTCACGAACGATCATCATCCTTCCAGTTTCCTTCTGGCATTAGAAACTATTCACTAAAACTACAAATAAAAATACAAACGGTCTTATGGTCTTGGCAAAAGAATGTAATTGTCGTGATTATAAGAAAGTGAGACAAAGAGGAAAAGATCTGTGCAGTAGAATTTCATTGGTTTGTCGTGAATATCACATGACCATGACTTGTCATGTCCTTTTTTCTTTCTTTTTCCATTGTGTGGTGTGACAGGTAACGATCCAGCCATAGTTTGAGTCGATGTGAGATCTATAATGACATAAACTCTTTTTGCTTCTTCTCCCTTAGTGCAGTGAGAAGGGGAGCTTCCCAGCCATAGTTTCAGTCTATGTGAGAGATGACCTGCAGAGTGAACAGAAAATGTTTGTGAACAAAATAGTTAACAATTCTAGTGATTGTAAGACAGTGTGTGATCTTATGGTCTTGGCAAAAGAATGTAATTGTTATGATTATAAGAAAGAGACAGAAAAAGAAAGGGCATTGTCTTACGATCCCTTCCACTTTGATTGTTGTGGTCAATAATTCCAGTTTATTGTTTCTTAAGTAATTTTAGTTTGCTTCTTCGTTCTGTTCACTCCCCTAGCCTGCAGGAGCTCACAGACTCACTCGTACACAGCGGACGAGCAACAGGTCCCGTCCCTTTGTTTCATGATCTCCACTTCACCACGAATGAGCAGGAGCTCACGAATGATCATCATCCTTCCAGTTTCCTTCTGGCATTACAAACTATGCACAAAAACTACTAATAAAAATACAAACGGTCTTATGGTCTTGGCAAAAGAATTTAATTTAATTTGTCTATCGTGCGGTGTGACGGGTAATGCTCCAGCCATGTTGTCGGTCGATGTGAGAAATGACCTCCATAGTGTGAGGAAGAAAAGAGAATGTTTGTGAAGAGAATAGGTAGTTGTGGTGATTATACGAAAGAGATTCAGAGAGCAAAGGATCTTATGGTCTGAGCAATAAAACTTAATGGGTTCATCATGTATGTCACATGACCAGGACTTGTCATGTCCTTTTTTCTTCCTTTGTCCATCGTGCGGTGTGATAAGTAACGATCCAGCCATAGTTTGAGTCGATGTGAGATCTTTAATGACATAAACTCTTCTTGCTTCTTCTCCCTTAGTGCAGTGAGAAGGGGAGCTTTCCAGCCATAGTTTCAGTCTATGTGAGAGCTGACCTGCAGAGTGAACAGAAAATGTTTGTGAACAAAATAGTTAACAATTCTAGTGATTGTAAGACAGTGTGTGATCTTATGGTCTTGGCAAAAGAATATAATTGTCTTGATTTTAAGAAAGAGAGACATAGTGGAAAGGTCTTATGGTCTGAGCAGTAAAACTTGATGGGCTCATCATGTTTGATATTTGCAGGAGCTCACAGACTCACTCATACACAGCGGATGAGCAACAGGTCCCGTCCATTTGTTTCATGATCTCCACTTCACCACGAATGAGCAGGAGCTCACGAACGATCATCATCCTTCCAGTTTCCTTCTGGCATTAGAAACTATTCACTAAAACTACAAATAAAAATACAAACGGTCTTATGGTCTTGGCAAAAGAATGTAATTGTCGTGATTATAAGAAAGTGAGACAAAGAGGAAAAGATCTGTGCAGTAGAATTTCATTGGTTTGTCGTGAATATCACATGACCATGACTTGTCATGTCCTTTTTTCTTTCTTTTTCCATTGTGTGGTGTGACAGGTAACGATCCAGCCATAATTTGAGTCGATGTGAGATCTATAATGACATAAACTCTTTTTGCTTCTTCTCCCTTAGTGCCGTGAGAAGGGGAGCTTCCCAGCCATAGTTTCAGTCTATGTGAGAGATGACCTGCAGAATGAACAGAAAATGTCTGTGAACAAAATAGTTTACAATTCTGGTGATTGTAAGACAGTGTAGGATTTTATGGTCTTGGCAAAAGAATATAATTGTCTTGATTATAAGAAAGAGACACATAGTGGAAACAGTCTTTTGATCTTTGCAGTAGAACTTAATTGGTTCATCGTGCTTTTCGCATGACCAGGACTTTTCTGCTCCTCAGTCCACTGAATGATGTGATGGAAAAAGCAGCTCTTGTGCTCTTGGCAAAAGAATGTAGTTGTTGTTATTATTAAAAAAGAGACATAGAGGAAAAGATCTTATGGTCTGTACAGTAGAATTTGATTGGTTTGTCGTGAATATCACATGACCAGGACTTGTCATGTCCTTCTCTGCTCATTTGTCCATCGTGTGGTGTGACGGGTAATGCTCCAGCCATGTTGTCGGTCGATATGAGAGATGACCTCCATAGTGTGAGGAAGAAAATAGAATGTTTGTGAAGAGAATAGGTAGTTGTGGTGATTATACGAAAGAGATACAGAGAGCAAGCGATCTTATGGTCTGAACAATAAAACTTAATTGGTTCATCATGTATGTTGCATGATCAGGACTTGTCATGTCCTTTTTTCTTCCTTTGTCCATCGTGCGGTGTGACAGGTAACGATCCCGCCATAGTTTGAGTCGATGTGAGACTATGTTTAATGACATAAACTCTTCTTCCTTCTTCTCCCTTAGTGCAGGGAGAAGGGGAGCTTTCCAGCCATAGTTTCAGTCTATGTGAGAGAAAGAGAGACAGAGGAAACAAACTTATCGTCTGAGCAGTAGAATTTCATTGGTTCATAGTGCATGTCACATGACCATGACATTTTTGTCCATCGTGCGGTGTGACAGTTAATGCTCCGGCCATGTTATGTGCCGTACATTTATTTTTTCCTTGGCACAAAGTGGTAGAGCTTAAGCAGGGCTGTAAAATGTGTTCATATTTTTCATGATCTCTTTTTCCCTGTCAGAGAAGTTGGAGTGTGGTAATAACTTCCTCACAAGAAGGTGTGACATAGTCAGATTGTACTTCAGTAGGTTAATTCCAATTTCCTTATAGACTCTTGGTCGTTCAGAAGCTGAATCTCTTGTGCAAAACGTTGCATGCACCATGAAGATGTGTTTCGGTCCACTCTGTGCGCGGTGGCACATCAGTCCCATTGCCAAAAATATTCAGTGGAATAAATAATTGCAGTGAGCCAGGAACCTTGCAACTTCTCTACGTCTGGTGCTGCAATCTTGGGCCCAAAATGTCTATCAGGTTCATACACCCTTGCCGAATAAACCTGTCTTTGCGGTACAGTTCCGCATCCCCAAACTCCAGAGGCTCCTGACGGTCACGGAAAACTCTCTCGTGTCTTAATGGAATACACAGACCATTCTGCCTTGGCCTGCAGTTTCAGTCTCTTCCATTGATCTTTTAACTCTTTTAACTCCCGACGGCGATCGCCGTTCCTAGCCCAAAAGCTCCCCTGGAACCCCAGCCATGCCTTGTTCTTTGCCGAAGTCATCTCCAAGTCGTTCTTTCTTTTTAAAAATAGCTCGTAGAATTTTCTAAAAACCTCGTAGAATTTTCTAACAATTGTACCACTAGGCCAGTTTTTCGGTTCATGCATTATGGCTCGCACTTTCTCATTGTTTTCAACAGTAACTTCAAATGATGAACTGTCCGCTATTTTACACGGAAGCTTTCTTATGGTTGTTTCAAGATTGTGGTCTTTCTGAAGATACAATTTTACGTCCTCGCAAGATTACTAAAATCGTTACTACTCGTTTACTAAAATTATACCTTTTTTTTTTTTTGCCAGTAGTAAGGATAGCGTTCATTCACAGATGGAGCACCCTATCCTTACTACTGGATGAATGCCTAGATTTTCTTTGTAAGTTAAATACATCTCTTGTTTTATTATTGTACTTTAAATAGATTGCTCCTCTACATCCAGGAAATAAATGGTAAGCAAGAATGAGAGCATGGAGGTGATGATGAACTCAGGGTTAATCCTTATAATTATTATGAAAATTTCAATACAAAACGTTGGTAGGGAATCAATAATACATTCATTCCCCCCACAAAAAAAAAAAAATGTGTGTCAACACTGTATTTGCTTGCCCATTACGCATGGATGCCTTCAATTCTTGAGCAGCGTGAAATAGTTCCCTTAAAGGTTGTGCCTTTCTACATGTTTGGTCCAGGAGGATTGATTCCCTGCTCTTGCTTTCCTCACTAGTGACATCTTGAACAACACTTTCTACTACCTCCTCAACATCAAGTGTTTCAACAAACACTATGTCACTCTTACTTTGACGTGATGGTTTGCTAAAAGCAGAGAACAGGATCTTCTTAGCCTTGTCTTCCAACGACTAGATTTTAATGAAGAGGCATCAATGCCTTCCAAATCTTGCACCTCTTTATTGAATAATCTGTTTAACTCAATTAGTCACAGAATCTCTTTTCCTTTGATTATCCTCTCCTCAACCACTTTACTGCAAAAACTCTGGTATGGTTTCTCATACAATTGCTGAGAATTTTCTACTTTTGTCTCAGGCGTATGCACTTCTTTAGTATACATTAGGTAACATGACTTGTGATACTTTGCTTCAATTACAACAAGATCTTGATCCTTAATATCTAAGAGCAACCTTTGATCTTGTTTCGTCATTGCAGCATTCAGCAATTGTCCTCCATTCATAGTTTCACACTTCATTAATCTTTCAACCTTTCTTTTCCCTGTTCCCGAGTCCTTCACATACTGGTTCGTCCTGCAAATGACACATCTTACACATGTTCCCATCCTGTAGCAGATGGTACTCGGTTATCAACTGAGAAGCAAAGACATCTCTTGGAGGGTTCTCTATCTCACAGATTTCGTAGGCCTTGATGCCTAAGTGGTGGTGCTTTTTTGTAAGGATGCATTCTTTTGCATGACAGGACTTCATGTTGACTTTGTGCAATACTCACATTTGGCTTCTCGCTGTTTGGGAACATCTCCCTGTAGTTTGCTTTCACATACACGCATATAGCCTTAACTTGGCTTTCCGTGTAGGTGATCCTGGTACCACCCTGAGCGGTACAGTTCAGTGCCCCCCCAACTCAAGTAGCTCCCAACAGTCGCGGAACACTCTCTCACGTCTTAATGCACGATTTGCTGGCTCGTTTACTATAATTATACCTTTAAAGGTGGCCATCTTGGATCACAATGGTATCTACGATTGATTTAAACCATTATATTATTGATTTGGAATCAAGTTATTTTTCTCCCTCCAGGATTTTTTCCCGTTTTTATGAGAAAATGCTTTTCGGCCACATTCCAATTGCCTTTAATTATTTGATTTGATTTCATTTATTTAACCATTATAAAATGCCTTTTTGTCTTTTCTCAGCCATGATAATTCAAACAATTAACAACCGATGTTCATGTGTTTATGACTACGAGAGATATTCTGCTCCAAATGTTTACTTTATGTTGGTCACATGGGTAAAAAAAAGTCATAAGTTCTGCTCAGATCAATTTCCTTCATGTCGGAATATTTTATTTGCCTTTAAGGCCAAGTTTTGCCACTTCTTGCTGCATCTCTCCCATATCCTAAATAAATGCTTAGTCAACTCTCAGACGGTGACTGGGGTCCGTGTCATTGCTTGGATCATTGCATTACCGTCAATGATGTGGGCGGAGGAATCAGGTTGTGTAACGGTGTGACCCACTTCTATGATGTGCATGAGTTTGGCCTTGATGTTTTTGGCGGGTACTCCATCTGCAGTTGCAAGGCTCCAATAACTGGGTTGAGTGTGTTTTCCCCGGCCATCAACATAGATAGCTCATGCATCATTGCAAGCAGTATAAACCAGCCAAACACATCTATAATTGTTCCTGCAGCCTTTCTCCCATGGCTTCTCTCTTCTTTTTTTTTTTTTAAAGAATTTTGCACAGGCAACATATATTTTACAAGAGGTGGGGACATTCACTTAAATGAACAAGGACATGATGGTGGAATGCAGAAGAGAGAGAAAGCAAGAACAAAATAAATCTATGATGGAAAATTGTATTTAAAATCCATCCAATAAGTGATATGAGAGGCTCATTTTGTACTTGTTTTGAACCGGCTGTCGCGATATTTTTTGGCATGTGACACCATCTTGTGCCAGAGGTCCCTCAAGTGGGAGCCTGTTGACTTTTTGGTTTTGGATGATAGGGGTACCCCTTGGGACATGATGACCCTTGCTGCCTCCTCCTATGCTTCTTCTAGTCTTTTGTCTGAAAATAAAGACAGCAAAAAAATTGCCATGTAAGAAAACAAAGTATATCAAATTACATCACATTTAAGAGCTGGTGGCCAACTCGCAATACCAATTCAAACAGCTTGAAGTTAAGAAATATTATCCAACGGAATTCTACAATCTGGTGACCTTGGTGATGATTTTGGATGCTGCAAACTTCATGGGAAGAGCTGAATATACCTGAAGGCTTTGTAGTCAGATGAAATATC
The DNA here is from genome assembly GCA_963669155.1 of Arbacia lixula. Lineage (NCBI taxonomy): Eukaryota > Metazoa > Echinodermata > Echinoidea > Arbacioida > Arbaciidae > Arbacia > Arbacia lixula. The sequence goes on from OZ022580.1 coordinate 10,447,793, forward strand.
ACAAATACATGTCTTAGATTTTAGGGAAAGGGCTTTCTGGGGTAATTTCAATTTACAAAGACATTTTGGCCAGTAGTAAGGATAGCATGCTCCATCCTGTAAATAAATGTAAATTAATGAAAATTCATTTACAGATGGAGCACCCTATCCTTACTACTGGATGGATGCCTAGATTTTCTTTGTAAGTTAAATACATCTCTTGATTTATTATTGTACTTTAAATAGATTGCTCCTCTGCATCAAGGAAATAAATGGTAAGCAAGAATGAGAGCATGGAGGTGTTGATGAACTCAGGGTTAATCCTTATAATTATTATGAAAATTTCAATACAAAACGTTGGTAGGGAATCAATAATACATTCATCCCCCCCCCAAAAAAAAAAAAAAATATGTGTTAACACTGTATTTGCTTGCCCATTACGCATGGATGCCTTCTATTCTTGAGCAGCGTGAAATGGTTCCCTTAAAGGTTGTGCCTTTCTACATGTTTGGTCCGGGAGGATTGAATCACTGCTCTCGCTGTCCTCACTAGTGACATCTTTGACAACACTTTCTACCACCTCCTTAACATCAAGTGTTTCAACAAACACTATGTCACTCTCACTTTGACGTGATGGCTTGCTAAAAGCAGAGAACAAGATATGATCTCCTAAGCCTTGTCTTCAAACGACCAGATTTGAATGAAGAGGCATCAATGCCTTCAGATCATGCACCTTTTTAATGAATAATCTATTTAACTTAGTTAGTCGCAGAATCTCCTTTCCATTGATTATCCTCTCCTCAACCACTTTACTGCAAACTCTGGTATGATTTTTCATACAATTGCTGAGAATTTTCTACTTTTGTCTCAGGTGTATGCACTAATTTAGTATACCTTAGATAACATGACTTGTGATACTTTGCTTCAATTGCAACAAGATCTTGATCCCTAATATCTAAGAGCAACCTTTGATCATGTTTCGTTGTTGCAGCATTCAGTAATTGTCCTCCATTCATAGTTTCACACTTCATTAATCTTTCAACCTTTCTTTTCCCTGTTCCCAAGTCCTTCACATACTGGTTCGTCCTGCAAATGACACAGCTTACTGGCAACACATGTTCCCATCCTGTAGCAGATGGTACTCGGTTATCAACTGAGGAGCGGCGACATCTCTTGAAGGGTTCTTTATCTCGCAGATTTCGTAGGCCTTGATGCCTACGGTGTGGTGCTTTTTTGTAAGGATGCGTTCTTTCGCATGATAGGACTTCATGTTGACTTTGTGCAATACTCACATTTGGCTTCTCGCTGTTTGGGAACATCTCCCTGTAGTTTGCTTTCACATACACGCATATAGCCTTAACTTGGTCTTCCGTGTAGCTGATCCTGGTACCACCCTGAGCGGTACAGTTCAGTGTCCCCCAACTCAAGTGGCTCCCAACAGTCGCGGAACACTCTCTCACGTCTTAATGCACGATTTGCTGGCTCGTTTACTAAAATTATACCTTTAAAAGCGGCCATTTGGATCAGAATGGTATCTATGATTGATTTAAACCATTATATTATTGATTTGGAATCAAGTTATTTTTCTCCCTCTAGGATTTCTACCTGTTTTGATGAGAAATAGCTTTTCGGCCACATTCCAATTGCCTTTAATTATTTGATTTCATTTCATTTATTTAACCATTATAAAATGCCATTCCTCTTTTCTCAGCCACGATAATTCAAACAATTAAACAACCGATGTTCATGTGTTTTTGACTACGAGGGATATTCTACTCTAAATGTTAATTTTATACTGATCACGTGGGTAAAAAAAAGGTCATAAGTTCTGCTCAGATCAATTTCCTTCATGTCGGAATATTTTATTTGCCTTTAAGGCCAGGTTTTGCCACTTCTTGCTGCACCTCTCCCATATCCTAAATAAAAGCTTAGACAACTCTCAGAAGGTTTCTAGGATCTGTGTCATTGCTTGGATCATTGCATTAACGCCAATGACGTGTACGGAGGACTCGTGTCGTGTAACTCTGTGACCCACTTCTATGATGTGCATTAGTTTGGCCTTTTCGGTTTTGGCGGGTGCTCCATCTGCATTTGCAAGGCTCCAGAGCATTAGGCCTAGTAGGTTTGCCATGATCCTCCCCATACAAAGCTCATGCATCATTGCAAGTAGTTGTGAGGTGTGATGGTAACTTGCAGGGTCTTTTGGTCGTGTGGTTCATTCTGCATTTTGCATGACCAGGACTTGTCAAGTCCATCGTGTGGTGTGACAGGTAATGCTCTGGCCATAGTTTCAGTCGATGTGAGACTGGGTCATGGTCTTAGTCATATTTGACCATTTCTTCTTTTTTAATTTGATATTTCTCTGAAAAATTGTTGGTCGACATTTATTATTCAAAACACAGTTTTAATTGATTTTAAACTAACTGATTTTGTGATCATAACCATTCTGGAATGGAATTAGTTAAAAAAATAAATAAGGGCATTCAAAAAACAAGTGCTTTTAATGAAAGAGTGTAATAAAATAGAGCACATCTAAGAACATGATACATACTGGACATTTGACACTACCTGTACCCTCTGCATAAAAACAAAATGCCCTATAGGTAAAGGATAATTGATCAATTATTCTTTTACAGTTTTAATCTTGAAATCATCTTTTGCAATACCTGTGCGGTTCCTATCTGTACGATGGGACAGGGCTTTTGTCTTCAACTCCTGCCACTTCTTTCTCGTCTCCACCCAGTCCCTTTCTGGGCCACCAGCAGCTCGCATACTCTCTATGGCCCTCGCCCACCCCCTCCTCTTGAGTTCCTCAAACTGAAAAAAAGAATTAAAAAAAAAAACATTTATCAAAGCACATCTATAATTGAAAAGATAAACTCAAAATTAAAATAAGTTCAAAATCCTCCCGTTCATTACAAGATCAATGCATACCTCCATATCCTAAGCTAATTGAAATTTAGAATTCATGAGTCTTCAATCACGTACCAAACAACATTGCTGTTTTTCACTCTTTTCAGTGACCTTGTGTGCTAATGGGTTGGCAGTTCTGCGCCTAAAGAATAGGGTGAAACCTTTATGATAATCTTTGGAGAGCTTGTGGTTGCTAAGGGAGGCTGTATCTTAGCAATGATTTGACCTTAAAACAAAATATCTGAGGTACAATTGATGCGGATTAAAAGAATATTGAAGGAGTACAGGTCACAAGCATCGTTTGATTTGACCTGGATTTATCCTACCTGCGGAATGGAACCATGATGTAAAGCCATCCTACGTACCCTGACTTCACAAAATCCTGCCTTGCCAAATAGTACCTCCTTGTTAGCTGCCACATAGTCCACAAGTGCTAACATTTCAGCCATGGAGAAATTGTGTTTTCTCTCTCTTTTCTGTCAGGATAAAATTGAAATCAAATGATAATTTTGGTTTGAATTCATTATGTATATAATACAAGGATATTGGATGACATCATGGTCAGTTATCATCATGCATTTTAAGCATAATATCAAACATTTCCCTTTTTGCTCTTTTACCTGTCGTGAGGTGTGATGGTAACTTGCAGGTCTTGTGGTCTGTGCAGTAGAACTTAATTGGTTGATCGTGCTTGATCTTGCTGATGCCATGACTTGTCTCTCGCTCAGTAAAGCAAAAACTGATCTCTATTCACTCTATAGACTCATATATACATCAATCTTGTTGGCTTATGTAGAATGTTTCATAGTTTTACAATTCATTAATCTCTCAGCCTTTCTTTTCCCTGTTCCCGAGTCCTTTTCTGTGACTATGAGAGAGAGAGGAAAACAGTGATCTCAAACTACATGTAAACATAAATATGCAAGTAGATCCAACTCACCTGTTACATGTCAGGTTCCTGACTTCTGAATCACCAGCCCCCAGTACCACCATACTCAGGAATTCATAGCCACTGCCGCTGGCACTTGCCCCTACCTCCCGCTCCGCTGCCTCCTCTACGACATACCACGATCTTGCTTTCACGCTCGATGTTGCTGATGCCATGACTTGTCTCTCGCTCAGTAAAGCAAAAACTGATCTCTATTCACAACTCTCAGACTCATATATACATCATTCTGGTTGGCTTACGTAGAATGTGGGGTGAAATGAAGGGTGATCGGGTCAAGCAAACAATTAGCAAAAGAACTATCCTTGTATAAGTGACCTACCGGTACTTGATCGAATAGTTTCAGTTTTACACACAACATCTTTTATCAAGCTTCCTCCAAGACTTTATTTTCAAATAAATTTACATATCAATAATTCAGGTAGTGTAATTATTTTTAGTGAAGTCTCTAAACTAGTCTCCACAATCTTTTCTCCTTTTGTACCTTTGTTGAACTATGTCCAGCTTTTCCAAAGTATTTGGCTTTGTGGCCCTTCATGTTTTCACACAGACATATGGCCTCTGTGCTCCAATTCCTGTTCCTTCCCTAAAATGGGCAAATTAACAAAAAAAAAAGGAGAGAGTTGTACCCAAGTGCTCATGTCATTGGGAATACAACGCCTCCTGCCGATATCCTCTTGAAATATCTTACAACAAAATATAGTAGTGATCATGTAATGTTTGATACCCTTAATGTGAAAACATTACCATAAAAAAGTATCCGCCCCATTTCAGATGTGATAAGGCCCATGAGAAGCGGCAGGCCTGATCCATTGCTCAGATGGACTCTATCAAGTGCCCATAGGTGGTGCTCCTTGCTCGGGAAGTGAAGAGCTCTTTATCAATGGCTCTGGACTCTACTTTGTCATTGTGCGACCTTGTGTTAGAAGCAGCAGGAATGGTCCAACAAGAAACCATTCATTTCTTTCTCACGTATCATTTTGTAGGCCCTGTGTCTTTTGTTATATTGATTATACTCTTGGAGTATTGTTAGCATGATATAAACAACTTTTTACTATCGACACAAATTCTTTTGAAGTAAATTCTAGCTAAGGCCCTAGGCCTAGCCTAGGTCATGTTTTTAGTTGATATGAGAGATGACCTGGATAGTGTGAGGAAGAAAAGGTACTGTACGTGACAAGAATAGGTAAAAAATTGTGGTGATTGTAAGAGAGAGAGAGAGAGGAAAACAGTGATATCAAACTCCATGTAAACAAAACTATGCAAGTAGATACATGTAACAATTCCAACTCACCTGTTACATGTCAGGTTCCTGACTTCTGAATCACCAGCCCCCAGTACCACCATACTCAGGAATGCATTGCCACTGCCGTTGGCACTTGCCCCTACCTCCCGCTCCGCTGCCTCCTCGACGACATACCACGATCTCGCTTTCACGCTCGATGTTGCTGATGCCATGACTTGTCTCTCGCTCAGTAAAGCAAAAACTGATCTCTATTCACTCTATAGACTCATATATACATCAATCTTGTTGGCTTACGTAGAATGTTTCATAGTTTTACAATTCATTAATCTCTCAACCTTTCTTTTCCCTGTTCCCGAGTCCTTTGCTGTGATTGTGAGAGAGAGAGAGGAAAACGGTGATCTCAAACTACATGGAAGCATAGATATGCAAGAAGATACATGTAACAATTCCAACTCACCTGTTACATGTCAGGTTCCTGACTTCTGAATCACCAGCCCCCAGTACCACCATACTCAGGAATGCATAGCCACTGCCGCTGGCACTTGCCCCTACCTCCCGCTCCGCTGCCTCCTCGACGACATACCACGATCTCGCTTTCACGCTCGATGTTGCTGATGCCATGACTTGTCTCTCGCTCAGTAAAGCAAAAACTGATCTCTATTCACAACTCTCAGACTCATATATACATCATTCTGGTTGGCTTACGTAGAATGTTTCATAGTTTTACAATTCATTAATCTCTCAACCTTTCTTTTCCCTGAGAGTAAAGGGTGATCTCAAACTACATGTAAACATAGATATGCAAGTAGATACATGTAACAATTCCAACTCACCTGTTACATGTCAGGTTCCTGACTTCTGAATCACCAGCCCCCAGTACCACCATACTCAGGAATGCATAGCCACTGCCGCTGGCACTTGCCCCTACCTCCCGCTCCTCTGCCTCCTCGACGACATACCACGATCTGGCCTTCACGCTCGACGTTGCTGATGCCATGACTTGTCTCTCGCTCAGTAAAGCAAAAACTGATCTCTATTCACAACTCTCAGACTCATATATACATCATTCTGGTTGGCTTACGTAGAATGTGGGGTGAAATGAAGGGTGATCATGTCAAGCAAACAATTAGCAAAATAACTATCCTTGTATAAGTGACCTACTGGTACTTGATCAAATAGTTTCAGTTTTACACACAACATCTTTTATCAAGCTTCCTCCAAGACTTTATTTTCAAATAAATTTACATATCACTAATTCAGGTAGTGTAATTATTTTTAGTGAAGTCTCTAAACTAGTCTCCACAATCTTTTCTCCTTTTGTACCTTTGTTGAACAGTGTCCAGCTTTTCCAAACTATTTGGCTTTGTGGCCCTTCATGTTTTCACACAGACATATGGCCTCTGTGCTCCAATTCCTGTTCCTTCCCTAAAATGGACAAATTAACAAAAAAAGGAGAGAGTTGTACCCAAAGTGCTTATGTTGTTGGAATACAACGCCTCCTGCAGATATCCTCTTGAAATGTCTTACAACAAAATGTAGTAGTGATCATGTAATGTTGTAGAATTAACGGGTGCTCGAGTGACGTCGGGGCCGAGGTAGAAAAGATGAGACAAGCCGGTATACCGACGTAGAGCAGTGAGGTCGCCGTAGACGTCGTGGTATAGGCCGTCCTTTGAAGATCAGAGTTGCGGTGAGTCGAACTTCTGAACGAAAGCTGCCGAAGCGATAGACGGGCCGGACTGACAGCTCCCAGTGGTAAATCTAGCCATGTCGGTGTCGATTGCAACACACCACTGGAAGACTGCCAGCCCGCCGGAGACGGCAGGAAAAGAGTAGAAGTGCCGTGAGGCGTGGGAGAGTTCTCGTGTCCGGAGAAGCGTGCTGACTCAATCAAGGTGTATATCGAGAGTGATGAGATTCGCTGGGCGATGCGAGGAGCGCGTATAGTCAAGGGACCACGTGTGTTGAAGTGCACGTAGGCAACGATGCGCGATAGGTTGAAACAACGCACATGGACAGAATACATTAACAACAAGCAATAGAATTGCGTAATGTGGAAAATTACTTGAGAACACATGGCAAACGTACATGGAAAAACACAGAGCATGAAAATGAAGAGTGAAGAGTCACTACAATGTAATAAAAAATTATCCGCCCCATTTCAGATGTGCTAAGGCCCATGAGAAGCGGCAGGCCTGATCCATTGCTCAGATGGACTTGTAGCAGCTCAACTATTATCTCCGTGAATATATTGGGCTGAGACTTTGACAAAGGACCCCCCCTGAAACTGAAACACTATTCTTCCCGAAGTCTGTTGTTTGTCACCTACTCGTGGTATTTCCGGTAATCGCCCGACCACGGTCAAAACATCTGACCAACCGCGGTCGGCAAATAAACTTTCTTACACCGCAGAGCTCCGAGAAAGTTTACCACAATGGACAATGATTAACGATGCGCTCCCGAACAAAGAAGCCGCCCACGAACATATTGTAGCCTCATCGGAGAAACTTCACTTCTTCATCTACTCTCGGTGAGTCAACACATATATTTCTCCAGCGTATCTTGCACTATATTCAGTGGTGATACACGACCATCAAATTGGTGACCCCGACGTGATCCAGCAAGATATATACTTCGAACAAAATACGTAATCCGACAACGATGTCTACCACTACACCGACCGAATCGACGATGGAGGAGTCACCAGCAACATCAACATCGACGACGACCAGCATCGCCGCGTTGGGCGTTAAACTCCCACCTTACTGGCCGGCCGACCCACACGTGTGGTTTGCGCAAGTTGAGGCGCAGTTCTCCACCAGAAGGATAACGAACGAAGATACGAAATATTCGTATATAATCGCAGCACTCAACCCGGAAATTGCCCAAGAGGTACGTGACCTCATCATCAGCAAGCCGCCATCGACACCCTACTCCACACTGAAGGAGGCACTAATCCGCCGGACATCGGCGTCGGAGCAGAAACGCCTCCAACAGCTGCTAACGGAGGAGGAGCTTGGCGATCGCAAGCCATCGCAGCTGCTGCGACGTATGCGGCAGCTCCTAGGTGATCGCCAGTTGGAGAGCTCTATTTTGAAGCAGCTTTTCATTAACCGTCTTCCTACCAACGTTCAATTGATTCTTGCATCCACCAGCGAACGCATGGACATCGCGGAACTAGCTGACATGGCGGATAAAATTGTCGACATCGCCACAGGTGTGACTGTCAATGCTGTCGCGTCACCAGCCGCCCAGCCAGCTTCGACAGTTGCACAACTGCAAACAGACGTTCAGCAGTTAGCAGCACAGGTTAGCGCTCTGAGTTTCGAACTACGGCGGCGTGAACGAAGTCGGTCACGATCAGGCCAGCGCGGCAGTTATCGTAGTCGCGGACACCACGACCGCTCACCCAGCCCTCGCCCACGCAGCAGTGACAACGGTACATGCTGGTATCACGCTACGTATGGCGATCAGGCCTATAACTGCCGCGCACCCTGCACGTACGGCCGCACATACGACCGACAGCTCGACCAGGGAAACGCCAACGCCAGCGAATAGGTGCGACTGATTTCGCTGGCTCATCATCGACCACTCAAAGTCGCCTCTTTTACGTCACGGATCGTCAGACACGTCGGCGATTCCTGGTTGACACGGGGGCCGAGGTGTCGGTTATCCCGCCGAGTAAACAGGACCGACAACGACCACGACCGGGACCACAGCTGTGCGCCGTCAACTCCACGCCCATCAGGACGTACGGCGAGAAATCGCTTGCACTCGATGTTGGCTTGAGAAGGAGTTACAAATGGATATTTGTAATTGCCGACATTTCAACGCCAATATTGGGAGCCGATTTTCTGCGTCATTACGGCCTGATGGTCGACGTCACTCAACGGCAGCTGATCGACCCGACGACGACACTCAAAATTCAAGGCGTGCTTTCATCTGCCCAATCTCCTCATCCGTCACTCGCCAAAGCCCCCTCGGTGAAATTCAACGACATTTTGGCAGATTACCCCACGATCACCAGGACGAATTTCACCGACACCGCCATCCGACACTCGGTTACGCACCATATATCGACGACGGGTCCACCGGTCGTTCAGCGCCCGCGACGTCTTGCGCCTGACAAGCTCGCAATCGCCCGCGCTGAATTCGACCACATGATGGAGCTCGGCATCATCCGCCCATCGGAGAGTAACTGGGCGTCACCCCTCCACATGGTGCCGAAACGTACGGAGGGTGATTGGCGGCCATGTGGTGATTACCGAGCACTCAACGCTATCACACGCCCGGATCGATACCCCATCCCGCATATTCACGATTTTGCGGTGATGCTGGCAAACAAAACCGTATTTTCGAAGATCGATCTCGTCCGCGCATACCACCAGATCCCTATTGAGCCATCCGATATCCATAAGACCGCGATTACGACACCGTTCGGGTTATTCGAGTTTACTCGGATGCCTTTTGGCCTCCGGAATTCGGCCAACTCGTTTCAGCGATTCATCGACGAGGTCACGCGCGGACTCGACTTCTGCTACGCCTACATCGACGACCTGCTCATCGCCAGTGACAGCATGGGGGCTCACGAGCATCATCTCCGCGCCCTTTTCGATCGGTTGGCAAGTTACGGCGTCGTGATCAATCCTGCCAAGTGCGAGTTTGGTGTGGCCTCGCTCGAGTTCCTCGGTCACCGCGTCGACCACGAGGGCATCCGGCCGCTCGAGAGCAAGGTCACATCGATCCGTGATTTCCCCTTGCCCACGTCTGTGCGCCAGCTGAGAGCCTTCTTGGGGTTGGTGAATTTCTACCGCCGATTTATCCCCCACTGTGCCGACATCGTCCACCCGCTCAACGAGCTACTGAAGTCGAAGAACACGCGTTCTTTCCATCTTTCAGAGCAGGCACTTCACGCCTTTGAAGAGGTCAAACGTTCCCTTGCACGGGCTACCATGCTGACCCACCCTCAACAAGGCGCCCCGCTGAATGTTGTCGTCGACGCTTCCGATGTCGCGATCGGGGGTGTTTTGCAGCAGCGGATCGGCAATGAATGGCAACCCATCGCATTCTTCTCCCAGAAGCTCAAATCAGCTGAAACACGGTATAGTACTTTTGGGAGAGAATTGCTCGCAATATATCTCACGATTCGCCATTTTCGCCATGCTGTTGAGGGGCGCGATTTTCACGTCCTAACAGATCACAAACCCCTCACCCATGCACTATCGGCAAAGCAAGATCGATATTCGCCGCGTGAAATTCGCCATTTGGATTTCATTTCCCAATTCACGGCAGATATCCGACATGTCAAAGGGGCGGACAATGCAGTCGCCGATGCGTTATCTCGGATCGACATCAACGCTCTCATGAACCCGCCCACCGACATCGCTTCATCGCCACCACTTGACTTCCAGCTCGTTGCCCGGCAACAGAAGGACTGCGAGGAGTTGGCTGCATTGCGTAGCCATGGCAACGCCTCGTCCCTCAAGCTCGAGTCCGTTCCCATTCCGGGCTCCGCGGATACACTCGTCTGCGATATGTCTACGGGTCAACCGCGCCCGTACGTTCCCACTGCCGCGCGGAGAGAGATTTTTGACCATATTCACAACCTCTCTCACCCCGGTATACGCGCCACGCAACGCCTCATCACACAACGCTTTGGCCCAAAATGAACAAAGATGTACGCCGCTGGGCTCAAGCATGCATCGCGTGTCAGCGCTCGAAAGTCAACCGACATGTTAACGCCCCGCTCTCTACCTTCACCACGCCCGATGCCCGTTTCGACCACGTTCACGTGGATATTGTGGGCCCTCTCCCGCCAAGCGAGGGTTTCACTTATCTACTGACCTGCGTGGATCGTTTCACACGGTGGCCGATCGCGGTTCCTATCGCCGACATCACAGCCGACACCGTCGCCCGCACGCTCATCACGCACTGGATAGCGCACTATGGCACTCCATCGACGATCACCACTGACCGTGGACGCCAATTCGAATCTGCGCTGTTCTCATCAATCATGACATTGCTCGGTGCACGACGCATCCACACTACCGCCTACCATCCATGCGCTAACGGGATGGTAGAGCGCTTCCACCGCCAACTGAAATCGTCCCTCAAAGCCCGTTGTCATGTGAAATGGACCGAGAGCTTGCCGCTAGTCTTGCTTTCCATTCGGACCACGATCAAGCAAGACGTCGGGCACTCTCCGGCGGAACTCGTATATGGCACGACCCTTCGCCTACCTGGTCAATTTGTGGACGGACCGCCTCCTCCCGACGTCATCGACGCCACCGACTACGTCCACCGACTGCAACGCACGATGCGCGCTATTCGGCCGTCTCCGCCACGACAGCAGCAACGATCTTCCCATCTCCCCGACGAACTGAGAACCTGTACCCACGTGTTTGTCCGACATGACGCCGTCCGCAAACCGTTGCAACCCCCGTACGACGGCCCGTATCGCGTCGTAAACCGCGCTGACAAGCATTTTACCATTGACATCAATGGTAGAACCGACACCGTCAGCGTCGACAGGCTTAAAGTCGCGCACATCGATCCATTGCCCGTTTCGCCTTCGAGCTCGACTTCGATATCGCCAACCGCTCCAGTCCACGTGGACGCTACCCCCTCGACCACGCCCGCCGCCGAGCTGCCAAGCCGACCGCGCACCCGCTCGGGCAGGAAAGTTCATTGGCCTGCACGGTTCGAACACTTTAAATTCATTTAATGGGCATTATTCGTGCCTGTACTGTTTTTCGTAACTTGTTTGCCCTTTCAAACTTTTCGACCGTTCTCGCACCTTATTTTATGTTCATGATGTTTCATCGGTCCGACGACATTCGACTTAACATTCACGTCCATCATAGTTTCGAATCGTTTATTCATCGTTCGCATCATTTTCGTATGACGCTCTCTAGGGGGGAGCTAATGTAGCAGCTCAACTATTATCTCCGTGAATATATTGGGCTGAGACTTTGACAAAGTACCCCCCTGAAACTGAAACACTATTCTTCCCGAAGTCTGTTGTTTGTCACCTACTCGTGGTATTTCCGGTAATCGCCCGACCACGGTCAAAACATCTGACCAACCGCGGTCGGCAAATAAACTTTCTTACACCGCAGAGCTCCGAGAAAGTTTACCACAATGGACAATGATTAACGATGCGCTCCCGAACAAAGAAGCCGCCCACGAACATATTGTAGCCTCATCGGAGAAACTTCACTTCTTCATCTACTCTCGGTGAGTCAACACATATATTTCTCCAGCGTATCTTGCACTATATTCAGTGGTGATACACGACCATCAAAGACTCTATCAAGTGCCCATAGGTGGTGCTCCTTGCTCGGGAAGTGAAGAGCTCTTTATCAATGGCTCTGGGCTCTACTTTGTAATTGTGCGACCTTGTGTTAGAAGCAGCAGGAATGGTCCAACAAGAAACCATTCATTTCTTTCTCACGTATCATTTTGTAGGCCCTGTGTCTTTTGTTATATTGATTATACTCTTGGAGTATTGTTAGCATGATATAAACAACTTTTTACTATCGACACAAATTCTTTTGAAGTAAATTCTAGCTAAGGCCCTAGGCCTAGCCTAGGTCATGTTTTTAGTTGATATGAGAGATGACCTGGATAGTGTGAGGAAGAAAAGGTACTGTACGTGACAAGAATAGGTAACAATTGCGGTGATTATAAGAGAGAGAGAGAGGAAAACAGTGATATCAAACTCCATGTAAACAAACTATGCAAGTAGATACATGTAACAATTCCAACTCACCTGTTACATGTCAGGTTCCTGACTTTTGAATCACCAGCCCCCAGTACCACCATACTCAGGAATTCATAGCCACTGCCGCTGGCACTTGCTCCTACCTCCCGCTCCGCTGCCTCCTCTACGACATACCACGATCTTGCTTTCACGCTCGATGTTGCTGATGCCATGACTTGTCTCTCGCTCAGTAAAAAAAAAACTGATCTCTATTCACAACTATCAGACACACGTAGAATGTGGAGTGAAATGAAGGGTGATCATGTCAAGCAAACAATTAGCAAAAGAACTATCCTCGTATAAGTGACCTACCTGTACTTGATCAAATAGTTTAAGTTTTACACTCAACATCTTTCATCAAGCTTCCTCCAAGACTTTATTTTCAAATAAATTAGACTTCTGAATCACCAGCCCCTAATACCGCCATACTCAGGAATGCATAGCCACTGCCGCTGGCACTTGCCCCTACCTCCCGCTCCGCTGCCTCCTCTACGACATACCACGATCTTGCTTTCACGCTCGATGTTGCTGATGCCATGACTTGTCTCTCGCTCAGTAAAGCAAAAACTGATCTCTATTCACAACTCTCAGACTCATATATACATCATTGTGGTTGGCTTACGTAGAATGTGGGGTGAAATGAAGGGTGATCATGTCAAGCAAACAATTAGCAAAAGAACTATCCTTGTATAAGTGACCTACCGGTACTTGATCAAATAGTTTCAGTTTTACACACAACATCTTTTATCAAGCTTCCTCCAAGACTTTATTTTCAAATAAATTTACATATCAATAATTCAGGTAGTGTAATTATTTTTAGTGAAGTCTCTAAACTAGTCTCCACAATCTTTTCTCCTTTTGTACCTTTGTTGAACTATGTCCAGCTTTTCCAAACTATTTGGCTTTGTGGCCCTTCATGTTTTCACACAGACATATGGCCTCTGTGCTCCAATTCCTGTTCCTTCTCTAAAATGGGCAGATTAACAAAAAAAGGAGAGAGTTGTACCCAAAGTGCTTATGTTGTTGGAATACAACGCCTCCTGCAGATATCCTCTTGAAATTTCTTACAACAAAATATAGTAGTAATCATGTAATGCTTAATACCCATAATGTGAACACATTACCTTAAAAACTTATCCGCCCCATTTCAGATGTGATAAGGCCCATGCGAAGCGGCAGGCCAGATCCATTGCTCAGATGGACTCTATCAAGTGCCCATAGGTGGTGCTCCTCACTCGGGAAGTGAAGAGCCCTGTATCAATGGCTCTGGGCTCTGCTTTGTCATTGTGCGACCTTTTGTTAGAAGCAGCAGAAATGGTCCAACAAGAAACCATTAATTTCTTTCTCACATATCATTTTGTAGGCCCTGTGTCTTTTGTTATATTGATTATACTCTTGGAGTATTGTTAGCATAATATAAACAATTTTTTACTATCAACACAAATTCTTTTCAAAGCTGTGTTTTGGTCCACTCCGTGCACGGTGGCACATCAGTCCAAGACGGCCCCATTTCCCAAAAAATTCAAAACAGTGAATAATTGCAGGGAGCCAGGAACCGCATGACTTCTCTGAGTCTGGTGCTGCAATCTTGTGCCCAAAATGTCTATCAGGTTCATACTCCCTTGCCGAGTAAACCTGTATTTGTGGTACAGTTCAGTGTCCCCCTACTCAAGTGGCTCCCAACAGTCGCAGAACACTCTCTTATGTCTTAATGCACGATTTGCACGATTGCTCCGATCAGGTTGATGAGAAATAGCTTTTCAGCCACCTTGCAATTTGCCTTTCATTTATCCATTTCATTTCATTTGACTGACGAGGTTTCTGCATTCAGTTGTGCTGTTATGTTCTCCCATACATTTTGTTTTGTCCTTGGCACAAACTGTCGAGCTTAAGCAGGGCTGTAAAATGCGTTCATACATGCATCATATCTGATAAGAACAAGGTTAAAGAACAAATTATCTTGTACTTGGACTTGAAATACCTGTAAATTTCCTTCTGTTACTTGAAATAACTGTATAATTCTTTCTTGAATTTGAAGTACTTGTATAATTCTTTCTTGAAATTTTTACAAGCGAAATCACCCGCAAATATATAGCAGTATACTCTATCTGATGGTGCTACATATTCTAATGTTATTGCTAAAACTTAAATATTTCATTTACCTCAGGAATGAATAATGAAACTATACATCTTGTGTAACCTGTTTTCTTTTACCTCACTTTTTGACTTGCAATATGTCATAATATTGTGTGGGATCAGTGGTCGTGATGGTCCCTTTTGCTGGGGGAGGCAGTGGTCACAGAATACCAATCATTCCATTGTAGATATCTTTCTTGAGGGCAATGCAACAAGTACTGAATTTCACAATTTTGCACAAAATTTGATGAACAAAGTCTGGAGTTGATCCATCAATTGGTTTGAGATATTGTAAGAAAAAAGCCATAAGCACAGTTTTCACTCTATGACATATCTGACCTCTTGACCCCATAATCTAAAAAGATCACATTTTGGCAACAGCAAGTATTGTAGATCTAATAGTAATACTTCTGTAAGGAGACGAACCTTTTCACCGTCTCCATAATACCGGATAAGGCTCTGCGTCAGTGTATCCTTATTGGACCGGATTAAGTTCATACATCCACTCTGGACAATAAAATCGAAGTGGGTGGCAACAAGCTCATCAGAGCTAGCTTCAGATATCTGAATGGAAAGAGGATAGAAAAATGTAGGTATGTGGGAATATTAAACCAGACTTGACTATTGATACCATTGATGATTTTGAACTTATACTGTGCTTTAGGGACTGGCGGATATATATAAGTTTACTGTTCTGACATTCTGGAAAGTGATTGTGTCATAGGATATTTTCTTTCTCTTACTATATGATACATGCATGAACATTAGCAGGAAATGGGTAAAGGGGAGGAGTATGATATAGCTGTGAGATGGAGCTATCACAGTGACTTGGTCATCCAATTAAAAAAACTAGATGGGTTCTCGACTGCGTGCAGTCAAAATTATGCCTCCGTTACATTATTTGAAATCATACGTGATTTATTGGAATCAATTTATCAATCTGTGCTTGAGATGATGCGATAACCATATATTTCTGGATGAGCTCTTTGACTGTATACTGATCGGCCATTTCCATTGTGCATGTTTAGTTTATGTGACAAGTTAGAACAGTTGAAATCTTTATGCAACCTGGCCAGTGTGGGGTGAATAGTGTAACTGGAATGACTGTCATTCTTGAATGAAGTAAATTTGAATGATTTAACATACAATACAGTAATTTTATGTTGCAATAATGACAATGCCTTGATTTATAAATATATTGCCGAATATTTTTATTGACTGGAATAAACTTGATGAAACTAATGTGATGTTTTGTGTGATATTTTGTAAGATTGGATGATTTGATAGAAATGTGGGTCAAAATTAAGTTGCTCTAAAATAGAAATGCGCTTGTTGTTACATATGTTGTTACATATGTATGTTTGTAGAGAATGATAAAATCCTGGCGGTGTTTATGAATACATGGTACAATATATTTCATTCCAAAATAAATCAATATTCCTCACTAAAAACACACAAAAAGACAACATGAGACACTTGCATAAATTGGAGCTGCAAATCACAGATTTTTTTTATTACACTTCAATTCAGTATTGAACTGAAAAAGAGAACACACAATAGTCATAAATTTGAACTCAAAATTACATGAAATGAACATTGCTGCACAAATTTACAGTGAAGTATAAAAGAAATTATACAAAACTTAATGGTGATAATGAAAATTTAGTGTCATATGATTAATTTCATAAATGTCCATAATGCATAACTATTCCCATAACTGAACTTTTATACCCTGCTAAAAAATTATAACTAGCAAGTCTAACACACTACACAACTAAAAACACATCACAATCGGTTATGTTTGCATTACTGTCAATTGTAATTGTATTCATTTTAAAAGCTAGAATGATTGGAATGAAAATGTTTTGATTATGTACTAGAATTCATAAATGGTTTAATTTGTGTCATAACTGTGGACTACAGAAGGCACTGGATCTTGTACACACATACAAATAATTGAAAGAAAAACATAACATACCAACATAAAAATTACAATTTTCATCTCAGAAAAAAAAATACTAGCAGTGTTAACAACCAGTGAACATCTTTGATCTTTGAAGCAATACATATACATATTGTCATGCAGATACATTCTCTCAGAATAGCATACAACTATTTTGGAGGAGAAATCCACTATTACAATGTACCAGATTATCAGATACATCATGTATATTCAACTCCCCATGATTCTGTAAGTTTTACTATCAAAAACAAATCAAAATAGTGGCAACTTGTTGTTATTAACATCTGTTCAATAAAAATGGTTATAATTCACTCTTATGATGTGTTTATGATCCGACAACAAGCAATTTTTACATATCTTTATTTCTTGATTCCGAAGCTCATAGGGACCACAAAGATAACGTATTGATAGGATAATAGGAATTGTTCATCAGGAACACAGTTTATGACATTTTGTGGCTTACTGCTTTTGCATAGCTTTGCATAGCTATACAACTCTTAAATCAGCTCTCCAAGCTATAATGACTTAAATCAAAGGTACGCACAAACTGTGCAACATTTGAAGCAGTCAATTATAAAATATAATCGGCAAATACTGAATTTTTTTCCCTGTGAATCAAAATGTGATTGAATCATAATGTCCTCATACCCACAATTGTATGAAAACTCAAAAAGAATTACTTTCTGGTGTATAGTTTTTCAAAATTAGTAGTACTGGCATGTGCATACGTTGTTATTTCCAATTAAAAGCCGACAGAATACATGTCAACAACTTAAATAAAGAATGAAAAGAATAAATCCATGTAATTTAATGTATGATAAGTAGTGTCATTTTGAAAGAGTACAACGTTGCACACATTGACATTGTCCATGTAGGATGTATAAAGACCAAACATGCTACTCCAAGCAAGAAAATTACCACGCAGCTGACAAAAAAACTTTGATAACTTGCATTATATCTCAGAGCATTGAAACAATTCGTGATCTTTAAGAAGGAAGATTTTCTCATTCTGTTCAATGTTATGACCTGTTCCTATAACATGTGATAAACATGCGATGGAAGCATGTTTTAATGAACTTAAACTTTCCTGAAGGGCACTACTCATGGAACACAGGAACCAGGAATGAACGAGTTGGAGGAAACACTCCACACTCATTTAGGATAAGTAACAACTTGAACTGAATACAATTAATTACTTCAAACTGAGAAACATACCATTTAATTCCTACAAACATTTATAGTCATTATCAACTGTCATGCGACCACTTATGGAGCTTAAATATCGGTTTTGAATGCATTAATGGAAAAGTTGCATAATTAAAAACTTACAACAGGCTTCGGAACTACAATGAAAACTATTGAATACAGATAATTATGCTTCACCATGCAAAACTGGAATTATCATATGACATGATTACCTCCCCATCTCCAATTACAGAAACTTAATTTTTCTTGCCTCCTCTTACCTTACCATAATTTAATAATGCATCAATTGAAATATTCAAGTTCTCCACTCATATTCCTGGTGGAAGGATTCTTTTAACAGCATCATCAGGCAAACACGACTTCAAATACACCTTTTCAAACTTTACAGGAACCATCGTAATGCAGTCTAACCTTCCTTACTTGTCCTGAAATGAATTGCCTTGATTATACTGGAGGGTGTTTCACCAAGCTGTTCGTAAGTTATGAACGACTTTACGAACGACTGGTGATCCCTTCTTGTGCTAAATGCGATACCACACTTTGTTCATTGAGAATCTGATTAAGCACAAGAAGGGATCACCAGTCGTTCGTAACTTACGAAAAGCTAGGTGACACACCCTCCTGGTCACATATCGTTATATGACAGTCAACATAATATTTCAAAATCATTCAATAACATCTTCACTGCATAATATACAGGACTTGCCGTTTGAAGGTGGGAGGGGGAAGGGGAAGGGAAGGGGGAGGAGAGGGGGAAGAGAGGGGGAGGGGAAAGAGAGGGGAAGGGGGAGGAGAGGGGGAGGGGTATTTAAGAGTGGACTCAGAGGAGGAATGGTAGAATAGTCTTGCGGCCACGTGGGTACTCCTTGAATTCCTTCTTGTAGTTACGATGCTTTCCGCCGGCCCAGATCGCCATCTGAGCGAACCCAGCCAGACAGAAGAGCAGCACTGCAGGGGGTAGAACAGGGAAGAGACAGAGACAGACTCACATTAACAATGCTGTTTAATTTACGTTGACACATCTGTGCATCGTTTTCAGTTGAGGTGGAAGTTGAATTCTTAGCAAAAGCAAGCCAATCTTATTTTCCTCTTCAAGACTCTCTCTTGTTGAGCGAATTCTGACAGGAAGAGGCATCTACAGTTACTTCTTCATACCTGAAGGGGATAGTTGAGAAAAGGGGTATGAGCTATAACACCCAGCCAAATATCCAATGAATCCTACAACTCAACTTTTCAATAATGTTTTCATTCTCCTCATAGGGTAATAAGGAAATTAATGCCATCATTATCTCTCACTTATGTGCTTTACTCAAATGTGAATCCAACCACCCCCCCCCCCCCTTCCCCTCCCCACTCCCTCTATCGTATGATCATATGATGAAACATGATGCTAAATCATAAGTTTAAGGCAGCCTTACCTGGTAGACACTGTGTCATGATGGCAAAGCTGATCCAGGCTATGGTCTCGTAGGTATAGTTAGGGCAGCTGACCAGGTGGAACATCATGGCAATAGGTTGACAGTAGGAACATGAACCCCCCACCCCTTTCCCCCTCATCAGTCCTTACTAGAGTAAGGCGGCCTTACCTGGTAGACACCGTGTCATAATGGTGAAGCTTACCCAAGCTATGGTCTCGTAGGTGTAGTTTGGACAGCTGACCAGGTGGAATATCAGGGCAATAGGTTGACAGTAGGAACATGAACCCCTCCCCCCTCCTTTCCCCCCTCCCCAGGCCTTAGAAGTTTAAGGTAGCCTTACCTGGTAGACACTGTGTCATGATGGCAAAGCTGATCCAGGCTATGGTCTCATAGGTGTAGTTCGGACAGCTAACCAGGTGGAACATCTGGGTCATAGGGTTACCGGTGGGGAACGGGATGCGCCTCTCCTTGGTGCCAGGGGGGCGCAGGTCACGCAGGGCAACGTGGATGCAGAAGTTGCCGTACTCACTCAACTGGAATCAAGGAAAACAAACAAATACTTCATTGGTTTTTATATCAAAGTTATGAAGAGCAAGAAGGGTGCAGAAGATGAAATACTTGCTTGAAAGGCTATTAATAATAACAAAGAATATCTTTAAAGCATACTTCAGCACATAAATGCACACAATAGGATTTTGAAATGTGAAAGCTGTACCACACCCTCTCACACAGGCACACCAGGGCCACATATCACAAAGAGTGAGTTGCAGTAGATAGCAACTTTGCGATCAATTGCAACTCTCCATATCACAAAAACCATGACAGCTATCTATTGAAAGTCCGAGCCTACATGATTCTGCAATCAATCGTATAGTTATGACACACCCAAACAAGGTACGATCGATATCAATTGCAAGTTACGATCCATATCGATCGTAGGTTCTTTGTGATACAGATTTACGATTGCTATATCCATCGTGCGATCAATCATAGCTCATTGTGGGTGAGCGCCAGGAACACCTTCGGCTAAGATATTACTTATGAACTAGCTAAGCAGTGATCACTAATCCTATAGGATCAGTAATGCTGCAATGGTACATTTAAATAGTACATAGATAATACCATGTAAGCACAATATAACTGTAACTGTGATCAATCATGACATTTACAATGGGTCTACATCTAATAGCACGTTGAAACTATAAACATTGTCACAGTTACTCACCAAAAACATGAATAGACCAAGGTAGACTTGCTTATTGCCCAACGCTGTGAAGAAAGTGCAAAACAAAATTATTAGTAAATGTTGTTCAGCATAATTTCCAAGATAAAAGCACTGGGAGAGGTGAAATTATGAGGTACACATGTTTATTATTTTACAGAATCTCTGAAATGAAGAGGAAAATTCGCTTTCTCAAGTCATGTTAGGAAGATTTCCATAACATAAGGATGTAATGGTTTATCATATGTTCAAACACGATGAGACAACATTATCAGCCATCAATTTTTTTATATTATTCACATTTACTAATGTGCAGTCAACTATATCTCAACGTGAAGCTAAGCATGGTTCCATATAACAGTATTCAAAGCATTGTCCTTGGGATCATACAAATACATTGTATTAATTAAACAAGAAGGACCAAGATTTGAATGAATACCTGTAGTAAATATGAACTCCCCTTGTAAACTGATTATACAACTTGAATAACATAAACAGAAACATTATGATTATCAATCAATTAGAAGCTGCAGTGTAATGCCTTTGTATACATGGCATGGTATTTCCATAAATATATTTTTCTTGTTAATCTTTCCCAACATACTTGGTGGGGTGTACAGAGGATGATTCAGGAAGTAAGCGATGAATGCTGCAAATCCCCAGTAGTAAATGGAATTCTGAAAAGGAAATGAAGAAAAAGGCCTTCTCAGAAATATCCCCATGTCATAAAAAGTACTCATTCATACCAATTACCATCCCAGAGTGGAACCCAATGCCATCAGCAGTCATAAACATTAATAACATACTTTTTGAATAAGATGCTTTCAAAACAGTACTTCTTTGAAACATTCAGAAGCAAAGCAATTTGTTTGTAACTTTTCTCATAGCGCTATCAACAGCGCAGTCCCTGTCCCAATACAGGCAAACCCCTTTATAACCAGGGGGTCGGGACCCATGATTTTTCCTCGCTATAGCCCATTGCTCGCTATAGCAGAAATTTCTGCTATACCCATTCTCGTTATATGAAAACAGAATACACGGTAACTTTTCTTAAATAGAATTTTAAAGAAAACACATGTCAGAATTGAGAACTTTACAGAAAATTACATTTCAAAATCATCTTTTTAATGAAAGGAAAGACCTGAAGTGAGTTGATATCCACTCTTGGAGCAAGTGTATTCTTATATTAATTTGCAAAACAACAATGAAATCATACTCAATGCAATACAATTGCAATGATTGGTATACTGTGCAATACCAATTAAAACAAAACTATTTACATCTCAACCAAGAACTGAATACATAAGGCAATCACTTTCATACTGAGGTAGCTAACAATAATATCCTTCCCATCTCGGTTCACTCTTGCATTACACAAAGTTTAAATCTAAAGCATGTTGTATAAGCTACATCTGGTCTCTGCATTAAGCAGGAGGGGGGGGGGGAGGTTACATCTACACATTATATCAGGATTTGGATAGGTATTCCTTTTTTGTAATCATTCGCTTCTTTTAAGTTGTTTTCATTGTGTCTTATTGTATATGTTTTGTATATTGTTATACCCTGTTATACAGTTCTTTGTGATTTGTTTTTATCCCAGGGCTCTTTGGCAGAGCAGTATACCAGACAGAAAAGACCATCCTGGTTCCTGGTTAAGTAAAACCTGCATCTTACTGCATATAATTTTCAATTATTGTACCTTACCATCAATGGTAACTACAACGAGCCAATGAGCTCTCACTACTGCACCAGGGCCATGGTAGTTACCATTGATGTTAAGTTACAATAATTGAAAACCTATATGCAACATGGCCCTGAAATGAATAGATATAAATTCAGATCCTACCTTGAAGATGTTGGTGATGGGCATGGTTGCATGTGAGAAGCGGTGGATGAAGACGGTCTCAAATAGTCTCTTCCCATAGTGGAGAGACCAACAGCCCATCGCTAGGCTGTTTGTGCAAAAAAAGTACAATCATACATGATCTGCTCAAGTTCCATTGATGAACATAATTCCAGCAATACACACAAATCACATAGAGCGGGCATGGTTTGGGAAGAATGGTTCATACATCTTTTTCTTCGTTTACTTTACTGTCCCACTCATGAAAAAAAAAAAGATTTCTCATGGTGCGTGTATTGGGAATATCATTTTCCCTCTGTCATTACCATCAAACTCATGGGGTTTACTTGAAAGACTTGCTTTGATAATCAATCTGAACTCAAGTACTGCAAATATGCACACAAGATGCTATGTTAAATCAATATACAAACAGCGAACATGTAGGCCGGGCTTGTTTTGCAAATAATATAGTTTGTTGAAATGCTGTAATGCACATTCATAACTGTGCACAATTTGTTTGAATAAAAAGCATCAAATACTTAATGCTAACACTTAAAGACAGCCCGTCCCTTTTTCAGATCACCACAAAACCATCGAAACATTAGCAAAACATATAGAGAAGTGTTAGCAAGCTGTATATTCATAATCTGAAACGGATAAGTAGTGTAAAATTCAAACAATGCACGTAAACAACGTCTGATTAATAGTCTTTACCTCAGGCTCTTAGCAGTTTGTGTTGAAATGTCTGCTTTATTGATTAATCTGTTTATCAAATTATAACATGCATTATGAAAAAATTGTTCTATAGATGGAATCATCTCCATGGTTTGATAATTACTCATAAAATTGGGATTTCACACACGCATAGTAACCACATAGATACTGTAACAAAGACTAATACTTTTTTCGTAGTACGAAAAAAGTCGGTTTCAAATTTAACGGCTGAATTTTTTCACATATACAGAAAACTTCAAAATGCTATATTCTTAGATATGGTCTTGAACCACACTTTCTTCAATTTCCGATCGTGATAGACGATTTCAAATTTTAAGCTTGCAAAAGGGACGGACAATCTTTAAATTTCTCCTCTCCCCCGACAATTTCACTTTATAACAAAAGGCAGCTAGCTATTAACGATTTATTTCTCTTCTTCATCAACTAACTAATATGATGTGGTATTCAAAGAAAGAAATAGATACAGGTTTCTGATCCTGGTAGCTTCTTCTTACTTGCACTCGAAGCTCCTTGGCAAGGCAGCGTCTACCCCATAGATGAGAGAGGGTCTCAGGTAGAACAGCAGGTACACAAACAGGGGACCTGAGTACTCTGTCAGGAACACCTGCAAAATAACATTCATTTGATTACTTTTTAGCATTACAAGGGGGTGTTTCATCAAGCTGTTTGCAATCTATGAATGACTTAACGCATGACTGGTGACCTGTTCTTGTTCTAAATGCGTTACCTCAATTTGTTCCTGTTTTAAAGATTTCAACTTTAGCTGATGGAAAATCATAATCATTGAGAATCTGATTTAGCACAAGAAGAGGTCACCAGTTGTGCATACAGTCATTCGTAGCTTACCAACAGCTTGGTGAAACACCATTCTGGTATCAGAGCATAGGAACTATAGCAGCATCTGCCCCAAAGGTGAGGGAGGGTCTCGGGTAAAACAGCAGCTACACAAAAAGGGGACAGGTGTACTCAATACAACAGGGCATGACAGAGATATTTTTTTTTAAATTTTAGCACTCTAAGCATTAAGAACGAGTACTTGTAACCATAATAACCAAGGACAAAATCCGAAGAGCAAATAAGAAAAGGAAAGAAATGTCCCATTATCTTAAGAATTAAATTTGACAAGTTTTTCAATTTCATTAATGTAATTACAATAAACAAGATTAATTTCCCCCCCCCCCAAAAAAAAAATGGCGCAAAATGGGAAACTTTCAAGCATTCCAAAAGGTATCCTTCAAATTAAAGAGTAATAATTTATATCTTCATCAGGTTATTGAGTAAGAATGTAACTGAAATGAGATGAGAAAGAACAAGATATTGTGCATTCGAAATTTAATTCTCACAGGAACACAGGAACATTCCAACACACAAACCAAAAGTTATCAAAATGGATTTACCACTTCATGGAAACAAATGCTTAATTTCTAGCCATTCTGTCTGATACATACCGTTGTCCAGCCAACTTGTGGACCCAAGTCCTTGAAGTAGATTTTATCTCCATGACCAATACCCTGGGATGCCAGAGTTACATCTCCCTTCAGTGTTTTACCCTCTACAGAAGGCAAGGTAAAAAAAAAAAAAGCAAACAGAACAACAGTGAATGACTTATCATTTTAATCCAGGTATACAAGATCAAAGTCCAACATATTATATAACCATCTAATAGATAAGAATGAAACAAGCACTCCGTAGGGAAAATGCATGCTAAGATATTTTCTTCTTTTCATCAAACACTCCATTTATGATCAAAATGAAAATGCCAGCAGATGAAATGCAATTCTCTTAAAATTGAAGGTAATGACAAATAGGGAAAGTCCATTTATATCTTAAGAGGCCTTAAACAAGCTACGCTATGCAATACATGTACCTGTTGGTGATTTTAAAAGTATGCTTGTGTGTGTGCTATATAAGCACATATATATTTGTCCTGATTGGGTCAAACCTACAGTTGTAGTTTGATGCAGGTGTCTCCATAAAGTGACCCCCTCATTTTCCTTAGAAGGCGATTGAACCTAGATGATCTGCTAAATTATCAAAATTACACTTGTATGGCAAAAATAATGAGTTATCAAGTTTTTACTTAGAGAAATACAGAGAAAATTATGGAGAAATCTCCGCTTCCTTGGTACTTTGTAAAACGTTGCAGAACATACTGCAGATTAAAAACATAATTTAGCTGTCTGTAGATCTTTTTCTTTGCCTTGTCCTAACTGGTTTCATAAAATGTACATCTCGCTTAACATGTCTTTACTTCCCTTGGTTTCACTACACACATACTTACTTGGCTCAGTCCTGTATGATTGACGATCAGGGTAGTACTTTCTTTCTAAACATGAAGACACATAGAAAACACAAAGAAATCAATCTCTCATATATTTCAAGAAAACTTCAAACTTCAAACTTAAAATATACAGGTGGCAAAGAGAGGGGGCAGGTTGTTTCTGATCACAAATATGTAATAAGTTATTCATAATACCATTCTGGTTCTAGAAAGCAAAAATAAACAATTTGAAAAAAATTACAATCTTGTGATAAATTTTAAATGAACAATGCAGTAATCTGGAAATACAAATTTGACACATCACAATTCTAATAGAAGTTGGGTTATATAGAATATGGCCGATAAATTTTGTACCATTTGTGCAAAATGGGAATACAGATAGGAAAATTCAAAGCAATCACTATTTTCTATCATCTCAGAGCAAAAACTGATTCCTAATTTCCTACCCACTTACTCTGTTCATAATATGCAGCTTTCACCTGGTCAATGGTGGCATCTTTAGCAAGCTGGAAGAAAAAAAATGCGAGCAAAGACAGGAAAACATTACTATCGAGTCATCATCGAATGCATTTTCAGGATTTAAACTGCCCTTATTTTTTTTACACTTTATGCATTATGATAATTGATGATTTCATTTTTCCTCTTCACATTACATGTGAGATGATTGCATGCATCATCACTGCAGATCTGCTCTGCCATGATCAAGGGTCGCACTGATCTGCTACTTGGTTGGAATATTGAAATTCCATCTACCGGATCTTTAATACTTGGCAGTCGGTCAATGAAATCCTTTCAAGTTTCAATATCTGTTATTACAATTCGGTAATATCTCTACAAACAATGAGCAAGATTGTAGGAAATGATAGTTTACTTACATTGGACAATTTCACCAACTCCCTCCCAGATCGAGCATCAACAACCGTGACCTGGAAAATGAGACATCACAAAATACATGTACACTACAGCTCAACAGAACTGGCATAGGGAAAGGGAAAGGGAAGAAAGGGAAGGAGCCGCAGTTTTAAACCGCGGTATATTTTGTCCAGTTCAGCATGAAACATGATGCTTTTTAGGCTAAAGCATCATGTTTCATGCTGAACTGGACAAAATATACCACGGTTTAAAACTGCAGCTCCTTCCCTTTCTTCCCTTATGCAAATTCCTTTGAGCTAGAGTGTAGAACTAGAAGTCCTATTGTATGAGTTCTTAATATTTTCTTTTTAAATTGTAACTAAGACAGACACATAATTTTGTTTCAATCTAAGGATAGATTTTAATTATATAGATCTACTTGAAAGAATGTTGGCAAATTTTTATGCAAAACATTTCCTCAGACAAGTGCAATATCAATATGTGCTAGGCTTACTGCGACCAGCCCGCTCACGCAGTGAGCGGGCTGCGTTGCACCGAGCATTGGTGCAAGGTAGTCGAGATAAGCAGTGATAAGTTGGTAAAATATCATCAATTATATTGCGCAGAACTTAAAGCTATTGGACACACCAACGGAGAATACTTACATGAATACTTCCGTAGTTGCTTTGAAGATGAATTTAGTCCATGATGGTTTTTTTTTCTTGAAAACATCCCATCGTACGGCGGTCAGAATTAATGCAGCTGGGAAACATGTATCTGAAGATTGCCGACTTTTTGAAGTTTACGCGCATGCGCCAGTTCTCTATACGATTCGTGTGTGTTACGTTTTCAACAACAATCCATTACCGTAGCACTCTTTTCACATCGTTGTTTTTTCTTTTTTCATTATTATTGGAACAGATTTTATATTCCAATTTTTATTTCATTATATTTAAAATTTTATTTTGGAGCATTTATTATACTTTGCATATTTATCTTTGTCCGTAATTTTTTGTTTTGTTTTGTTTTTAAGAGCCACTTTTTTTCAACCCAATAACGCCATCCCGCTAAGCTAGATTTCAGTGATGGTGCAGTGGTGCACGGTATTAGGAAAGTTGGAAGATTCGGAACTATTTCTCTTACAAAATCCTTGATCCGCCACTGAAGTTTATAACATAGAAATTAATCATATTTTGGTCACTTTAAATGACACAATTAATGAAAATCAGGTTGATAATTTGCACAATCAAAACAATAAAAAATCACTTTTCTCATGCATATTCATCAATAGCGCTAAATACGGTCATCAGACCGAAAGCGTCATCATCATGAATATTACTTTGCGCATGCCTACGAAGTTATTAAACAGCCAAGATGGCAGTCTGGAAGGGACTTCGTTTTGTTAGACCATGATTAGACAGACACATGAAGGGGAAATTGGTAACGTTACTCAGTATTTTCCATCATTTTCTTACTTCAGACATATGGAAGTTACATTCAACCATTCATATACTGTGATAAATATACTTGAAATGAGTAATTCATCCATGTGCACGGGTCGATTATTCATTAATCTCACCCGACATGCCGGGAAATCGGGGGCGAGCCCTCAGGACGCTCCCGCTGCGCGGGAGCAGTCCCGGGGCTAGTGCTAGGCATGATTATGAACATGGTCAGAAAGGGTCCCTTTTAATTTTTGTCCGCTTAAAATTTTAAAAAGCCTTAATCAAAGACAATACATTACCAATGGCACATTTTACGGACGAGTGGCCACTGACATGACCCCATGCACCTTTATCACACTTTATGAGTCAATTTGCAGTGGGCGGAGTCCTGCGGATAGGGGAAATCTGCATTAGATTTTTGAGGCGCCTGGGCCTGGTTTCATGAAGTTCAGAACTTCATTCAATCAGACATCCTTGCGCCATTTGGGGGTTCAAAATTCAACTTAATCAGTCAAACAAGATTATGTACATCATCAACAGTACAGCTGCACCTAGCATGGTGCATTATGCATATCGATGTAAAACGCAGACACTCATTCAAATCCAACATGGCACGCAGGGAGTTGTGAAATGGATGGGGTCTTAACTCCTTATCACGTAAATGCGGGTTGGCCTTGGGCATGGACACGAGGCCTGGCCTGGCCTGGCGCCCGAAGCCGCCCCGGGTACGAGCTCCACCTCTCTGATCAATGCGCCGGGATATGGGTTTGGCATCCTCTATCTGCACTTCGTCGCAATTTAGCGCTAGTGGACCTAATAAATAGCTCAAGTGGGGTCGAATCGTAAGCTGTTGATAAATTACATTCTGCGTGGGCTGAACAGTAACTTTAAATGTATAAATATGAGAAATATTCGTAACTTACATCCATTTTCTCCGCTCTACCGAGACCATAAAATTTAGAAGCGTGTCGAAAGGCCGACGATACGATATCAAAACGTATATCGATAAGATATCGTATTATTTCGGGGATCGACGTAAGTTGTCTACTGTAGATTCCATCTACTCTGGAAAATGATGTGAAAATTACATTTAAAAAAAACCCCGCAAAGGTCACCAACTACTACACAAACGCTGCTCTGGATCTTCCAGCACAATTTGGTGGGTGGACGAATCGTTAAAGAGACGCTGACGATGAAGGCGTTTAATTCAAGTTCTTGTTTTCATTTACCATGCGCAAGATTACAACATTAGGCATTTTGATTCAAATGGATGTTCATTATTACCCGGAAATATAAATTCAAAAGAGCAAATTGAAAATCATTATCGTAATCAATTCACCTTTATCAAGTTTATGGGCAACTTCACCGGTTCACAATGAACTAACACAATTTTAATATGTTACAATATCTACAACATTGTTTAATGTGCAACATGATATATTGACATCAAAACATAATACTGCGCGGGGAGTTCGGGGTAGGGGGGGGGGGGGGGGGTAGTGGTGATGCCTCCACCCCCGCTAAAATTATAATTGATCTCTAAACGTCGGGTATTGTAACATTTTAAATAATCAAGTTGAGACTGCGCATATTGGCCAGTCCTGCAATGATGTATAGGCCAACGCATAATTTTTTGTAGTAATTTGCAAACATCGGCCTCATAATTTTTATCAACTGGGGTGAATTAATATTCTACCCCCCCCCCCCCCCCCCCACCACCACCACCCCCATTCAAACCAAAGATATGCTGTACATATCATCATTATTGTTACGCCCGTGTAGCTAGCAATTGTCATAAATAATGACTGAAGGTAAGATTCATATATCCCTGGCTCAGCTCCACCAAATAAAAGCAAATTCAGATGAATATGATTGTGCAGGCTTCATCGTGGCGAGCTATCTGAAGCCAACGCCTATATAAAAGTAAAAGTGACAGAAATCAAATTCTTTGATTGTCATCAAGGCCTTTATGATTGAAAAGGAATGCAATCATCGATCATAATTTTCAGAGAATATATGGCCTATTTGTTTGTATAGCCTATGTCTAATTAGTTTTAGGCCGCAACTTTTTTGAATGTCTGCCATCTCCCTTACATAGGCTGACTCGGTGTTTTTTTTCATGAAAATGTTTGTCTTCATTCAGAAGTAAATGAAAGCTTACAACATACTCTATGAGATTTTCCTCACAAAATGTGCACATTTTTATGAAAAAAGAATATCCCCCCCCCCCCCCAGGGGAATGCTCTTCCCCAAGTATCGAAAATATAATCAAAAAAATGTCGAGAGGGAAGAGCCTTCCACCAAAATACTGATACTGATATATATATTTTTTTTAAAGAAGCTATTTTGCTTTTATTCGGATTTTGATATTCCCTAATTATACCAAATTATATAAAGAGGAACATATTATTGCTCTTATCGAATAAACATAGCACATTGTCTCGTACATTATTCCATAAATATCCAAACTGTATTCTCCAAATTGGCAGGAAAAAATGTTTCCATATAAAAAGGAAACAAAAAAACAACTGCCATTTTCGATCAGAGCCATCTATAAACAGAGTTTGGCCAACTCGGTTTCAATAGGACACAGCATGGCGTGTGTTGCTTTGTTGGGCAAGCAAACAACAAAAGAATATACGCCATGTTGTAACCGAATGGAACCAAGTTGGCCAAACTCTGTATAAAGGGACTCTATTTTCTATACAGGTATAGCGCCATCGTGCGCTCATTATTTGTTTACTCTACGGCTCAAAATGCTTTATGCACCATTGAGACAGTTTTGCAATGGTGATACCAAGGATGTACATGTGTTTCCTTCATCCTTGGTGACAAACATCATTCCCAAAGGGCAGTATGTAATCTGACAGAGAAGGAGTAACACTTTATGAGCCATTGAGGCATTTTTGCATAGGTGATACACACCATTCCCATAGGGAAGTATTATTGGCAGAGAAGGAGTTAACAAAGTTGAAGCAACGATGCATACATTTACAGTCTTATTCTTAACTACAAAACAGGCACCGCATTCACAACATACCCGACTTTTTATTGCAAATCTTGAATTGCGCCTTTTTGGGGCTGAACCATTTAACTTGGAAAGAAGGGCGTGGAAGCATATGCCCCTCATGAGAGAATATCATAAGAATATAAGTGTTGTTCTGGAACGTTAACAAAAAACAAAAGAAAACTTGTTTAAAACTGTAGACACGACCATTGTGTGTAGTACATGTGTGTGTGTGTGTGTGTGTGTGTGGGGGGGGGGGGGGGGGGTGGGGGGGTACCTTTTGGAAATGTTGTACCGGTCTATTATATGAAATGTCAAGTTCACTAGCTTTTTTGGTATATCAGCCTATATGTTTTTTATTTGAAAAAAAAACACCCGAAGTTTTTTTCCGATTGCTCGCTGCTGACCCGGGAGCAATCACTGTTTGGGCATATAGGCCTATATCCCTCTTTCTCCGGAAAGAATTCGTATTTCACGGAAGAAATTCCTCCTAAATCATGTAAAATAAATTGGTTAGGCCTTTAGGCCTTGCCTACAGCCGACTCCGGACCTCCCCCCAGTTGAACGAAAATCAGATGAGGGAGGAGTAATGTGCAGAGATAGATCAGAGATTATTTTATTCATTTTTATCAAAACAGGATAGCTAGGCTTTTCAGAGCCCGAGGGCCTGTGCGCTTTAGAAAAGGGCCCTGTAAATATTTTGGAGACAGTGGAAAGAGAGTGAAGGGGGAAGCCTGTGCTCTAATGGTGTCTCGTGTTATTATCTAGTTTGATGACAACTTTTTTCATCTTGAATTATTATTCATGGAGACTTGGTGTAGACCCTATACGTGACTGCATATGCCTCTACCATAGAGTTATATATCAGTACGTATTTAACTCTATGGCCTCTACACAGAGCAGCGGTGCGTGCCTCTCACTCTTGATTTTGTTTTTAATTATCATTATTGAGTCGTCCGTTGCACACAAAAGGTACTTGAATACGGATTGTTCTTAAATGAACCCTTCAAAAAGCAAGTACCAGTAGTTCACCCGGCTTGTCATCTCCCAAATGCCGCCAAACATCCTTTGACTTATTGGTAATTCATCTTGCCCGTTTTAGAAAATAGCATCAATAATGGGGTATCACATTTGCGCCTAACCAATTTGACACTCTCAAACTTTGCTGAGTCGAAAACGTTTCAGTTAATTAGTTGCAACCGCACATTATAAGTGTGAAATGCGTTTAATCATCCTATAAGCCCATATTTTGCCATATAAAGTGTTTATCTGCATGTAACTCAGCTCTACCTTTAATAAGGGTCGATGTTCCCAGATTTTGCTGATATATAATAGGCCTATTATAGGGGCGGATCTCGGAAAACAATTATTTTCTTTTATTAGGAAAAACAGCAAGCAAACATCTCATTGAGCATGTAAACACAGCCACTACGCAATTCGCGGGTGCAGCCCGTATTGCGTGTACAGTGTATTGAAGAACTTTCTCGAATGGTCTCGACTGTTCTCCTTCGTTCTAGATTTTGCCAGTGTGTACGTGTACGTTACGTGCATGTTTCTAAGGTGTTTGCTGGAAAGAGCTAGAGCTCGCGAATATTACGTTAGCGTTGCGTTTATTACGCTGTGTGCTATTTGTGGATAGCAAGGCAAGATTAAAACTCACTTCATGAAATGTGTCAGCAGCATTTGAACTCACACGAGAACGAAGGAAGATACCCGTTCCTTCATTTTCTAACCGGTATTATTCGAGGATTCTTTTGTCGCAAATTACGACAAGCATACTAGCATCAAACCGTCAAACGAACATCGGTATTCTCTCATTCTTTCCACGGGAAACTCTCGCGGAGGTGCATAGCCATTGCCGCTCGCACAGTTTGTCGACGACGACACGAATACTGTATAATCCACATTTGTTTTGAACGTGAACTGGCAGTGAACAGCTGTTAAATCGCATTGCCTTTGGTGAATGAATTGGATTTTGCCGGATCTTATTGGGTCTGTCTGAGTTGCTGTATCGTTTTAACTTTAGATGCCTAACGTTAGATCCAGCAAGCGAGAGAAAATGGGGAAGGATTACTACAAAGTCCTGGGCATCACAAAGACTGCATCTGACGATGACATCAAGAAGGCCTACAGGAAAATGGCCCTGAAATTTCATCCAGATAAGAACAAATCAAAAGGAGCTGAAGACAAATTCAAGGAAATATCTGAAGCTTACGAAGTTCTCAGCGACAAGAAGAAAAAGGACATCTACGATAAGTACGGGGAGGAAGGATTGAAAGGAGGTGGAGGAGCGCCTCGTGGAGAGCAGGGAGAGAACTATACGTGGACATACCACGGTGATCCTAACGCAACCTTCACAAGTTTCTTTGGCGGAAATAACCCCTTTGACATGTTCTTCAACGTTGGGGGCACTGGTGGCCAACAGAACACTCGCTTCTTTGGGGGACAGCAGGAAGCAATGGACATTGATGATGATTTTGGAGGCGGCTTTGGCGGCTTTGGTGGCATTCACCAAACGAGGAGCAACAGTCAGCGCAAGCGACAAGACCCGCCTGTTCACCATGATCTCAGGGTCACGCTAGAGGACATTTTCCGAGGATGTACAAAGAAAATGAAGATCTCGCGCAGGATACTAAACGAGGACAACAGAACAACGAGGACTGAGGAAAAAATCCTTGAGATTAATGTGAAGCCAGGCTGGAAAGAGGGTACCAAAATCACGTTTCCAAAAGAGGGTGACCAGGGCCCAAAGAAAATCCCTGCGGACATTGTATTTACTCTCAAAGACGTGCCACATTCGGTCTTCAACAGAGATGGGACCAACCTAGTCTACAAAGCGAAAATCCCTCTCAGAGATGTAAGTATATCTGCATTTATTTCACAGGGATGATTCACCTTAATGGAAAGTTAATTTCACTTAAAAATAGCATTGGAAATACATTTCCAGGGAAAGTGTTTAAAGTTAAACTATCCTTTTTTACATTATAAGAAGTACAGTTTGATAAGGAGTGATATGGTCAGATGCTGAAGAATCAGGATGCATATTTCCTGGACCCATGTGATGAAAAGCTAAATGAAAATATGTCCTCTACTTCATAAAATAATTTCAAAATCAAACTTAATTGAAAATTGTTTAAGATTGCTATTCAACCCATCATCATCTGCCATTTTTTTTTTTTTTGCCCTGTTTCAATCTCCTTTAGCTGTGCTTTTCCCCTCTTACATGTATATAGTTTTTCATGAATTGTAAAAAAGATGTTGCAATGAGGGTACGTTACCAGCTACATGTATCATCAGATTGTTCTTTTTCTACAGTATGTACATGTATGTGTAATACACATCAGACTGTAGATGTACAGTGTAGATGTATGCATATGTACATTTTTTGTGTTCATACCGTATTAAACATAGAATAGAATCATAACTACAAAGCACAATACTGGCATTAGTACACTTGCAAGGATATGCTCGCATCTTCCTGGTTCACTCATACGATCATGTGGGGGCCCTATCACTGTGGGACAGGCCATCAAGTATGTACATCGTACAGTATGTGCATCTCGTGCCATGCACATTGAACTTGCACTTTGGCAACGAGGAGAACGTGTGTGTGTATTTTTTCATGTGTGGGATGCATGCATGTACATTCTGTCTGGCTATTGCCTAATGGCATTTCATGGTGGGCTTGCTTGCTTGCACGATAACAATGTGCAGAGCTTCCTTCCTTCCTACTACCAGGCTTTTGCCAGAGCTTTTGGCAAGTGTGTTGGGGGTGGGTGGGTGGTGGACGGGGGGGGGGGGGGGGGGGGGGGGGGTGGGGGGAGGGGGGGTGGAAGAGTGGAGGAGGTACCGTACAGGTCTACACTCACAGGCCACTCATATGTTTTAATGAGTTGATATCTTTCAAAACAAATTGCTAGGAAACAGGATGGGTTGATTTTTTTTCAAAACAAACTCCTAGGAAACAGATCCCTAG